>CANNZV010000094.1:606672-1100455 GCA_947561585.1 Caprella mutica | reverse complement strand
CTCACCCTAATTCTAGCTCTCAGCGATGACTTCGAGGTCGAGCTCAATCCAGAAGATGTGCAGTCCCCCATCACCCCAGTCAGCTTGGCTTCAGCAGTTCGCAACCTTCTCTAAGCGCATGACGAGAGACGAAATCGACCCTTCAAGGACGTCCGTAGGTCGGGAAGGACTTTTTCGAGCGTCCAGCATTCTCACAGTTACGCATTTTGTTGTTGCCGGAGGCGCAATGGTCGCTGCGTTGCTCTCGGCAACGGTTTTGGGAGCTGCGGGGCGGGGCGCTTATTCCGTCGCCACTCAAGTCGGCCTGGCGGGCGGTTTGCTACTTCTCGGTGGCTGCGACCTGTCGTTAGGGCCAATTACGGGCCGGCATTCTCTCCGGCCTGAGGAGACTGCCGCTCTGGCAATTTTCGCCGCCCGTCCGCCAGTTCGTCGGATTGTAGCCGTTAGTGCATTGGTCTTCATCGCTACCTTCGCGCTGTCGCGCGGATCAGTTTCGTTGAGTCTCAGCGCTGTCGTTCTGTCTGCCGGCGTTACAAACCTTCGAATTTACCGGAGCATGACGGTAGCTCAGGGGCGGTCCGCTCTGGCGATGAGAGCGCGCGTTTTGCTCGCTGTCGGTACTCTCATATCATCACTCATCCTGACTTGGTTGTCCCTCGGCAACCCGTCAGTCTGGGTGGTGTCCGTCGCATCGCTCTATCTGCTGATCTCATTCCTTAGCTTTTCCGCCACCTCTGTTGATGAGGTTGGCAAGGAGTTGACCGATCGGCTTAGGTCTGAGGGGAGGCAGTTGCTTCCGGTAGCATTGTCGAGCATGGCGACCCTTCGAGTGGACCGACTGTTCGTTGCTGCTCTGGGTGGTCTGGGAGGAGCTGGTGTCTACGCTACGATGGCGGTTGTTGGCGAGATATTTAGCTCCCCCGGCCAGTCTATTGCCGACGCGATTCTGCCCCGGCTGGGAACGGGAGGGGCAGCGTCCCAGATGCTAAAACGCTCTGGGGTTTTTGCTGCATTCGCGGTTGCTAGTGGTGTTGGAACCTTTGCAACGATCCGGTTTCTTCTTGTGCCGCTGCTAGGACAACAATTCAACGCTGGTCTCGAATACGCAATTCCTCTCGGCGTTGCTTCAGGTCTTTGGTTCTTATCGAGAATAACTCAGGCGTGGTTGATCGGCACGGGGTTGCGCTCGCAGGCATCCCGCACAGAACTTGCGGGCCTCGGAGTGGCTGTCCTTGGGTACGTAACCCTGATCCCTCGTTATGGGCCCATCGGCGCAGCGTATGCTTCATGCATTTCATACGGGGTAGTATTCCTTGGCGCTCTCGGATTCGCTCGTTCGGGGGTTACGTCCCGCTAGGCTAGACCCGCCCCGCTTCATTCGCTCATTATCGACGATGTCAACCGATCGATGCGATGTCGGTTCTCGGATGTTAGAAATCGGCTCACGTTGACCTTGCTTCGGAGACTTCTTGCCGTTTGCCCCCCTCCGCCGTTGGACCGCTTCCATGATGGTAGTTCTTGATTTGTCTTGAGCCCAAATAGGTCCTCCCACCTCAGACTTGCGAACATCGATTTGGTCCAAAGGAATAATCAGACACCTCGGGTCCCGATTCGCCTCGTCATACACTCTGCACCAGTACTCGAGTAGGTTTTGCGTGCAGGTGAACTGCTGCGTCTCGTTTAGAGAAGTAAACCGATCAATCGGAAATTCGGAAATGTCATCGAAGAACAACCGAGGGACAAAGTTGAAAGACACGTGGTTGCCCAGTTGCGTGAAGAAACTCACCAGCGAGTGGGCCCAGGACTCGAAGTCGCGGAACAGGTACAGTACGTTGGCATCGCTTGAGACTTGCCTAAGGAGTTGAAGGTTTCCAGCATAGAAACCGGAACTCTCCAGCTGTAGGTTCAGGTGCTGTTGTCGCTTTGCCATAAAGTCGGGGTTTTTCAAGTGCTGCAATGTCGCGTAGTGCATCGGTTCGTGCTGAGCGATGCTAAATTCCCTGAACATTCTTTGAACGTAGGTAGTTCCGGTCTTGTAAGGGCTGGCGCAGAAAGCAGTTTTGTGAAGTGTTGTTGCTGGACTATCCGGCTTCTCCCGAAACGCTTCCACAGCGCGGATTTGGTTCCAACTCCGTAGTTCAAGTAACGGCTTGTATAAAGGCGTTTTGGACAGCGAGTTGTACAGCGATTGTTTCATGCTTACACTTCCACTTTTCTTCATGAAGCAGTGAGGGCCAACTGAACCGGCCCGGGTTGAGTGGTTGGTTCTGTGCGCTCACGAGATTCCCGCCAATCATCGGCGAGGTGATAGGCCAGTGCCCTAAGCTCCGACGGATTCCGACTAGGACACTTCGACATGGCCTCCAACCTTTTCAAGACACAACGCTTCCGTCAGACCGAGTCCGGTTCAGATGCAGCTAGCAACTCCTTCTCAAGCCTGTCCGTTAGAAGGACACGGTCAAATTGGTCCTCACCCAACCTTCGTGCATTCAGCCCGAGTTCTTCAAGACCGTCGGCGAACAGCATTTCGGCTGCCTGGGCAGCTGCAGTCGCGACATCGCGCGGTAGAGACTTACCTGCGTTGGCACGTTCGATCACGTCTTTTTGCCAACCTTCATAATTGATGAGAATTGGCTTCCCAGCAGCGCACGCGTCGAAGAACTTGTTGGCCGAGTTCGCTGCGATCTCCTCTACATCTACGATCGATGAGAGCACGGCGTCCGAGGCGCGAAAGTACGCCGCTATCTCTGTCTTCGAAACGGATCAAGGCGTCTTACACGCGGAGCGCCTGCAGACTCCTTATCGAAGGTGGAAGAGTCATTGCCTCGACCTACGACGATAAAATGGAGTTTAGGGTCAAGCGCGGTAAGTGCAACTCCAAACGATGCAAGCCAGTATGCATCATTCAAGATGCCAACTGTTCCCGGATAGAGGACAAGTCGGTCTGTGTCGGTGAGACCTAGGTCGTTGCGAATTTGCGCAGATCTTTGGTCCAACTCCTTCGCGCCGAATAGCTCAAGATCAGACCCATTTGGAATGACAGTCACCTTGGGGCCGTAATCGCCGTATTCAAGTATTCCGTCGCGCATCCCGGGGCTTAGTGCCACGATACGGTCAGCGCGCCGATACGAGGTAGATGCCAAACGCCTCGCCGCTCGATACTGGCTTTCACTCGGAAGCGCCCCTAGGGAGCGCGGCACCTCAGGCCAGAGGTCGCGAATCTCGAGCACTAAGGGGGTGCCGCGAACTCGCTGCCGGGCGAGAGCTGGCACAGCGATAGTTAGTGGAGTGCTCGTTGCGAAGATGACGTCCGCCTCACCCTTCAACGAAGATACCGTTGCTTGCATCGCGAACGACAGAAAGGACAATTTTCGGCGAGCAAAGCTGAGTTCCTGGTCGTAGGCCTTTCCATACCGTCGGACTTCGAACCCGTGCATTTGCTCTCTGTCGGGGGCGTCAGGAGTGACCCGCCCGCTGACTACTGTTACGCTGTGGCCGCGCTCAGCGAGCAACCGAGCGAACTCATAGGACCGAGTGCCCCCAGAGTCTCTCGGCGTCCGAAAGTACTGGTGGAGATACAGAATTCGCAATTTTCGGTGTGTCATTACGTAACTACCTCGTAGGGGCTGATGGCTTACCGTTTTGATTCGTGGATTGGGGACCGTGACGGGCCTGTGCACGTGTCCCAGCACTTTGATGGCACAAGCAAACTTCGGGCCGCGCTACTCGCGTTAACTCACTTGCTAAAGTCTAGTTCGGTAACCTGCAGGTTATTTCGCCCGATTGAGGACAGCTACCATCGGGCTAGCGTTTGCTTGCTGAAGCAAATGGAGACTATCAGTGACGTGGGCTGCTTTTGTAGAGCCCTGCATCGAGACTAGAATACAAGCGTCCGCATGGTGGATGAGGCTGAGCGTGTCGGCTGCAGACGTCATAGGCGGCGCATCGACGATCACAAGGTCGTGCGTTGAGCGAAGCGGCTCCAAGAGCTCGCTCGTTTCGTCGACGAGAAGTAGCTCCGCCGGGGCCGACACGCAGACGCCAGCGGGCAGAACCGAGACGAGCCCCTCGCCACTCGCCAACTCCGTAGTCGCGATAGCGGGGTGGAGGCCCGCTAGATGCTCTGCAACGCCGTGTCTGTTAGGGACGTTGAACAGGTTGTTCTGAGTCGGATTGTGCAGATTGGCGTCGACGACAAGCACGTTCTTGCCGCTCCGGGCGAACGCGATTGCTAGGTGTGCAGCCACGGTCGACTTCCCCTCGGACGGGTTGGGACTTGTGACTAGAATCGAGCGGATGTCATTTCCAGCTGCAAGGCCCGACTCAACTGCGGATCGAAGCGACCGAAATGCCTCTGCAAACGGACCAACGGCGTCGAGGATGAGCTGTTGAGGACGATGGCGAGGCTGCTCCGGTACGGGGACAACGCCTACGAAGGCGGCGCCTGCTAGAGCGTGATCAAACTGCGATTTGTTTCTAATTCGCTGATCAAGCGTCTCAAGAATTAGAGCGGTTCCCAGCCCTATGACCAAGCCGGCCACGAGACCAAGCGAAATATTCTGGCGCCAGGCGGGAACTGTGGGACGATCGGATTCGGTCCCGGCACTGAGAATTGCGACAGCTGAACCTAGGCCGAGCTTTTGAAGGACGTCGATCTCGTTGACCCGAGCACGTAGAAGTGCCTCTTCGGCTTCAAGAGCATTGATCTGAATGTCAACGCTCTGCTGATCGTCCGCTTCCTTCCGCGTCAGCCGGAGTTCTAGCCTTTCTTCACCAATCTCACGGATTCTCTGCTGAAGGGTAGCGGTTGCAATTTGGCGACGTTCGTTTGAAGCTCTGGAGAGTTCGTAAACGTACGCTCTCACATACGCATTTACGACTTCGGCAGCACCTTCGCTCGAGGCCGCCATAGCGTCAAATTCAAGCGTGTCCGAAGTTGCTCCGGGTCGTATGGAAACCTCGAAATCCGTAAAACCCAACTCGGAGAGCGCTCGGGAGCGAACTCGGTCAGACTCTGCAAAGTTCACTTGGTTCTGGAGGTCCCGGGAGCGCGTGTCGCCCGAAACCTCGAGGGTCGCTCCGGACAAGCCATTTGAACCACTGACTTCGACGCTCACCCGGGCGCTGGACCTGAATTGTTGCGTTTGCATTGCTGTTGTGATGGCAACCAACGAGAGTGACGATAGGAAGACGAAAAGAATTGTGGGTCCGCGTCTCTGGATCAGCTCAAGGAGGTCGCGAAGTTCGAGCTCAACTCCAGAAGTCTTCACGATTCGACTACTCCATATGGCAGGGGACCGGGAAGCATGATCGGTCAAGTGACCTTATCGACAGGCACCTCGGGGTGGTTAGGGTATCCATGATTTTTGATACCGAGCGTCATAGCTGCATGGTGCTCCGGGCAGGGTCGCTCGCGTGATGAGCTAAGCACGCCGATCGTACAGAAAACCACACGCGGTCTAGTTGCGGATTCAACTTGGGTAATGACGTGCAGCCATGCGCCACAATTCGAGACAGTTGTTTCATTTCCGGCGCATGGCTGCACGTCATTAGTGGCTACGGGACGTATGGGAACGTCGTTTCACAGTTAGCGTTTGGAGCTTCGGCTAGTCCATTAGACCAAGTCTGTGTCTGGCAGGCATCGGTTCCGTTGGAGCCTGCACTGTGGTCAAACCCGGGTCCACCAGCAAGGTGATCGTCCCCGTTGCCACCGTAGAGCTTGTCGGCACCATCCCCACCGAACAACTGGTCGTCACCATTTCCACCGATCAAGATATCGAAGCCGTGACCTCCGATCAACACGTCGTCACCATCGAACCCACGTAGGGTGTCGTTGCCATCAAGTCCACAGATCACGTCGGGACCGGGAGTGCCGACCAACACATCGTCACCTGCGGTACCAGTTATCGTGCAGGCGCTTGCTGCTGCTCCTGCCGATGATGAGGCGAAGGCAACCGATGCTGCGACCGCAGTCAAGATGCATATAGATCCTACGAGCTTTCTCATTTGAAATTTCACTCCCTCTTGTGGCCTCATGGCCCTCTTGTTGCTTGAGTTTCAAGCTTCCGAGATACTAGCAGACCGTACGGTCGTGGCGCCCTGGAGTTGACAGTGAAGATGGTGGCGGTGGGATGCCCCCGAAAACGGTGCCAGCCGAGCGCACAAACGCCACCTATCAAACCGAGTTATCCGACGAATGTGGCGCGACAATAAAACAAGAACCACAACAATCCCGACCACGACTTGACAAGGAAGCCTGCGGCAGTCGCCGCCGCGGCCTACACCGGCTCCAAAGCGGCATAGTCAGCTCACAACAAACCCTGATCTTCCCCCGTATTTGGAGACTCGCTTTGTGAGATTCTGGTGATGTCAGACCCTTAAGGAAGGTCGTCATGCCAAGAAGTTATCCACCCGAATTTCGTCATCGAGCGTTGGAGAGAATCAACGCTGGCAACACGGTTGTCTCGGTGGCTGACGAGCTCGAGGCGTCTGAGCAGACCCTGTATCGCTGGCGCAAACAGGACCTGATCGATCGAGGCGTTGCGAAGGGCACTTCGTCGATCGAGTCGACCGAGCTAAGAGAAGCACGCAGGGAGATCAAACGCCTCCGTGAGGAGCTGGCGGTCACTCGTCGAGCGAACGAACTGTTGAAAGCGGGTGCGTCCCCAAAAGCAGGTTCGAGGCGGTAGCGACGATCGCTGACGAAGGTATGCAGACCAAGACTGCTTGCCGGGTTCTCGATGTGTCAAGAGCCGGTTTCTATCATTGGAGGAACCGGCCGCTATCTCCTCGAGCTGTTCAAGATGTGTGGCTTACCGATCTCATCACTGAGGTCCATGCAACGTCTCGTGGAACCTACGGGGCGCCAAGGGTTCACGCCGAGCTGCGACTCGGCCGCGGTGTTGTGGTGGGCCATAATCGGGTGAGCCGGCTTATGCGTGCAGCCGGGCTCGCTGGGCTGCCACGAAAGCGTTGGAAGCCCAAACAGCCAGCCGTCTACACGGCCTCGGATCTAGTCAACCGAGACTTTGATCGGCCCGAACCAAACCAATTATGGGTCACCGACATCACTGAACATCGAACGATCGAAGGGAAGCTTTACTGCGCTGTCGTTCTCGATACGTTCAGCCGCCGTGTCGTTGGCTGGTCGATAGAGGCCACGCAAACATCGACACTCGTGACCAACGCTCTGTCGATGGCGATCCAGAACCGTTCACCAGAACGATCGTCTGGGCTGATCATTCACAGCGACCACGGGACGCAATTCACGTCGTGGGCCTTCACCCGCAGAGCACAAGAGTCCGGGCTCTTACCCTCGATGGGTAGTGTCGGCGATTGCTTCGATAATGCCGTGATCGAATCGTTCTGGGGACGCATGCAAACCGAGCTACTTAACCGGCAACGGTGGAAGACCAGGATCGAGCTTGCTAACGCGATGTTCGAGTACTTGGAGATCTTCCACAATCGCCAACGCCGCCACAGCTCGATCAGGATGCTCACCCCCATCGAGTATGAAAGACTTCACCAAACCCCATCCGTTGCATGATCAGATTCTCGTAAACCGAGTCCACTAAATCGGGGGAAGATCACCCTGTCTCAAAAAGCGGGGGAACTCCAATTCGCCTCGGGCCAAACCGCGTGAGATTTCCTCGCGTTCAGGCAGAGTCAAGTGTCCGTCACGTCGTCGACGTGGCGGACAATAGACGCCACCGCCTGTTCGAATAGTCGTGTTCCGTTAAGGCCTGAGAACGCAGGGGCCAAAATCGGCTAAGTGTGACAATGAAGCCACCGGACTAATCACGTCTGATGTATGTGCGCAACCACGTAGGCAGCAGGGCATATCGTCTGCGTGCAGCTTGAGCCAGCGCTGATGTGCGGTACCGCGCTATCGCCATCGGCGCCTCGAGGCGAGTTTGCAGCTCGTAGTTGCCGGCTGAAAGCTGTTGCCTTGCTATCGACTCGACCACGTGAATCTGATGGGTTGTCAGATCTGACTGCCATTTGTCGTTGCGAAACACTGGCTTCTCGAGACTTCCATGGTGCGCAGCGGACAAATGTTGCCTTTGGTACCGGCCAGCCTGTCGGTAGAAGTCGAGCATGGTTTCCGAGAAGTCAATGCCAAGGTGCTTAGCGACGCGCCTTAGCTCGCTCTCGGGATCCGATGTTAAGTCTTCGTATCGAACACGCAAGACCCTATCGCCCAGGCGCTGCTCAGCAAGGAGCCCCGCCTGAACCCGGTTTCGCCAGTACGCTGCGGCTTCTTCGATCTGGTCTGGCCCCCAGCTCTCGACCTGCAACAATGAGTTGGCTACTGCGCGTCCGTCGCGGATGACGTGAATAAATTTTGCGTCAAACGTACGAGCCAGCACCTTCCATCGCAGGATGTTATTCGGTGTCTTGTCACCCACGAAGGACGCGCCGTGCATCTGCCGATACAAGGAGTACAGCTCCACCAGTTTGGACTTGGCGTCTGAGGTTTTGGCAAGTATCGGTTCGGCTTCAGGCGACAAGAGTTCCCATCTGTGATAACGAGGATTCTTACGTATCGAATCTGAGACAATGCGCGATTGAACTCGAGGTGGAAGAAGCCGAGACAACTTCTCAACCCGCAGCGCCAGCGCTACGTGGTTACTTTCCGGTACGACCACCACGTCCGGGTGAGCATCGAGCATCGCCTGCAGTAACGTCGTGCCACTCCTTCCACAACCGAAGACGAAGAAGTCCGGGGCGGCCAACCTAAAGCCCCCGATCTATCTCGAGCAGGATGGCCTCGATCACCCGAATTTGGTCGCGTTCTGAGAGCCCGATCCCAGACGGAAGGCAAATTCCTCGGCTGAAGACATCGTTGCTCGTTCCATCGAGCACGGATTCGAGGTGAGCGAAGACAGGCTGCTCATGCATTGGTTTCCAAGTCCGGCGCGCCTCAATGCCTCGATTCTCCAGGCCAGCGCACATCGAGGTTGGGCTTCCGCTTGAGAGCAGCCCTACACTCAGCCAAGCCGAAGAACGTACGCCGGCGGGCTCAGGCATCATTTGAAGCTTCGAACTAAGTGCCTCTTTGTAGGTGGTATAGATACGTCGCTTCGTTGCGACCAGTTCGTCAAGCCTGTCGAGCTGCGATTCGCCCAGGGCCGCTAGTAGGTTCGACATTCGATAGTTGTAGCCGATCTCAGAGTGCTCATAGTGGAGTGCGGGTTGTCGAGCCTGTGCCGATAGGTACCTAGCCCGTTCCACTCGTTCACTGTCCCCGCACAGCATTCCTCCCCCGCTCGTGGTGATCATTTTGTTGCCGTTGAAGGAGTAACACGCGAGGTCACACCATTCTGCCGCAGATTTGCCGCCTACTGATCCGCCGAGACCTTCAGCTGCATCCGCAATGAGAACGAGGCCAAATTCATCGGCGAGATTCCTTAGCGCAGGGTAGTTTGCTGGTTGCCCGTAGATATCTACCGGCAGGATGCACTTAGCGTCCTGCTCTTCGAGGCTCTGTCGGGCCAGCGAAGGGCTCATCGTCCACGAATCCGGACTGGAATCGATCAGAACCGGCTCCGCGCCTACGTAGTGAAGTGCGTTTAGCGTTGCGACGAACGTCATAGTCGAAACCAAGACTCGGTCACCTTCACCGATTCCGGCCGCCAAGAGGGCCAAATGAAGAGCGGCGGTGCCGCTAGATACAGCTAGTGCAGATTGTGACCCGACCCGCTGTTCAAACGACCGCTCGAAGCTGTCCGCTGCAGGTCCGAGCGGAGCAACCCACCCAGATTCTAGCGCAGCAACTACGGCGTCAGTGTCATGAGGGAGGAGCGAAGGAGGTGACAGTAGGACTCGATCCTTTTGATGCGGGAGCGTCATTGAAATCCTTTATGTTGTGAAAGAGCAAACGGGCTAGACCTAAGCTGACCCACAATCGGCTGCGCAGCTTGATCGTGTAGCCTTACAGATGCCCCGACTACGCAAAAGAAAATGAAATATCGAGCATTGTAGAGATCTCCGGAGACTTGGCTGGTCAGAAACGCGTACATGCCAGCGTAAGCGAAGACCGAGCTCGCATTTCGAATCACAGCGACGAACATTGTGATGAACACAAGTAGGAAGACTGCGAAGCCAAGCGCGCCCGATTCGCTAAACAGCTCGAGGAACAAATTGTGGGGGTAGGTCTGCTTGATTGGGCCGGCGTTCCTGAAGGAGCCGAACCCCAGCCCCCAGACTCCAGCATCGGCTGCATTTTCGATCCCTTGTGACCAGACCGGCGCTCGCGAACGCTGGATCTCTGCGAATGGGTCGGCAAGGAGTCCAAACCGGTTACCTCTGCCCGGCCTCGAAATCAGAAGAAGGAGCCAGCCAACTGCAGCTAGAAATCCGGTCCGAATGGCGAATTTGCCAAATCTAGAGCTGGCGAGCACGTTTGCGGCGCTCGCCGCCAGGATCTCGCGGCGCCGAACTGAAATGATTCCGACGATAACTAAGAATGCAATCAGCCCAAAACGGCTCTGCGTCGTAACCAGTCCGAGGAACAACCAGCAGATTAGAATCAAGCGCGGCAACGGACTGATCTGTCTGGAGAGCGGTGCACCCAAGGCAAGAAAAATTATCGAAAGCGAAATTTGCTGCGCAAGAATGTTAGGCCCACCCCCGAGAACAGCGGTCCGACCGTTCGCTGACGAACCAAGGACGGCGAGGCTCGAGAGGAGCGTGACGAACGCGATGAAGACAGTAAAGAATTCGGCTGCGAAACCGCGATGCCGCATCACGTTCGGCGCCAACACAATAAGAAGAGGAACAACAATGAAGATGAGATAAAGCTTGTTCAGCCCGTAGGTGGCTATTTGTGGGTCAGCCGGGTTGAATCTGATCGCCCCTAAACTGGCTGTAACTACGATGGATACGCAGGCCGCAAGCTGTGGGAATTCGATTCGAATTGGTCCGGCCCGCAAACACGAGATTGCTAAGAGCACAATCATCGCGTAAGCGCCGAAGAACCATGGCTCGGATCTGCTAGGAAACTGAAACGTTCCAATTAGTAACGTTAGGGCCAACCCAGCCCCAGGCCGTACGAGGCATGTCAGTCCCATTGCGCACCACCCAATAAGCCAAATCATGAGTTTACTGCTGCCGATACAGTCGAGCGTCGATTTTGTTTCGTCACAATACCTCGCATATTGAGTGCTTGCCGACGCCGGTCATTTAACGGGGTCTCTTGCTGCTTGCTGCTTCGAACCCTTCGGCAGGAGAGTCGACAAATGAAGGGTGAGCACATCATCAACATGGGAGACCAGTCGAATTCGTCTATCGATCGCCATAGCGGCGGAGTGTGCTTGCCGACAACGTTCACTCCCATGTAAGGCTACTGGAACGCTCCCTACGAGAGTCGCCGAGGGGGTAGCTCTAGCGAAATCGGCTTCGCATCGACGCCAGCGGGCGTTCCAACCAGAGTTCAATTAGATGGGAAATAGCAATGCTTATCACCAGAGACGTGGCGACTCCGAGCAAGCCCCCGACCCGATCGAATACTGCATCGATTACAAAGCGATGAACAAGATACAGTGAATACGACAGTCTGCCGAAGTATTTGAGCACGGGAGAGTCCAAAAAGCGGGTAAGAGCGCTGTTGGGGTGCGCAATGAGGTAGTAGATGACCACTCCGATTAGGACCGCTTGAATGGTATATCGACCAGACTCTCGGAAGAAGATATCCCGAACAGACATTGTATACAGAATTATCGCGCTGGAGGGGAGTGCTAGGCGTTTACTCCAGAGCCTTAAGCGTGCCGTAGCCGCAAGTGGGTTAGCGAGAAGCGCCATTGCGCAACCCCATAGGATTCCATCGATCCGAGTATCGGTGCCATAAAATATTCGAATCGGGTCGAGATCAGGGTTGCTCAGCAATAGAGCAGTCCGCCAGCATAGAACAACGACGCATGTCGTTACCAAGACAATACCGAGGCGCCTTTGACCAAGGTGTCTGTAGCCAGCTATGAACACAGGAGGAAAGAAGAGGTAGAAGTGCTCCTCGACGGATAAAGACCAGGTAACAAGACCTCCGCTCACAATAGCGTCGCCGCCATATATGTAGTAATAGTTCGATACTTGCAACGCTTGGAACCACACCCCCTGCAGCCCATTCTCTGCACTAACTACCCCGATTTTCGCCAGCAGCACGACAGCGAGCAAAACGAAAAATAGCGGTGGCAAGATCCGCAAAATTCTTCGCATCATAAAGTTGCCAACTGAGATTTTCGAAGTATCCAAGAGTTCCCGAACCAGCAGAGTCGTAATTAGGTAGCCACTCAAGAAGAAGAAGACCGTGACGCCGAATCCGCCCGGGACGACTTCGGTGAGTGGAATATGGGAACCGAATACGACGGCAACCGCGACTGCTCGGATCCCGTCTAGGGCGGGAATGCGTGAGTGGCTGCTTGGAATTTGGTTGTCGAAGGGATTACCGACTGCAACCCCCGGATTGTCGAATTTCAAGGAGAGAGACCTTTCAGAAGTTTGGGAGAGGTGAAGGCACAAACAAGCTTGCCTAGAGAGTCTTATCGGTCTGAATGGCGCGGGCCTAATGAGGGCTTTGACGGCAGCTCGCTTGCGAAGAACACGTACGGGCAGTGTCTCCTCAATTTGGGCCGATAGCCCGAGCGGCGCACCTGGCTAATTCAGCGTCACCGTCAGTCTTGTGGTGGAGCTGTTTTGGGTGTTGCTGTCCTGTGAGCGGATCTGCACGTCCCATTTGCCGTCGGGGATTACCGGGGTTTGGTAGTCGAAGTTGGAGCGTACGCCGCCGGGGTTGGTGAGGGCTGCGTCGATCCATTGTGACGAACCGAGGGTGCCGTCGGCACGCAGGTAACGGTTTGTGTCCACGTGGCGGAAGCGAACCTGCACGCCGCTAAGCGACACGTCGTCGTTGGCCGAACCGGCAACCGCAATGCGGTTCGTGGTGATGATTTGGTTGTTGGTTGGCAAGCTCACCGTCACGGTGGGCACCGCGTCGCCGGGGAACAGGCGCCCGCTTCCGAACGTGTGATACGGCGCGGCTTGCCCGGCGCTGTCGACGGCACGCACGTAGTAGTAGTAGGTGCTCGCCGCCGGGGCCTCGAACGTGAACGACCAGTCGGTGTTCGCTGCGCCTGGGGTCGCCAAAGTGGCGTCGAATGGGTCCAACACGTTGCTGCGCGTGCCATCTGTTTGCAACCACTCGCGGGTGCCAAGGTCCAAAATGCCGACGGTTACTCGGGCGATGCCGATGTCGTCCGACGCGGTGCCCCGAAGCGTCGTCGTCAACGAGTCGACGCCTTGCAGGAAACGGGTGTCGGAATCGAACGTTTGGGTAGGCAGGGCGTCGTTCGGTGGGCCGACGATGATCTGGGTGCGTGCCACCGCGTACGCGCCGAGGGAATCGCTCATTCGGAAATGCACGTCGTAGGTGCCGGCGGGGAGCGCCGGGGATTCATACGTCCAGTTCTTGGTCGTGCCGCCGTTCGTTCCCGGAATAACGAAGTAGTTGGCGTTACGGCCAAGGTTTCCGTTCGCTTGCACCCCGCTGCGGTCGAGCACGTTGCGCAACCGCACCGAAACTTCCTCGATGCCCGCTTCGGCCTCGGCGGTTCCGGCAAACGTGAACGTGCTTCCGGCCGGAAGCTTCGCGTCTGCGCCGGTGGTCAACGTGAGCACCGGGGGAGCGGTGTCACCCACTTGGGCGAATCGACGTGTGCGGGTGAATCGTTGCCCCGACGTATCACGGGCATCGACACGAAGTTCCCAGTCGCCGACGGGCACGTTCGCGAACGCACGAGAGAACGAGGTTGACGTGCCACCGGGGTTCGACAGAGTGGCGGTGAAGGTTTCTGACGCTCCCAGGGTGCCGTCGCTGCGCAGGTACAGGTTCTTGTCCCGTTCACGCAACGTGAAGGTCACGCCCGCCACGCCAAGGTCATCGGTAACCGTTCCTTCAACGACGGCGCTGTTGCCGAGCGACGGGTTTGCCGGCCCCGTCACGACGAGTGCCGGTGGGTCGTCGTTGTTCGAACCAACCACGAACTTCAGTTCCGCCCGAGAACCATCCTTGGAACCGTCGTTCGCGAACGTCTTCGCCTTCACGTTGTACTCGCCGGTTTCGGTGAGCGTGATCGTTTGCGCCCACGACCGTTCCTCGTCTTGGGTGTTGAGGGCCACGTCGATTGCCGCCCACTCGCTGGTGAACGAACCGTCAGCGTTGAGGTAGGTGGCGTCGGCTTTGCGCACCACTACTATCCGCACCCGACGAATGCCGCCAGGGGCCGACGCTTCGCCGCGAAGCTCGATGCTGCCGGGGGCAACAACCGCAAACGGTGCGGGTGCCGTGATCGAGGTGTCGAGCGTGACCCCGCCGCCGCCGCCACCCGGCGTGCCGCCCGGGGTGCACGCAATTTCGGAATAGGGGGATTCGAACTGTGGGCCCTTTACCCGAACCGAGAAGGTGTCGCCGACCGCGCCCGCAACTCTCGTGGATGCGGCCCCGGTTACCGTCTCTTGCCACTTGCCGTTGCGGCGCAGTTGTTCATTCGTGCCGCGTTGGCCGCCAAAGGTGATGACGACGGCGTCGCCGTCAACGGCGGTGGTGCACACGTAGCCGTCGCCCGGGTCCACGGGGTCTACTGGGTCGACCGGGTCTACGGGGTCATTGCCGAGCGGGAACAGGGCGTGTCGGCCAATGGTTGCGCCGCCGAGGCGGCTGCCGTCATGGCCGACGAGTAGCCCCTGGCCGGGAACGAACGTCAGGCTCTGTACGCCGAGGAACGAATCCGAACCCGGGTTCCAGTCTTGCGACTTGCCCGTGGCCGGGTCGAGGGCACCCAACTGCTGGCGGGCCACGACCTCGTCGCCCAACTGTGCTGGGCCCTGGCCGAAACCGAAGCCGTAGTTCGTGAGTGGGTCACCGGGGTAGGGGTCGGTGGAACCAGGCGCTTCCTGGAACTGGAAATGCCCGCCCACAAACACGCTGTCGCCGCTGATGGCAACGCCCAGAACCGTGTCGAAATGGCGAGAGACCCAATCGGCGTTCGTGTTGGCCGCCCCATTCACCGGGAACTTGATTGCGGTGTCGCCCGCTGGTGGGCGGTCGCCGCCGCTGCTGACCATCACGAAATAGGAACCGTCGGGAGACATGGCGAGCCGGCGGGGGCGAAGGGCGCCGCCGAAGCGTTCGAGTTCGTCGTCGAACAAGTTCGTTTGCCAGTCGCTGAGCGACACCGAATTGTTCGAGATGTCGAACCGGGCAATTGCCGTGCGCTCCTGGCCATCGATGAAGCGAGCGGTATGGGAGATGAACAGCTTGGAGTCATCGGGCGTGATCGCAATCGACTTACCCGCAATGCCACCACCGGAAGCCACGCTGAAGGTGAAGTCGAAATCGGCGGCCGGGTCGAGGGCACCCGAAGTTGCGTTCACGGCGGCGAATCCGGTGCGAGCTTGGCCATCGATTGTGGTGAAACGACCCGCCAGATACACGCGGCCGTTCGCTATTGCCACATCGTTCACGTTGCTATCGGCCTGGGGCGAAAACGCAGAAATGAGCGCGCCCGAAGCGGACAACTTGGCCACCTTGCGATGTGTTTGTCCATCGATCGACGAGAAGTTGCCGCCGATGAACAACGACGTGCCATCGGTGTCTACCGCATAGGCGGGCTTGTTCAGCGTCGGGCGGAACCCGGCATCAAACGCACCCGTGTTGATGTCGTACGCGGCGATGTAGGGCTGGCTGACCTCGGCGCCGCCGGGGTTCTTCACTTTCGTGAACGTGCCCACCAGCACCACGCGGTTGCCAATCACCGTGGTGTCGAGCACCTCGCCGTCGACGACCTGCATCACATCGAGGCGAGGGGACGCCGAAACTCCCGGCCCAGCTGCACCCGCGGCGCTGATCGTGGCTACCGCAGCGCCGATTATCACGGCCAAAATGCCGACGGTCAGGAGGCCGCTCCTGCGTACTACGTTCATGAACTCGCTCCGTGTCTACAAGACAAAGTTGGCCGCCTACACCACCCACAGTAGCCAAGCGCGGATAGGTACGTCGCCCCCCAATCTTGTGGTGCGGTGGAAAGCGGCACCGAAGTGGGTTTGGCAACCGGCCGTTGCGGCTCCCTCGTTTCAACACCGGAGCGGTATCGTGGGGGGCTAGAGCCGCGGTTCGAAAGGTTGCCCTCATGAGCACAGCAGATATCGGTGTCGATCTCAGCAAGTACGAGCTTGGGTGGTCCGACGCAGAGGACTACATCTACAAGCCCAAGCGCGGCCTCAACACCGACATCATCAACGAGATGTCGTGGATGAAGGGCGAACCCGCCTGGATGCGCGACTTCCGCCTCAAGTCGTACAACCGCTTCGAAAAGCGCGCTATGCCCAAGTGGGGCGGCGATATGTCCGAGATCTACTTCGACGACATCTTCTATTACATCAAGCCAACCGAGAACGTCTCTAACGACTGGGACGACATCCCCGACGCCATCAAGGACACCTACGAGAAGCTGGGCATCCCCGAGGCCGAACGCAAGTACCTGGCCGGCGTCACCGCCCAGTACGAGTCCGAAGTTGTGTACCACCGCAACCGTGAGGACCTCGAGGCGCTTGGTGTGATCTTCTGCGACATGGACACCGCCCTTCGCGAACATCCAGAACTCGTGAAGGAATACTTCGGCACCGTCATCCCGCCGAACGACAACAAGTTCTCCTCGCTCAACTCGGCCGTGTGGTCCGGTGGCAGCTTCATCTACGTGCCGCCAGGCGTTCACGTCGACCAGCCACTCCAGGCGTACTTCCGCATCAACGCAGAGAACATGGGCCAGTTCGAGCGCACCCTCATCATTGCCGACGAGGGCTCCTCGGTGCACTACATCGAAGGCTGCTCGGCCCCCGTGTACACCTCGGATTCGCTGCACTCTGCTGTTGTCGAGATCATCGTCAAGGAATCCGCCCGTGTCACGTACACGACCATTCAGAACTGGTCGAACAACGTGTTCAACCTGGTCACCAAGCGGGCCAAGGTCTACGCCGAAGGCCACATGGAATGGATCGACGGCAACATCGGTAGCCGTCTCACCATGAAGTACCCATCGGTCGTTATGGTCGGA
This sequence comes from Caprella mutica, assembly GCA_947561585.1. Lineage (NCBI taxonomy): Eukaryota > Metazoa > Arthropoda > Malacostraca > Amphipoda > Caprellidae > Caprella > Caprella mutica. Next base: position 1,083,350 of record CANNZV010000094.1, on the reverse strand, counting down.
CCAAAGGCATCGGGCGAGGTTCTCTCGGTGGCCTACGCCGGTAACGGCCAGCACCAAGATGCGGGCGCCAAGATGGTCCACGCAGCGCCCGAGACCACGTCGAAGATCGTGAGCAAGTCGATCAGCTCCGACGGTGGCCGCACCAGCTATCGGGGCCTCGTCCATGTCGACGAAGACGCCTACGGCTGCAAGAGCCACGTGCAGTGCGACGCGCTCATCCTCGACGAAGACTCCATCAGCGACACCTACCCCTACATGGAGATTGGCTCACGCGACGCAATCGTTGGCCACGAAGCGACCGTGTCGAAGGTGGCCGACGAGCAACTGTTCTACCTGATGAGCCGTGGCTTGTCCGAAGAACAGGCAATGGGCATGATCGTGAACGGCTTCATCGAACCCATCACCCGCACGCTCCCCATGGAGTATGCGGTGGAGTGGAGTCGCCTCATCGAATTGCAGATGGAAGGAAGCGTCGGCTAGAAAAGGCCCCGGCGGCTACCGGCGATTGACACGGTTTGGCACTCAGTGTCGCATTTTTCACACATGTGACCACGTTGGGTCAAATCTCCCATTCACATGGTAAGCATGCGTAATACAGTGATTTGTCGTAGCGGTAGATTCCGTTGCCGTGAGCTAGAGGCCTTCACCCGACGTGAGTGACATGCAGGTTGAAAACAGAGAGGTGGTCGAGCAGGATCGGCCGGTCCACCTCCACATCGTTCACCGGCGCACCACCTACGAGCGACGATTCAAGCGCCCGCTCGACCTCATCGGCGGGCTCGTCATCGGGGCGGCAGCCTTCCCCGTGGTGGTCGTGGTTGTCGCTGCAGTTCGTGTCGCACTTGGTAAAGGCGTCGTCTATAGCCAAGAACGGGTGGGCGAGCGAGGCCGACCCTTCACGATCTACAAGTTTCGCACCATGCGCCACGACCGTCGTGAACGCGACGAAGCTATCCCGGTTGGCGAAGACCGCCGCGGGCAGCATAAGGACCCCAACGACCCACGCCACACCAGCCTCGGGCGTCTCTTGCGCAAACTCAGCCTCGATGAACTGCCCCAGCTGATCAACGTCGTCCGCGGCGAAATGAGCCTTGTTGGGCCACGCCCGGAAATGGTTGGCGTCGCCAAAGAACGCGGCTACCTCTACCACCCGCGCCACGACGTGAAGCCCGGAATGACCGGTCCGTACCAAACGTCGCCGCTTCGCTACAACGGCGACCTGCGCGACGGTCTCGACCTCGACGCCCAATACGTGCGAAACGTGACGGCGCGAAACGATGCCCGGTACCTGCTTCGCACGTTCACCGTGTTCTTCGGTGATTCCAGCGGCTCCTAAACACGCCTGAAAATCGGGTAAATGTTGGCGCCGGCATCCCGGCTTTAACCCACGTGTCTGGCAGAGTGTTTGCATGCCAATGCGCCAGGACTGCAAGTACTTCGAGAGCCGCACCTACCCAACCGGCGACACCGTTCGCAAATGCGACCTGGACCTCGCTCCCGAAGCGCCGTGGCGCTGCCCGCAGGACTGCCCGAAGTACGAGCGTCGCATGGCCGACGTTGCCTGGAACCACGGCACACTCATCACGCCTGCGACTCCCGCCGAACCCGCGGGCCTCGGTGAAGACGACAGTATCGCTGCGCTGCTCGACGCCGCTGAAGACATCGTGAACGCCGCTGGCCCGGCAATCATGGCCGACGTCGACGCCGAACGCCGGGCCCGCAATGAGGCGGCCAATAAAGGGCGAGTACGGCGATTCTTCGACCGCCGCAAGAAATCGGACTAGCACCTCCAGCTTTGCGTTTCGAGTATTGTCAGGTACTTTCCAGTGCATGTCAATACATTTTGATATATCCCGACAACAGTCGCTCGCTGGCGGATACCGTTCGGCCGCGGCCGAGATCGAAGCCGTTCTCGGCAACTTGAGCTCTCCGCTGGCCGACGCCGACCGGCTCCTCGATGGCCAGTCCGCCCGAGGTCGAATCATCGAGAACCTGCACATCGCGGCCGACGATCTGCGATCCGATCAGCACGACCTCGAGCGACGCAGCGACATGCTCGTCGTCCTCGACGCCCGCACAGCCATGCAGCTATCGGCGAACGCCGGCGATCTGGTGAATCCACGGCTCGCCGCTGACGCGCTCGACCATGGCTGGACGTACCACGAAGCCCAACTTCGTCTTGAACTCGCCGACCTGCGAGCACTTCCCGTTGCCGAGCAGATTCGCCGGGGCCACGACATCCGTCGCCTCGAACGCGCAATCGCCATCATTGAGGCCCCCAATAGCACCACAGGGGTCACCGGGGACCTTGACGCGAGTCTCCGTGATGTCCGGGTTGGCCCGCCGCTTGCGCTGTGGGGCAACACCGCGAAGGAGCGGGGCCGGAAGCTGCTGCTTCGTGGCCTTGACGACACCATGGATGAGGACGTCATCTTGCGCGACGAGTTCGAAGCGATCATTCACGAGAACGGAAACGTCACACTCGTTCTGCCCGGCGTCGTCGACCTCACCGATAAGTTCGAGGGCGACCTCTACTACGGCCTCGACAAAGCAACGAACAGCCTGCGCGACGTGGAGGTAAACGCCTTCCCGTCGTCGATGTCGACGAGTCTCGAGGACAACGCATACGGCAAGCGGGTTCGGGATTGGGTTGATCTGCAGGTAAAGACCGGGGCCATCGAACAAGAGGCGTCGGTGATGATCATCGGACACAGCTATGGCGCCGACACCGCCCTCGACCTGGCCGCAGACTCAAAGCTGGCCGCCTTGGTGAATGTTACCCACGTGTATGCGGCCGCCTATGACAACGAGCCACAGTTCGGCGACATGCCCGAAGACACCAACATCGTCGTTACCCAAAACATCTATGACGTGCCCGTCATCGTTGAAGAACTGGCAGCGGCCACCCGTCAGATGCTCACACTCGACTCGGACGGGCGCGGGCACGGCATGTCATCGGTTTCTCGGCTGTCGATCGAGGGCGCAGAGGCCGTGGTCGACAGTGCTAGTTGGCTCACCAACTCCACCCTCGACGAGATCGAACGCTCGGTGGGGGAAGTGCTCGATTTCCACGTGGATGTTCCCGCCATTCGCCAAGCGGAGTTCATGCACGACCGCTACGAACAGGTCAGCGACAACATCCTGCTCGTCGAGTTTGAAGGAGGTTTCGAAGGCGTCGGGCATCAGCAAAACAACTACAGCGACTTCCTTCGGCGAGCAGACGACGATCGGCTCGACGCGTTCTATGCCGACGTCGATGCCGCCGGGTTTACCGCCGATGGCGTTACCGTCTCTATCGATGTCAGTGATCCCGATGCGTAGGCGCCGTTGGTTTGTGGTTGCGGTGGTTTGTGCTGCGGTGGTGGTGCTTTCGGGGTGTGCGGCTCGGTGGAAGGGGCCGGTGCCGATCGATGAGTCGTTGTGGGAAGTCGAGCTGTATGGGTGTGATCGTGTTGATACGAACACCTTGCTGTGGGCGACGGGCACCGTGACGAACACCGGTAGTCAAGAGTCGCCGTTCTGGGAGACGGCGTCGTTGGCGACCTATACCGATGGGACGAGTGGTCAGTTGAACTCTGGCACGTTGATTCCGCCGCTGGACCCTGGGCAGTCCTACGAGTTCGATTTTTCGCTCTTGAACAGCGCGGATAAAGAATTCGTGACGTGTGAGGTGTGGGTTGTTGATGCGGTCGAGAACTATTCTTGGTAGCGGCTCCTGGTTGGTTGGTGGTCTCGATGCGTAGGCGCCGTTGGTTTGTGGTTGCGGTGGTTTGTGCTGCGATGGTGGTGCTTTCGGGGTGTGCGGCTCGGTGGAAGGGGCCGGTGCCGATCGATGAGTCGTTGTGGGAAGTCGAGCTGTATGGGTGTGATCGTGTTGATACGAACCCCTTGCTGTGGGCGACGGGCACGGTGACGAACACGGGCACGGAGGAGTCGCCGTTTTATCAAACGGCGTCGTTGGCGACGTATACCGATGGGACGAGTGGTCAGTTGAACTCTGGCACGTTGATCCCTCCGCTGGACCCTGGGCAGTCCTACGAGTTCGATTTTTCGCTCTTGAACAGCGCGGATAAGGAGCTCGTGACGTGTGAGGTGTGGGTTGTTGATTCGGTCAGCAATTATTCGTGGTAGCGGCTCCTGGTTGGTTGGTGGTCTCGATGCGTAGGCGCCGTTGGTTTGTGGTTGCGGTGGTTTGTGCTGCGGTGGTGGTGCTTTCGGGGTGTGCGGCTCGGTGGAAGGGCCCGGTGCCGATCGATGAGTCGTTGTGGGAAGTCGAGCTGTATGGGTGTGATCGTGTTGATACGAACCCCTTGCTGTGGGCGACGGGCACGGTGACGAACACGGGCACGGAGGAGTCGCCGTTTTATCAAACGGCGTCGTTGGCGACCTATACCGATGGGACGAGTGGGGAGCGTTTGTCGGGTACGTTGATTCCGCCGCTGGACCCTGGGCAGTCTTATGAGTTCGATTTCCATCTTTCTGGTAGCGCGGATAAAGAATTCGTGACGTGTGAGGTGTGGGTTGTTGATGCGGTCGAGAACTATTCTTGGTAGCGGCCACGTCTGTTGTGGGCGTGTTTCCGCCGGAGCGGGGTATTCGGCTGGGCGTCATCGGGCCGGGCTGTGGTTCGTCTAAGCGTGCGGGGCAGCAAGCGGCGTTGCAAGCGCGGCGTCAAGCCGAAAACCGGGCTGCGATGGATGGGAAGTTGGCAAGTCGCAAGGACGTACAGAACTGGCTCAGGGAGTAAGTATGCATCACGGGCCTGACTTCCAAGTCCAACTGGCGGATCACGCAGTGCACGCCAGTCTGCATCACAGCGGCGCTGGTATTGCAGAAAAGGTGGTTAAGTAGGGGCATGGATTCGGATTTGGACCCTGCAGATAGAGAAGTGTTGGATCGATACGGCTCCAGCTTTACGCGTTCGAGAATATCGCGTATCCCCAGGGATGCATCTCCCAAGTTTGAGCCCTTTGAGAAGCACCCCAATGGTTGGCCGTTACCGGCTGATATCCGCTATTTCTTCTCTCGTTGGAACGGGGTACTTGTTGGAGATGACAGTAGGGACGCATTCCACTTCAATGCAATGGCCCTTGACGTCGCTATTCCCGGAGTAAGAGATGACATGGAGGGTGCATATCCAGGGACACATGCTGAAAATGGTTTCGAGGGCGGGCTCTTGCCGGTCTCTCTCTACGAGTTTGGTCATTGGAGCGCAGGTGATTGGGAACCTGGCCCTGACGGCAAATCGAGGGTTCACCTCGCAATAGACGGGGATTTTTGGCATTTTTATGCGTATGCGGATGGCTCGATTGTGGCCGAGCGGTTTTACGATTTCGTTCCGTATGTGATTGCATCTTCATTTGCGGACTTTATTCGGCGTCAAAGGTTGGTTCTGGCAGGCCCGGTATAGCCCCGGCTGGGCTGTTCCTGATGACGTGAGCCATTTTTCTGACTATGGGACGAGTCTGATGTCGTGGTGAAGTCTCAGGTCGGCGCTTACGGCTGTCGCGTTATGAGGCGACGTATGCCTGGAAGCCGGTTCGCCAGCAGGTCGGTTGGTCGTGCGTACAAGATCGGCTTCGAGGTTTCGTTCACGAACGACGAAGTTGATTATGGGCCGACCGTCTCGATCAAAAGCCTTTGACCCCATGGCTAGGGCTCGCCGTCGAGTTGTCGTGGCTCTTGCGCAGCTGCTTGCAGCCGCGGCTCTACTTCTGGTTGGGCCCGCAGTGCCTGCTGAAGGTGGTGTGCCCGTCGGCGTCAATGCCGAGAAGGCTGATCTACGGCCAGGTGTTCGTATAGGTCCTATTAAAGTGTGGACAGTGCACCAGCCGTAGAGATTAGGGAGCTGCGTATGATTAGCGACTTATCTGACGTGCGGCGTCAGATGACTGGCCTCGGGTTTCGGAAACGTGCCGGGGACATATTTACAATTGACATCGGTAATGAAGTCATAGGTCGGGTGGGCTTCAATACGGCTTCTCGCTCGTTGCCGAAGGGTGTCGTGAGAGTCAACCCTGTTATAGGGGTGCGCCATCAGGAAGTCGAGCGAATTGCTGCGCAGCTTCGTGGCGACAAGTTTCACCAGTACGTGCCGTCCACGGTTAGTTCGCCGATCGGGTATATCATGCCGCACAATACCTATGTCACGTGGGTGTTCGGTGCCGAGACTGAAGAGAGCAATGACCTAAGTCTTGTTGAGGCGGTTGAGCGGTTTGCGCTTCCGTTCATGAGAGCTTCCCAGGACCTGTCGACAATCTGCGATTTGATGGATCAACGGATGGGCCACGACCACTTACTCAGGCTCAGGCGGCCGGTTGGGCGCGCGTTGCTTGGCGATTGGGCACAAGCTGATGAACTAGTCGAGAAGGAGCTTGTTGACATCGCTGATAGCGATGCTCTGTCTCATGAGGATTTTCGTCGATTCGCTGAACGGTACAGCGAGTGGCGTGCGGCTATGGGCGGATGCTGACTTCGAACGTGATGTGGTCGTCGACAAGTAGCCGGGTTACGTGGTCGATGATCCTGGCGTAGTCGCCGGTTGGCTCCTGAGCACAGATCAACTTGATTATAAAGCTGCTGGCGTCCGCTGTTTCTGGGAATTGCGCTGCTAATCCGCCGTCGAGAATGAAGTCGACATAGGTACCGATCTTTGCCTGTAGCTGCTCGGCTTGATCCGGCTCGGGTCCCCAGGGGCGATCTTCGTGCATGACTAGCATGGGGGAACCGTCCTCGTCCTGAGCGACAAGATCGATAGTTGTTACTTCCTGTATTCCAGCCATGTCGTGATCTTTCGTGGTGGGCGCGCTCTGCCAGGGTTCGTATTTAGCGACGTCTGGAGAGATCGTATCGCACAATTTGCACAGAAAATATGTGAGCTGATCCTTACAGTCGTTCGTGGGTTCAGCGCGCTCCGGGAAATTCCCTTCCACGTCTTGTAATCGAACACCTGTTCGGTCTAGGGTGTTGGAGTCGCCGGCATCCCACTGGCGAACACTCTTGAGAGACGACGGCCTGTACTTGTGGAGGAGGCGATCCAATGTCAACAATCGACCACCAATCCCACTATGTGCACGGCTTGTTGGCACGCCTCGACGGGGTCATTGATGACTTGCGGCAACTGTCGCTCACGGGGCTGTCTGGCCAGACGTTGAACACGGTGTTGAACCATGCGGTCACTCTCGAGGCCAAAGTTCAAGGCATCCAATACGGGGCCATTCAGGAAGCTGAAGCGTCCGCGATGTCTGTCGAGTTCGGTAACCGGATCCTCACCACCCACCTCGCGAAAACCACTAGACAACCGGCCCGCACTATCGGTAGTGCACGATCGTTGGCCCTGTGGCTAAACGACTTCACCGACATTCACACTGCGCTTTGTGCCGGTGTTATCTCGAGGGCGCATGTGGCCGAGTTCAAAGCCATCGATAGCCACAACGTTCACCATTTGTTGGTCCGCGACCAGCAAATGCTTATCGACGCCGCGAGCGAATTCGAGTGGGCCGAATGGAAACAGGTGCTCGGGTATTGGCTGCTCGCAGCTGACCCTGATGGGGAACTCACCGACCCGGCGAACCCCACCTATGGGTTACGTATCCGGAACAAAGCAAACGGCGATGTGATCGTCACTATATGTATGGACGCGATCAGTGGGGAAGCGTTCCTCACTATGCACGACGCTGAGGTCGCCAAACTCGAAACCGCAGAACGCGAACAACTCAACCAGAACCCGAACGCCCCGGTCACGTCGATCGCGCAAAAGAACCTTGACGCCCTGATGCGGCTCATGGTTCGGGGGTGGCGACGCGAGGACGGCACGTACCCGGATTTTCTTGTCAATTTGGTTATGTCCGAACAGGTCGCCGAGGACCTCCTCGCCCGCACGTTTGGGCATGCCACCCCGTATAGCGATAACCCGCTGGGTATCGACCCGTTCGAGTTGCCTATTGCTTGGGACGATCTCGATGGCCGCTCCGAAACGATCAGGGGCACCCCGGTACATCCCAAACACGCTGTGGGTGTTTTGCTTGCCGGGAAACTCCGGCGAATGGTCCTGAACGCCGATTCGAAGATCGTGGATCACGGAACCGATGTCCGGTTCTTTACTAAAACCCAACGCAACGCGCTCCTCGTTCAACAACGCGGTCAATGCGCCCTGGGCACCCAAACACCGTTCCGTTGGTTGCACGCCGACCACATCCACCCGCACTCCAAAGGCGGCCCCACAGACCTCGTCAACGGCGAAATGATCAACGGCGCCGACAACCTCGCCAAACGAGACAAACAACACCCCACACCCGAGAACCACAGTGCCCAGCGAGACGATCACCCCACGAATCACCGACCTTTGCCATAGCGAAGCCAAAGCGATCCAGCCGGGGGTTCGTCCACCCTCGGGCACCCAGGATCGTGTTTGCCGTCAGCGGTTTGCCCGCAGTGGGGCGAGCCGAGCGCGTCGACACCTAGGCTGAGAACGCTATGGATCCCGTGCTTTTGATCATCGTTCTCGTCGTCGCCGTTCTCGTTGTGGGCGGTGCCGGGTTTGCGTTCTTTCGGGGACGCTCTGGGCATTCGGCAACCCTCGACCCCTCTGTCACCGACCACGCCGACAAGACCCTCACCGCACCCGGCGACACCGACACGAAGCAAGACCGACATGAGTCGCCGGCGGTGGCCGGTGAGGCCGTGATCGATGAGGTGCTCGCTGCGGAGTTGGATCGTCTAGCGATCTTGGGTAGCGAGGCGCAGGAGGCGCTCGATGTGGAGGGGGCTATCGGGTTTTGGAAGCAGGCGTTGGGGCTTTTGCCCGAGCCGGTGTGGCAGTGGGACGCGGCGGTGTGGTTTTGGGTTGCGATCGGTGATGTGTCGACGATGGTGGCGATGTATTCGGATCCCCCATTGCCGGAGTGGGCTGGTGAGGCGCGAGAGTATTTGCGGTTGGCGTGTGCGGCTCCTGATGGTCGGGTGAATCCGTTTCCGTGGCTGCGGTTGGGTCAGGCTTCTTTGGTGTGTGGCGATGTTGGCGAGGCTCGTGAGGCCTTGTTGCGGGCGTACATGTTGGAAGGCGATGAGATCTTCGAGGGTGAGCCCGAGCGTTTCCGGCAGTTATTGGTCGATGCCGGGGATATCTCCGTTCGGGCAGCAGTCCCTACAGCGGGTCGCATTCGAACGAAGCGGGGTTCCGAGCACAAGATGATTGAAAACCTAAAGCCAGTTACAAGCCCCCTAAGTTCTGAACTTCACAAGACGGACTATGGCTGGATACTCCATTTGCACAATCCTTATGATTTATCAAATGGTCGCGGTTCTTTAGTTATCAATGAAGAAGAAGCTATTTTGTGCATAGTCAGCTATAAGGATAGCGATCAAGTTTCTTACGACGTGGTTTACCTGCGCTTGAATCACCATGGAGAAGTCCTTGCTAAGGATGCAGAATCTGAAGGTGTGCTACCAACCCTATTGAAAGCTCCAGATGGAAATATCTGGACACGACTCACCTCTAACAAAATGGATGGGTTCAGAGAAGTAGTACTTCCTCTTGGACCAAGAGAACATCTCACTAAATTGAAGACAAGTCGAGAATTTCCTACTGATTTTGTAGGCACTGTTGACAATCAGGTAGTACTGCACAACGAAGATCTTTTCGATGCAACGGTACCTGACCGGATTTGCAAACTGTTCTTTGACAAGAACAACCTTTATCGAAAGCGTAAACTCCGAAAACTTCCGTTACCTAGCGGGAATAAGCTTGCTATCGACAGAAATGAACACCTTCAGCTTCTGGCGGGCCAGTATCAAGAAGGGCACCTGCTGCACAGACTTGTCGATCTAGACGGAAATTTGATCCAAGAACGTAAAGTCGGAATTTCCGCTGACCGTTTTGGGCTCATAAATCTGGACTTTCACGATACATCAAGCATTTTTATTCTCGATGCACAAGCGGCGTATTGGGTTGATATTGACACTGAAGGGAACGTTTACAAAAAACCACTCTTCGAAGTCAATCGCGGGTCCATCTACGGCCTTTGGGGGCCATTTGATTTAGGCAATGGGAACTATGCAGTAAATTTCACCGATGCTGAAGGAAATGGATGGGCCATCTTCAACAAGCATGGCCTAGTTGACTTCTTTTTGAGTGAAGGCGGAGGATATCGAAATCAACTCAGTCAAGAACTTCTCGAATTTGGGTTTGAAAAACCAATCATTACAGACATTATTGCCTTCAAAGACGTTTGTTCTGTATTGATCAGCAATGGCTCTGGCCGAAACAGCGAACAAGATCTCTACCTTATTGGTCGAAAAATCCAGAGTTTGGTGGAGCGCGACTAGTAGGCGGTTGATCGCCTCGAATTCGGCGGGTGTTAGCCGGCGAAGTTTTCGTTGCCTTCGGCGCTGGTTGGAAGTGCGTTCGACACCGCTTGAGATGACGCCATCATGTGCGGTCCCCAGCGGTCCGAACAGCGTGTTCGCCGATAGTCTGGACCTCTATGCCAGACGCCTCCACTCTCGCTCCGTGGCTTGACACTGTGCGGGCAAACGCCGCCGCGCAGTTCGCCACCGCCGACGCACCGTCCGCCGTCGACGAAGTCTGGCGATACAGCCGTATCGCCAGCGTCGACCTCAGCGCGTACACGCCAGTTGCCGCCGATGCGCAAAGCGCCATCGAGGCCATCGCCATCGACGGCGCCGCAGCAACCGTGACCATCCGCGACGGCCGTGTCACCGCCCTCGATCGCACCGACGCCCTCGGCAAGGCAACCGTAGGCGTCATCGCCGACCACCCAGACGGCGAGGCACTGCTCAACAGCGTGCGCGGCGAAGCCATCGACTCGCTCTCGCACCTGCACGACGCGCACCTCGGCGACGTGATCGTCATCGACGTGCCACGCGGCTACCACGTCGAAGCCCCCATCGTGATCGACGTCTACTCCGACGTCGACGGCGGCCTCACCTGCCCCCACACCATCGTTCGCGCCGCGAACGGCTCGAGCGTGTCGGTGTTCGAACGCAGGCGGTCGGGCGACGCACAACAGCTCGTCGTGCCAATCGTCGAACTCGACGCCGCCCCCGACGCCCGGATTGGCTACCTGGTCGCCCAGCAACTCGGGCCGAACACTACGTCGCTCGAACACCACGTCTCCCAGGCCGAACAACAAGCACACGTCAACTGCTCGATGGCCGCATTCGGTGGCTCCTACGCCCGCACCCGAGCCGACTTTCGCCTCAACGGACGAGGAGCCAGCGGAGACCTCATCACCGCCTACTTCGGCGACGGCGACCAAATGCTCGACTTCCGCACATTCCAAGAGCACAACGCGCCCGACACCACCTCCAACCTGCTGTTCAAAGGCGCCGTCACCGGCAGCGCACAATCGGTCTACAGCGGGCTCATCAAGGTGGCCGAGACCGCTCCGGGAACAAACGCATTCCAAACCAACCGGAACCTCAAACTCTCCGAAGCGGCATGGGCCTACTCGGTGCCGAACCTCGAAATCGAACAAAACCAGGTGTCGTGCAGCCACGCATCGACCGTCGGCGAAATCGATGAAGAACAGCGCTACTACCTCGAAAGCCGCGGCGTTCCCACGAACATCGCCGAACAGCTGCTCGTATCGGGGTTCTTCGCCGAAGTGATCTCCCTCATGCCCGTCGACGCCGTTAAAGCCGAAATGCAAACCATTATCGACGACGCGCTCGCCGCCGACCGGAAGCTCCAGGAAGGCTGAACATGACGACCGAAGCCAAAACCGTCAAACTCTGCGACGTCGAGTCGCTCACCAGCGGCAACATCACCACGGCCGAAATCGACGGACGCACCATCGCCTATGCCCGCATCGACGACGACTGGTACGCAATCGACGACACGTGCAGCCACGCCAAGGTGTCCCTCGCGGACGGCTACCTCGAAACCGACGACATCGCCATCGAATGCCCGCTGCACGGAGCGTCGTTCTCGCTCGAAACCGGCGAAGCGCTTACCTTGCCTGCGACCAAACCCGTAGCCAGCCACGCCGTTGAGGTGCGTGACGGCGAAGTGTTTGTCACCATCGAAGGAGCGAACCAATGAGCGAACTGATCATCACCGACCTGCACGCAACCGTCGGCGACAAGGAAATCCTCAAAGGCGTCACCCTCACCATCCGCAGCGGCGAAGTGCACGCCGTCATGGGCCCCAACGGATCGGGCAAGAGCACGCTCAGCCACGTGATCACCGGCAAACCCGGCTACACGGTCACCGGCGGCTCCGTCACCCTCGACGGCGTCGAACTCCTCGACCTCCCCGCATGGGAGCGCGCCCGAGCCGGGCTGTTCCTGGCCATGCAATACCCAACCGAAGTACCCGGGGTATCGCTGCAATCCATGCTCTTTGCCTCCGCGATCGAAGCGGGCCGAAACGCAGACGACGTGCGCGCCGGCATCGCAGCCGAAGCCGAACGCATCGGGTTCGACCCCGCACTCATCGAACGCCCGCTCAACGTCGACCTCTCCGGCGGCGAAAAGAAGCGCAACGAAACCGTGCAGCTCGGTGTGCTCGCACCCAAATTCGCGATCCTCGACGAAATCGACTCGGGGCTCGACGTCGACGCCATGCGTGCCGTCACCCGCCGCGTCGAAGAACTCACCAACGAAGATCAGCCGCTCGGCGTGCTCGCGATCACGCACTACAAGCGCCTCTTCGAAGAGCTCGAACCCGACCACGTGCACGTGTTCGCGGCCGGCGTCATCCAAAAAACGGGCGGCCCAGAACTGGCCGAAGAACTCGAACAAACCGGCTACGCCGAATGGGTTCACCTCGTCGAAAAAGACGACGGGTTCGCCGCGTTCCACGACCCCTCCGGCGACACGACGTTCGCCGAAGACCTGCACCTGCACGAGGGCTAACGCCGCGGCGGTTACTCGACGGTTTCGGCTATTCCGAGCACCGCAGAATCAAGCTTCGGCGACACCGCCATCCGGGCCAAGCACGTCGGCGCACGCTCGCCGGACACAACCAACAAGCCATAGGGCGTCGGCAGAGGATCGGTAGCGATCTCGTCGGCCTTAGTGGTTCGCCACGGCTCGAAATCCGGACGAATTGCCGTCAACGCACCACGGTCCCCGATGAGCGAATCGGTCGAACCGTACAACGTGACCAACGAACTCGAATCGATCGTCGCGTGATCGAAGGGGCCAGCGGCCACGTGCTCCCACAACGGCTCGCCAGTGGCCACATCGATCAGGCGAACGCGCAACATGCCGGCAGTGCCAGGATGAGGATCCACCACCACCAACTGCGAATCGCTGTTGCCGATCACGCCATCGAACACCTGCGCCGTCGACGGCGCACGCCACCGTTCCTCGCCCGACGCCACGTCGAGCGCGAAGATTGCGAACGGCTGAGCGGGCAACGGCTCGCTGTTGGCCGTTGAGCCAATCAGGTGATCGTCGCCAACCCACACCAACTCGCCAACGCCTGTCCGGCGCCACAACTCGTAGCCGGTGGCCCGGTCCAAAACGGCGATGCTTCCGCCGGGAGCGTCCCCGGGAGCGAGCTCGTAGGCCACGACCTCGTCGGTCACCCACACCTGCCCGGCGCCAAGACGCGTCACCGACCGCTCCCACAGCTTCGCCCGGCCAGCGATGTCGATCGCCACCATCGACGTGCCGACGGTGACGACCGCCGTCGAACCATCCGTGGCCAGCGCATCAGGCCGATCGAGGGGAAGCTCCCACAACACGGCGCCCGTTTCGTAGTCCATGCCATGGACGCCAACGTTGTTGATGCCAAAGATCGAATCGTCGCCAAGAACCATGCTTCGCAAATCGAACTCGAGCTCGGAAACCCAGCGATCTTCACCCGTCACCGAGTCGATGCTGCGAATCTCATCGGTCGTCACCACAATCAAACCGGAGTCGGCCAGATGCAAGGCCAACGGCTCGCTCGACAAGAACCGCTGCCAGGTCGGCGCCTTCGACTCCAGATCGATCGCACCGACACCGGGCATCTGCTCACGGTCCCAACGAAACGACAAATAGGCGGTCGAACCATCGACGAGCGCATGCGCGCCGGGGCGCGGAATCGACAACGACCACGACTCCTCACCGTTCGACGTGCGAAACAGCGAAATGTTTGCGTCGTCCCCGGCGACGCACGGCGAATCGATCGTGGGCTCGACAAACGTCGGGGCCGACGGGAACGCGGCGTCCACGGACGGCGACACGACAGCAACCGGCGCAGGCGGAGACTGGCTCTTTGTAGAAGAAGGCGCTTCTGAAGCAGCGCAGGCGGCAACGATCAGGGCGAACGTCGCCCCCGACGCTGCCTGGCGGCAACGTTTGCCCATGGGGTCATCCTAGAACGAAACGGACAGCGATAGGGGGAGGGCCGATAGGCTTCACGAATGCCAAAGGCGCTCATCACCGGAATCACCGGTCAAGACGGTTCGTACCTGGCCGAACTGCTCCTCCACAAGGGGTACGAGGTGGTGGGGATGATGCGTCGGTCCAGCACCGTCAACTTCGAACGCATCGATCACATCAAGAACGACATTGAACTCGCCCCAGGCGACCTCATCGACGGCGCATCCATGGTGCACGTGCTGCGCGAGCACCAACCCGACGAGGTCTACAACCTCGCCGCACAGTCGTTCGTGCAAACCTCGTTCGGCCAGCCCGTACTCACCGGCGAAATCACCGCCCTCGGCGTCACCCGGCTCCTCGACGCCATACGGATGGTGTGCCCCGACGCCAAGTTCTACCAAGCGTCCTCGTCGGAGATGTTCGGCAAGGTCGCCGAAAGCCCACAGAACGAACACACCGCCTTCCACCCGCGCAGCCCCTATGGCGTGGCCAAGGTGTACGGCCACTGGATCACCGTGAACTACCGGGAGAGCTACGACATGTTCGCCAGCTCCGGGATCCTGTTCAACCACGAAAGCCCACGTCGCGGCACCGAGTTCGTCACCCGCAAGATCACCGACGCCGTCGCCCGCATCAAGCACGGCCAGCTCGACGAGCTTCGCCTCGGAAACCTCGACGCACAACGCGACTGGGGCCACGCTGCCGACTACGTCGAAGCGATGTGGCTCATGTTGCAACACGACGTAGCCAAAGACTTCGTCATCGCCACCGGCGAAACCCATTCGGTGCGCGAGTTCTGCGAAATCGCGTTCGCCGCCGTCGACCTCGACTGGGAACAGTACGTGACCGTCGACCCCAAGTACTACCGACCCGCCGAAGTCGACCTGCTCATCGGCGACTCAACGGTTGCGCGAACCGAACTGGGCTGGTCGCCAAAGGTCAGCTTCGAAAGCCTCGTGAACGAAATGGTTGAAGCCGACATGGCCCACGTGAGTCAACGGGCCAAAACCGCCTAGCGCCGGCTGGGCTCGCCGCTAGCTGGCTTGCTGGTCCAGCGCCTCGAGCAGCGTGTTCCAGGACAACACGGCGCACTTGATACGAACCGGGAACTTCTTCACGCCCCGCAACGCCGACAAGTCGCCCATCGACAGATCCGGCTTCTCGGCCGCACCCGCAATGCTTCCCGCATCACGCGCACCAGCCGCGGCCTTCGCCTCGGCGATGCTGTCGGCACTCGGCGCATCGGTTCCACGCGAGTCGTCCTCGTCGCCGATGCCCATCATCGCCTTGAAATCGGTGGTCAACGAGCGGGCCTCGTCGACAGACTTGCCCTTCACCGCAGCGGTCATCATCGACGCAGACGACTGACTGATCGAACAGCCCTGCCCGCCCGTGGCAATGTCGGAAATGATGCCGGCATCGTCGATCGTCACGTACAACACGATCTCGTCGCCGCACAACGGGTTGAAGCCCTCGGCCTTGCACGCCGGAGGAGGCAGCTCGCCCCGGTTCCGCGGGTTCTTGAAATGGTCCATGATGATCTCTTTGTACAGATCCTGCAGGCCAGCCATTACAACCCCATTCCAAAGATGTCGTCCGCACTTTCCAACGCATCAGCGAGCACGTCGATATCGGCTTCGTTGTTGTACACGTGCACGGATGCACGGGCCGTTGCGTTCACCCCGAGCGTTTGCATCAGCGGCTTGGCGCAATGATGCCCGGCCCGGACGCACACGTTCTGTTGATCCAACACTTGGCTCAGATCGTGAGGATGCACATCCTTGTAGGCAATCGACAAGACGCCGCCGCGCGCCGCAGGCTCGGCCGGGCCATGCACCGTAATGTCGTCACCGAAACGCTCGCGAAGGGTGCGCATCGCGTAGGCCGTGAGCGACACCTCGTGCTCACGCACGGCATCCATCCCCAACCCCTCGAGATAGGAAACCGCAGCCCCCAACCCGATGATCTCGGCGATGTTTGGCGTGCCCGCCTCGAACTTGTGGGGGAGAGCGTTCGTGGTGAACCCCTCCTTGGTGACGTGCATGATCATGTCGCCGCCACCCAGAAACGGAGGCATGGCGTCGAGCAGCTCGGTCTTGCCCCACAACACGCCAACACCCGTTGGGCCCAACATCTTGTGCCCCGTGAAGATCATGGCGTCCACGCCAAGGTCACCAACGTCGGTCGGCAAATGCGGCACATACTGGCTGCCATCGGCCATCATCACCGCGCCCACCTCGTGGGCGGCATCGGCGATACGGCGAATGGGGTTGAGCGTGCCCAACACATTCGACATCGCCGTCACCGAAACCAGCTTCGCACCATCGAGGAGCACATCGAGCTGCGACAGATCGAGCTCGCCCGTCTCGGTGATCGGAATCCAGCGAATCTCGATGTTGCGCTCGTTGCGCAACATCTGCCACGGCACGATGTTCGCGTGGTGCTCCATCTCGGTGAGCACCACCACATCGCCCTCGGCCAGGTTCGCCCGACCCCAGCTGTACGCGAACAGGTTCATGGCTTCGGTGGCGTTTTTCGTAAAGATGATCTCGTGGGCCATGGGGGCGCCAATGAAACGAGCCACCGAGGCCCGGGCCGCATCCACGAGATCGCTCGCCTCAACCGCAATCTGGTAGGCGCCGCGGTTCACGCTCGCGGACGCGTAGCGGTAGTAGTCGTTCATTGCCTCGATTACGGCATTGGGCTTTTGAGACGTCGCCGCGCTGTCGAGATACACCAGACGCTTGTCGTTGATCTGGCGGGCGAGCATCGGGAAATCTGCCTGGATCGCAGCGACGTCCAAGGCCATTAGTTCGCTCCGGTAAAGGAATCGAAACCATCCGCCTCGATCGTCTCCACCAACTCCATACCGCCGCTCTGCACGATCTTGCCGTCGCTCATGATGTGCACGAAATCTGGCTGAAGATGATCGAGAAGACGCTGGTAGTGGGTGATTGTGAGCACGCCGAGATCAGACTTCTTGGCTCGAACCGCTTGCACACCCTCGGCCACCACACGCAGCGCGTCGATATCGAGGCCCGAATCTGTTTCATCGAGGATCGCGATCTCTGGCTCGAGTAGCGCCATCTGCAAAATTTCGTTGCGCTTCTTTTCGCCACCGCTGAAGCCCTCGTTCAAGAAGCGATCCATAAACGCGGTGTCCATGTTGAGCGTTTCCATCCACTCGCTCAACGACATGTAGATCTCGATCGTGGAAACATCCTTGCCGGTGCGGGCCTGCACGGCCTGCTGCAAGAAGTTACGCACCGACACGCCCGGAATGGCCTGCGGGTACTGGAACGCCAAAAAGATGCCCGCACGAGCACGCACATCGGGATCCCAATCGGCGATGTCGTCGCCGTACAGCTTCACGGAACCGCCCGTGATCTCGTACTCGGGGCTACCGGCGAGCGCCGAAGCCAACGTAGATTTGCCGCACCCATTGGGGCCCATAAGCGCATGGACTTCGCCAGCATTCACGACGAGATCGACCCCTTTAACGATCTCGATGCCATCGGCGGTCGAGA
The DNA here is from genome assembly GCA_947561585.1 of Caprella mutica. Classification (NCBI taxonomy): domain Eukaryota; kingdom Metazoa; phylum Arthropoda; class Malacostraca; order Amphipoda; family Caprellidae; genus Caprella; species Caprella mutica. The sequence goes on along the minus strand of CANNZV010000094.1, from coordinate 1,065,486 downwards.
TGTGGACGTCGGTCAATTCAAACAGCGGTGCAGCCATGGCATCAGTCTATTTCGAGCGGGCAAGAACCCACCGGAAAGACTCACCAACCGCGGTCCACCCACTCATCGAAGTGCGGCTTCTCGGCCCCGATCGTCGTGTCATCGCCGTGGCCCGGCAACACCAGGCAGTCATTGCCGAGCACCCGGTAGAAGCGGTTCTCGATCGAGTCCATGATCGTGGGGAAATCGCCGCCCGGAAATTTTGTCGCACCCGCGCCGCCAGGAAACAGCGTGTCGCCACTGAATAGAATCGGGGCGCCCTCGAGCTTGAACGACATCGAACCCGGCGTATGGCCGGGACAATGGATCGTGCGAACACGAAGGTTGCCCACCTCGATCATCACATCATCGTCGAGGATCTCGTCATAACTGTCGAGCATCGACGAATCCTCTTGGGTGACCCCCACCGAATAGCCTGCATCACGCATCGCGGGAATAGCCGCGATGTGATCCCAATGGCCGTGGGTCTCCACGATCCGACGAACCTGCAGCGCCTGGGCAAGCTCGAGCAGCTTGTCGTGCTCATTGGCCGCATCGATCAACAGGGCATCGCCGGTCTGCGTGCAACGAAGCACGAACACGTTGTTGTCCACCGGACCCACGACAAGCTTGTGAATCTCAAAGCCAGAATCGGCATGATGCAAGGTTGCCGAGATGTTCAACATCGCTACAGGCGGCTGTACTTCTCGAGCTGATGCTGGCCCTCGATTAGGCGAACGGTGCCCGACTTGCTGCGCATCACGAGCGACTGGGTCTTGGCGATACCACGTTCGAACTGCACGCCTTCGAGCAGATCGCCGTCGGTAATGCCGGTAGCAGCGAAGAAGCAGTCCGAGCTGACCATATCGGAGATGTGCAACACCTTGGTCAGGTCGAAACCGGCCTCGATGGCTTCCTTGCGTTCCGCCTCGTTGCGTGGCCACAGCAATCCCTGCTGTTCGCCGCCCATGCACATGAGCGCCGCAGCCGAGATAACACCCTCGGGCGTTCCCCCAATGCCGAAGAGCACATCGGCGCCAGCGCCAGCCCATGCTGTCGAAATAGCGCCAGCGACATCGCCGTCGGGAATCAAACGAATACGGGCGCCCGCAGCACGGACTTCCTTGATGAGCTCGCTGTGGCGGTCACGATCGAGGATCACGGCAGTGAGGTTCTCGACCGGCTTGTTCTTTGCCTCGGCGATCGAATGCAGGTTCTCCGTAGGGGACCGTGTGATATCGATCGCCCCGGCAGCGTCGGGCCCAACCGCAATCTTTTCCATGTAGACACACGGGCCCGGATCGAACATTGCGCCGCCCTCGGAGGCGGCGATAACGGCCAATGCGTTCGCTCGGCCAAGGGCCGTGAGCGTCGTGCCGTCGATCGGGTCAACGGCAATGTCGACAACCGGAGATTCACCGTTGCCGATCTTTTCCCCGTTGAACAGCATCGGGGCTTCGTCCTTTTCGCCCTCGCCAATGATGACGGTGCCGTCCATGGCCACGGTGCTCAGCTGTTGACGCATGGCATCGACGGCCGCGCCATCTGCGGCGAGCTTGTCGCCGCGGCCCATGAAACGAGAAGCCGCAATCGCTGCTACCTCGGTTACTCGGACCAGCTCGAGAGCCAGGTTGCGTTCGGGGTTTGTACGATCCGACATGATGTCTCCTGTGATGACCTAAGGCGGTCGGGATTCTTCGCCACCATTAGTATCGGCAGCTTCCGCTCCGACGTAACTGCAAACTAGAGAGTAGCTTTTTCTTCTATGTCTTCCATGTATTGCTTTCAGTGCGCCCGCGAGTACGTCGACGAAGTCGCCGAGTGCGCCGAATGCGGGGTTGGACTGGTTCCCGATAAGCCAACGCCACCCGAACAAGTCGGTACACAAGACGAACCCCAAGTCGCCTACGAGCTCTACGAATGGTCCTTTGAAGCCCGCAGAATGCTAGACGGGCTACTCACCAGCGAAGGCATCGCCCACGGGTGGCAAGGCGCCGTGCTCATTGCGCTCGAAGCCGACGAAGACCGCGTGGACGCCCTCGCCGAACAAGCCGAAGCCGCCGATGGGCCGATTCTCGACGACGATGTTGAAAAGATCGGCTACGCCATGGACGAATGGCCAGCGGACGCTCAAAACGCGCTGGTTCACGCCCTCGGCCTGGCTGGGGTCGCCCACATCTTTTCCGCCGATGGCGAACTCATCGTCGCCGCCGACAGCGAAGAACAGGTCGACGAAATCATCGACCAAGTCACTCACCGCCTCGCCATCGACGACGAGCTGGGCGAAGCGAGCCAAGTCGTGGAAGGTCTCGTGCTCAACGACCTGCTCGGCGACGTGCGCACCCTCGCCCGAAAACTCACCAAGAACGCGGGCGACGCGAAATCCACGCTCGCCATGGTGAAAAAGGCGCAGCTGCTCAGCGACATCAAGACCCCGTTTGGTTTCGACGGAGGGCGGTGGTCCCAGATACGGCTCGCCAGCCTCCAGATGTACGGCGTGCTCACCGACGAAGATCGCGAAGAAGACGACGTGCACGAAGCCGCAGAGGCGCTCGCCGGCCAGCTCCAGACCGTCATCTAGGCAGCGAACGACTCTGTGACCGGCACCATCCTGGCATCGCTTGAGGTCTGGCACTCGCGCCCAATCGCCCCAACACGACGGGTCTCGGTCGGTGACGCACTGCTTCCCAGCGACCCAGCCCCCGGGCCCGGAGGGCTGCTTCTCGGCGCGATCTTTGCACGCTTCTCCGCCGACCTCGACGGGGAACTGCGCTCCGAGATGTCTACGTTGATGACCGACGTGGAACGCGGGCACAAGGTTGGCCAGCCCCGGCTGCGCCACCGGCTCCAAGACGACCGGGTTGGGTTGAGCCGCAGCCGTCATCTGCTCGTGTCCGGTGCCGACGGTCTTCGTTTCGAACTCGAAACCACCAAAGGGCTTCCCGCCCAATCGGCGCTCGCCGCCGTGTACGCGTGCGGCCAGGTGCCGCTCGAACGGCGCAGCCAAGTGATGGACGTGCTGCGACGAGGCCTCGAATGGGTAGGCCCCGTGGGCCCGGGCCTGATCGACCACCTCGTCGGCTCCGAGGTGGCCATGCGCCTGCGATCCGGGTCGTTCTCGACCGCCTCGGACCCAATGATTTGGGCCATGGATATTCTCGGACTCCACATCGGCAGTGAAGTCGTGGCCAAGGACGTACAACGCAGCTACCGACGGCTCCTGCGAGACGCCCACCCCGACCACGGCAACGTCTCCGACGGCGCCGCCGACCGCATCGCCGAGCTCGGGCTCGCCAAAGACATACTGATGCCATGAGCGCCCCAACCACCCCCGACCCGGCCGGTGAATTCGCCACGCTCGGATGGCACCACAACCGCCCGGCCGGCCTCATCCTCACCCCCGGCGCCAGCGCAGATCGTGACCACTCGACGCTCGTGGCCATTGAGAACGCGCTCCCCGAGCTGGCTGTGCTGCGCCTCACGCTGGGCACGACCAGCGTTCCCAAGGCCGTCGCCAAGATCAACGATGCTGCCTCGGCCTTTGCGAGCGAGCTGGGCGTGGCGACCACCGAGCTGCTTATCGGTGGGCGAAGCTTCGGTGGGCGCGCGTGCACCGTGGCCGCATCCCAAGGCTTGGCTGTTGCCGGAATCCTCGCGCTGTCGTATCCGTTACATCCGCCGGGCAAACCCGACAAGCTTCGAGTCGAGCACTTCGGCGCACTCACCGCACCCACGCTGTTCGTGTCTGCGTCCAACGATCCGTTCGGCACACCGGACGAGTTTGGTACACGGCTACCGGCGGTTGCTGGCCCAACCGTGATGCGATGGGTGGGCGGAGGCCACGGCCCCAAAGGAAAACACGAAGAAGCCGTCGTGCAACACGTGGTGGATGCGATTAACCCCTAGCGCCTACAGCGGGATCGGCTAGATCACGTCGACGGGAACACCCAACGGAAGATACGTGGCCAAACGGCTGATATCGCTGTTGTGCAACCGCACACAACCAGCGCTTACCGCGGTGCCTAACGTTTCGGGGTTGTTCGTGCCGTGGATGCCCAGCTGGCCAGCGCCACCGGCGAACGTCTCGAACACTTCTGAATACCCCGACAAGCCATAGGCGAAGGTGCCGTAGGCCGAGTTGGCGGTGACGGGTGCGAGCAGCTCGGTGAGGTAGTAGCTGCCCCCGGGAGTGGGGGAGTTGTTTGCGGCAACGCCCGCAACCGCGTCGAAGATCGTGACCCCACGCTCGAGCACCCGCAAACGAAAATCGGCGAGCTCGACGATGATCCGATAGTTGTGAGCCGCCAACGAAACATCGGAGGTGCGCACCCACCCCTTGCTGCCGTTTGGCCGCACCGGAAGCAACACCTCGTGCCATTCCGGGTCGTTCTGCGTGGTCAAGAAGACGAGCGGTCCGTTGGTGGGGGTGGGATTCGCCATCTCGTGAGTGACCGAGCCATCGGGGGCATCGAACACTTGAATCAGGGGCACCGCAGCCGTAGCAACTACCGAAAGATCTTCGTCCGGATCGGCAGCCGCGATGGCGGCTGCTTCGATCGGTTCGGAATCGACGGGGCCACGAAGAACCTGGCCAAACCGGGGGTAGGTGGTGGTGGTAACCGGGCCGTCTACCAACGTGGGGCGAGCGCCCGCCGGTGCACCGCAACCGCCGAGGCCAACCGCGCCAATGACACCGAGGCCACCGAGCAATCGACGTCGAGACAGAGCGTTCATGACCCGAATTCTACCGCACTATTTCTACGGCGTCAGCGAGGGTTCGTCGTTGATCTCCTCGAGGGTTCTGTTGGCCGTTTCCGGGTACAGGGTCACAATCAGTACGACGACGATCGCCGGCCCGATCAGGGCCACTGTCAACGCCGGGCCAAAAGATCCCCACGCCTCGGCGAGTCGGCCAACGAGCTGCAAGCCAGCAACGCTGCCCACCACGCCAAACATCACGATCAGGCCGTTGGCTGTGCTGCGCAAACGCGTCGGGAACAGCTCGGGGCCATACACGGCGAGCGCCGGAATCGCGAGACCCGCACCCAACACGACGCCGATCGGCCGGAAGAACCAGATAGCGACGTCGCCAGAAAAGAACGACAGCAACGTCATTGATGAGCCGAGGGCAATCCCAAACGCACCGACCGGCCGACGGCCCAGCCGATCCGCCAGATAGCCGCCCAACACCACACCCAGGCCAACCGGGGTGCTGGTCATGACCGTGAACAAGCTGATCCGGGCTGCGCTAAAGCCCAACTCGTCGCGCAAGAACTGGTTGTCGAATTGTGAAGCGGGCGTGGAGAACACGGCGGCGGCGAGAGCCCCGAACCCCAGCAGCAGGATTCGTTGACGCAACAACGGATTGTTCGCGAACTCGCCCAAGGACTCACGCAACGGACGTTGCTGCACCTCCCGGAAACGGCGCGTGACCGGAAGACGACGCGCCGCCCACATAGCCGCAGGCAAAAACGCGATAGCGAGCCCGTAGATGATCCGCCAACCCCAGTCGGCAAGCCCGGCAGCGGGCAGAACCCACACCACCATTCCCGAACCTAACCCGGCCAACAGCACCAACAGCGAAACCCCATAGGCCCGAGACTTCGCGGGGAGCTCCTCGGCGGCGAACACCAACAGCAACAACCACATGCCCGACGCGCAACCGCGCGCCGCGATCTGGCTCCCCGTTACCCAATGAATCGATGGCGCGAACGCCCCGACTGCGGTGGCCGCACACGACACGCCCGTCGCGACAGTCATCGCGATTCGGCGGCCGCGACGGTCGGCGAGCACCATCAAGCCGAGCGCCAACACCACGGCGACGCGCACCACCGAAAAGATGTTTGCACGCGCCGACTTATCGAGGCCAGGATCCACACAACTACGCGTTCCGGTGTCCGAGACGTCAAAAATCGTGCAGAAATCATCGGCGGCAAAAGTGAGCGTTTGACCAATGACGGTTCCCACGTATCCATTGATGACGGCCAGCACCCCAAGCAGGCCAAGCACCCGGGCGGCACGGGCATCGAGGCGACCATTCGGCGCCCACCATGGGCTCTCCCGCTGCTGCCCTGAACGCACATGCAGCCAGAACGGAACCCAAAAAACCAGCCAAAACACGGGGACCGAGAGCTTCCACGTCGTCTCCTCCGTAACCCGAAACTCACCGTCGGAAACCGAATCGACCGCCAACGAACGCGCATAGTGAGAGAACGGGCCCTCGGCGAGTTCGAATGTATCGCGGCCGGCAGAAGACTCGAGCACAACGCCATCGCGGGGCTCTCGCAGCTTCGCGAGCTGATCGTCATTCACGACGAGTGTCCTGCGTTGTGTGGTCACGCGGGTAATACTGGCAGCGATGTCTTCTGAGTCCACCCCTGCCGAACAGAACCTGCGCGAATTCGTGATCGAGCCAGGCCCGCCGCTCAATGGCGAGGTCACGATCAACGGAGCCAAGAACTCGGTGCTCAAATTGATGGCGGCCACGGTGCTCGCAAGCGGCACCCACACGCTCTACAACGTGCCCGACATCTTCGACGTCGGCGTCATGTGCGAACTGCTCGAATCGATGGGAGCCACCGTGTCACGGCGGCCAGGCGTCGTCGAAATCGTCATCGACGAAGTAGAACCCGTGGCCCCCTTCGCGCTCGTCGAAAAAATGCGTGCCTCGACGGCCATGCTCGGCCCACTGCTCGGGCGCTACGGTCACGTCGAACTCGGAATACCCGGCGGCGACGACTTCGGCAATCGCCCCATCGACATGCACCTCAAAGGGCTCGAAGCGCTCGGAGCTACCTTCACCACGTCCGCAGAAGGCGTCGTTGGCACCGTAGACCGGCTCACCGGAGGCACCGTCACGCTCGCCTTCCCCAGCGTTGGGGCAACCGAGAACATCATGATGGGCGCCGTGCTCGCCAGCGGAACCAGCGTCATCGAGAACGCGGCGCGCGAACCCGAAATCGCAGACCTGGCATCGATGCTCAATAAGATGGGAGCCGGAATTACCGGCGCCGGAAGTTCCACGATCACCATCGTCGGAGTCGACGAACTCGAAGCGGTGACGCATCGCGTGATCCCCGATCGCATCGTGGCCGCCACCTTTCTCGCCGCACTCGGTGTCGCCGGAGGCGAAATCCTGCTGCGCGGCGCCCGCTATGACCACATGGACATGGTGTGCCAAAAAGTCGGCGAGATGGGGTTGCGCACCTCACCGGACCGCGACGGCATCTGGGCAATGTCGAACTCGCGGCTCAACGCCGTCGACCTCTCCACGCTGCCGTACCCGGGCGTCGCCACCGACTACAAACCCTTCCTCGCCGCCATGCTATGCGTTGCCGACGGCACCAGCATCGTCACCGAAAACCTCTTCTCCGGACGCTTCCGGTACGTGGACGAACTCGTGACCATGGGGGCCCAAGTCCGCACCGACGGCAACCACGCCGTTATTCGCGGTGTCGAAGTCCTGCAAGGGGCCACCGTCAAGAGCCACGACATTCGCGCGGGAGCCGCCGTGATCGTCGCCGCCCTCGGCGCCGATGGGCAAACGATCGTCGTCGACGACGGACACGTTTCACGCGGCTACCCGGACCTCGCCGGCGATCTACGATCGTTGGGCGCGCAGGTGACCGAACGGCCCGCAATCACCGCATAGCGGTTTCCGTGAACCTAACCACCGGCCTCGTCGTCAGCGACCAGCTTGTCGGCCCGGCGATTGGCCAGCCACAACAAGCCGCCCAGCAACACGATCGGGCCAGCGACGAGGAGAATCTCGTCCCAACCACCCTGATGGGCCAACACGTGCACCATCGCTACAGGGTGACAGCGGTTCCGTCGGAGTAAAACACCTGGCCCACATTGACCACCTCGGTGATCTCCGGGACGCGGTCTTTCATAATGCGCTCGACACCCGACTTCAACGTGGCCGACGACGCCGGGCAGCTCGTGCACGCACCCTGCAACTCGACCTCTACGATTCCGGTTTCGATATCGACCGACTTCAGCTCGATATCGCCCTTGTCGGCCTGGACCGCCGGGCGAACCGCGGCAATAACTTTCGCCACCGCAGCTTCGATCGCTGCCGCATCGCGCGGCGCAGCAATGCCTGGGGCGCCGGGCGAGGTGGACGCGGGCTGGGTGTGGGGCGCTTGGCTGGCAGGTGCGCTCGCAACAGCGGCGACAGGCGATTCCTTCATCATGGTGAGTCTAGGAACAACCAAGACCGATGGAAGATTCCACCCAGCGAAACAACGACCGATATTCGTTCATGAAAGACTCGACGACATGTTGCCGCTGCAGGCACCGTGGCCGCAACGAACAAAGGACACCCACATGAACGATGATGGAGCCAACTACGACCTGATCGTCGTTGGCGGATCCGCCGGCGGACTATCGGTGGCAATCTCGTCGCTGAAATCGGGGCTCGCACGAGTTCGCGTGATCGCCCCCGACGGCAAAGTGGCATTCCCCGACATGGTGCCCGACAACCAAGTTGAAGTTGGATACGGCGAACAACTCCTGGGTATCGACGCCAACGACGATCACGTGATCGTCATCACCGACCAACGCACTTACCACGCGCGAGGATGCCTCGTCTCACAACGCCACCGTGACCCCCGCTGGACACCGCCAATCCCGGTACCCGAATCCGCGAACGTCACCGTAGACACCCTCCCCGAATGGTTGAGTGACCAAGACATCTTGGTGATCGGCCACACCAACAACGCAGCCGAACTTGTGGCACAGGCCGCCGCAGAAGGCGCCGGCGTCGTCTTCGCCGCAGGAGGCATGGACCCCGCACAGCTGGCGCCAGCAGCCGACGCCATGTTGCGACGGCTCGAGCGCGAACGTCGCGTCACCATGCTCTACCGCTCCGTGCCCGATGAAATCGGCCACACCGGCGAGTTTCCGATCGCGTACTTCGCCGATCGTCGAACCCCCGACCTCGAATTCGACCACATCGTGTTCGCCTCCGAACGCTGCCGCCCGACCGTTGGCGAACTGAACGTTTCGCCCGCGGCTATTAACAGCGGAAAGCTCTGGTTCGACGGGGCCCCCGAGGACGGCACCGACGTGCCACACGGCCACTCCTGGGAAGTGGGCAACCTACTCGCCGCCGCATGCTTCCCCGAGCTCGAACTTCGCGAACCGCCATCGGTGGTGCGCCGCCGGGTTCGCCACGAATCGGCAATCGCCGAACTGCGAGACGAGAGCTACAACGCCACGATCACCGCGTTCGAGCAGCGCCATAGCGACCTGTGGGTGCTGCGGATTCGCCCCGACCACGGCGATACCTCGCACCAACCCGGCCAATACGCCTCCCTCGGTCTCGGGTTCTGGGAAGACCGAGTCGACAACTTCGCAGACCCCGGCATTGACACCAAGTGGCACAAGCTCATCCGCCGGTCCTACTCGATTTCACACTCGATCTTTGAACCGACCGGATACCTGGCCCCGCCCGACACCGAAGAGCTCGAGTTCTACATCGTGCTCGTGCCAGCCAACGACGGCCATGTCTCTGCTCTCACGCCACGCCTCGCCACCAAGCAGGTGGGGGACCGCATATACCTGGGGCCAAAGGTAGCCGGACGCTACACCCTGAACGCCGTCGAAACGCCAGACACCGCAGTCGTGTTCTTTGCCACGGGAACCGGCGAAGCGCCCCACAACTCGATGGTCACCGAACTCCTGCGCAAAGGCCACACCGGCCCCATCGTGTCGACCGTGACCGTGCGGAACTTCCAAGACCTCGGATACCTCGACGCACACCGCCAGCTCGAAGCCAGGTTCGCGAACTACCACTACCTGCCGATGCCAACGCGCGAACCAGACGTGCCCAAGCGGTACCTTCAAGACCTGATCCGTGACGGCGAGATCGAGCGAGCAATCGGCGGGCCCCTCGACCCGGCCAACACCCATGCATTCCTGTGCGGCAACCCGGCCATGATCGGGCTGCCCACCGAGAACGACAACGGAGACGTGATCTACCCCGAAACAACCGGCGTCATTGAACTGCTCGCCGAACGCGGATTCACCATCGATCGGCGCAACCAGTCGGGCAACATCCACTTCGAGGAGTACTGGTAATCGGTACGCGGTTACTTGCTGCTCAATCGCGGTTACTTGCTGCTCAATCGCGGTTACTTGCTGCTCAATCGCGGTTACTTGCTGCTCAATCGCGGTTACTTGCTGCTCAATCGCAGTGCATTGTTGATTGCGCCGAGGTGGCTGTAGGCCTGGGGGTGATTGCCGAGCGACCGGCACGAGACCGGGTCGTACTCTTCTGCGAGTAACCCGGTGTCGCCGGCGGTCGCCAACAGCTTGCGGAACAAGCTATGGGCCTCGTCGGTTTCGCCGAGCAACATGTAGCAATCGACCATCCATGACGTCATCAAATGGAAGCCGCCCTCGGTTCCCGGAAGGCCATCTTCATGATGATAGCGATACACGGTTGGGCCCTCGCGAAGCTGGGCCTCCACCGCTCGAACCGTTGCCGCAAACCGCGGGTCGTCAGCGGCGACCAAGCCGCTCAAACCAATCATCAGCACCGACGCGTCGAGATCGGTTCCGTCATAGGCGGTCGTGAACGACTGCACTGAATCGTTCCAGCCGTTGGCAAAGATGTCGGCGGCAATCGTGTCACGCAACGCAAACCAGTCGGAACGCTCCCGCTCAAACACGTCGGCGGCGATCCGAATCGCCCGGTCGACGCTCACCCAACACATGACCTTGGAATAGACGTGATGGCGAGGAGCTGACCGGACTTCCCAAATGCCGTGATCGGCCTCCGTCCAACGCAACTCGACCGCGGCGACCATCGCCTCCACCAAACGCCAATGGCGAGCCGACAGCGGCGCCCCACGCTCGCCGAGCAGATGCACCAGATCCACGATCGGGCCAAACACATCGAGCTGCACCTGGTTGTCGGCCGCGTTTCCAACCCGCACCGGACGCGACCCGCCATAGCCAGACAACTCCGTGATATCGGCCTCGGGCGGAAGCTTGCCGCCATCGAGCGCGTACAACGGGTTCAAACGCTCCGGCTGGCCGTCGCCCGCATCCAAAACACCCAACACCCAGTCGAGATAATCCATTGCCTCCTCGTGACTTCCGAGGCGCACCAGGGCCGCCGCGCTCATCGCCGCGTCACGCAACCAGCAATAGCGGTAATCCCAGTTGCGAACCCCGCCGAGATGCTCGGGAAGGCTCGTCGTCGCCGCAGCAGCAATGCCGCCGCTCGGGCCGTACACGAGCGCCTTGAGCACCAGGGCAGAACGACGCACAAAGTCGGTTGCCTGATCAGGAAGTTCCAGTTTGTCGGCCCAATCCGCCCAATATCGGCGGGTATGGTCGCGCTTGCGAGACTCGCTCGACTCGGCGCGCAGGCTCGACGTGCCAATGCGCAACTCGAGGGTGACCGGGCCATTCGACAGATCCACCCGCGCAACCGCCGTCTGATGGTGGCCAGCGTTCTCGATCGACCACACAACATCGGGGGAGCGAAGCACGATGAGGTCACGGGCGCCCGTCACCTCAAGGCCCCCGTCGCGAATCTCGATCTGCGTGGGGAAGCGGCCGAAGTCCAACCGAGGAGCGAACTCCACAATCGCCTCGCCCGAACCAGAAAGATGACGAATCAGGTCGCTGCGCCCCGACAGAAGCGTCGGGCGCCCGTCGGACACGTCGAGATAATCGGTGACCGTGAGCTTCGGCCAAATCGTCTCGATCATCATCGTGTCACCGGCATAGCGCTGCACGCTCGGCGGGGGACCATCTGCGGACTTGACCGCAAAATAGCCAGCCGTTGGGCCACCCAGCAGCTCGGCGAAAATGGCGGAATCGTCCAACCGAGGTGCGCAGAACCACGTCACGCGGGCGTCGGGGGTCATGATCGCGGCCGTGCGCTGGTCCGACAGCAAACTGTGCTGCTCGATCGGCACCAGCCCAGCCCCCGCCAGCCACTGCGTACGCAGTGTGCACAACGTGGAGAGCAACAGGGCAACGTCTTGCGTGCCATCGATGCGGTACGCGGCTTCGGTATCACCCGAACCAACCTTCACCCCAACGTCGGGGCCCGACAACGACACGAACGCATCCTCGTCGGTGGTGTCATCGCCAACGAACAGCACCGCGGTTGCGCTGACGTTCGTGCGCAACGTGTCGAGCGCCTTGCCCTTGTTGGTTGCCATCACGCCGACCTCACACACCATCTTTCCCGTGCTGAACACCAACGTGTCATCGGCGTCGGCGAGCGCCCGCACCTCACCAACCGCGTCCGCAGCCTGGTCTGCGTCGGCGTTGCGGGTATGGAAAGCCACTGACGCAGGCTTCTGCTCGAGCGTAGTGCCCGGGTAGCGACGGCAGATCTGTGCCAGCGCCGCGCCCAGCGCATCGCGTCGTTGCTGCGTGGCTTCATCCATCTGCATAGCGAAGTTGACATCGAATTCACTGCCGTGGCTGCCAACCAAATGAATCTCGGCCGGGAAACGGCTCATGGCCGCAAGATCACGAAGCGACCGAGACGAGATAACACCCACATGGGTCTGGTCCAAGGCAGCCAACGCCCGCAACGCAACAGACGTTTCCCGGTAGGGAACAGCGGCCATTGGATCATCGACGATCGGCGCGACCGTGCCGTCGTAATCCGTTGCGACGAGCAGCTGGGGGGTTTGGGCGAGCTCAGCAATTGCGTCGACGAGCTCGGGTGAGAGGGAGGATAAATCCGCGGGCATTCGAGGAACGGTAGCCTTCTGTCCGCAAAGAACCGGGAATCACAGCGATATCGTCGGTGCTTACCAAACTATGACGAGCGCTCCGGCACGGGTGATATGAGCAATTCGAATTCGCAAGACCCCACCATCGACGAGGTGTGCTACCGCCATTCCGACCGCGAGTCAGGTGTGTCGTGCCAGCGCTGCGACCGCTTCATCTGCGGCGAATGTATGCACCAAGCATCGGTTGGCGTGCACTGCCCCGAATGCACAAAGAACACCACGCAACGGGTATACAACACCGCCACCTTGCCCGGCGCACAAGGCAACGTCACCAAAACGATCGTTGGCATCAACGCCGCCATATTCGTGGCGAGCATCGCACTGTTCGGTTCGTCGCTCACCGGGATCAGTTCTCAGTTCGTCTCCGACTTCGGTACCTACGCACCCTTTATTGCGCAGGATTCGCAATGGTGGCGCATCATCTCGGGCGGGTTCCTCCACAGTGGGCTCATCCATGTGGGGTTCAACATGTATTTGCTGTGGCAACTCGGCCCACAAATCGAACGGGTCATCGGCCCGAAGTCCTACCTCGCCGTCTACGTTGCGGCGCTCATCGGCGGATCGTTCGGCGCGTTGTTGTTGTCGCCGCAAAGCCCGGTCGTCGGTGCATCAGGGGCCGTATTTGGGCTGATTGGGTTCACCGTCCTCATGTACCGCAGCCGAGGCATCGGCCTGTTCGACACCGGCCTTGGATTCTTGATCCTGATCAACGCGCTCTACAGCTTCCGCGGCGGAGTGAGCCTCGGCGGGCACGCCGGAGGGTTCTTCATCGGCCTACTGCTCGGTGCACTCTTCTTCGGGCTCACCCCGGGCGGAGAACGGCCACTCGGCGGAGACGACAAAAAACAGATCGGCGTCTCACTTGCGATTGCCGCCGTGTGCTTCGCCGGCGCTATCTGGGCTGCCGCACAGTGGCAGAACCCGCTGTTCTAAGCCCTCTACGAAGCCGGAGCCACCACAGCTCCGTTTGCGAACCGGCTGGCCAACGCGTTTAGGTTTCGTTTCCAAATCAGCTTCAACACGATCGACCCGATCGGCTCGGTGACCGGCCCGCCCAGCCACCACGGAAACGTCAGTTCCTCGGCCCAGCGAAACATGGTGCGGCCATTGGGCAACGGGGACAACGAGAACGCGCCCTCGCCGGTGACCATGCCCGTGTGGCGCACGCCCATCAGTTCGGCGTCGACCCACTCGGTGATCTCCATCTCGTCCGTCACCTGAATGGGGCCGACCTTTGTCTCGCACTCAAAGGTCGTGCCGACACCCTCACGTTCGCTCGACGTAAACCAGATCGACACCGCGTCGTGCATCCAATGGACATGGCTCGAGATATGGCGAACATCGGACCACACCACCTCAGGGCTGGCATCGAGTTCGGTCTCCACAGTGATTGCAACCATGGAACGAGGCTACGGTGCTCGTGATGCCCGCACACCTCACACCCCACCGGGTCCGATTCCATGAACTCGACCCCTACGACCACGTCAACCACGCCATGTACGTCACCTACTTCGAGATCGGACGCGTGGACGCACTCGACGCCATCGACCTCGGGCTCGACGCGCTCAAAACCGACGGATTCCAATTCGTCGTCACCAAACTCGACGTGCGGTTTCGTCTCGCCGCCACCGCCGGAGACGACCTCACGATCCATACGGGCGTCCAAAAGTTCGCCCGTGCCTCGACGGTATGGAGCCAACACATTCTTCGAGGTGACGATCGCATCGCAACCGCAGAGGTGACCGTGGCGGTCACCGACGCAACCGGCAAGCCGGTGCGGCCACCGGCGTTCATCTTCGAACGGCTTGGCGCACTCGACGTGGGCGCCGAATAGCTCTATGCCGAATAGCTATATGGCCGTGTACACGCTCACCGCATTCGCCGACGACTCCGTAAGCGCCTCACCGTGCCACCCGGCAAACCGGTCGCCGAGCCGGAACCCTGCCTCGGTGGCGAACGCATCGAGCTGTTCGAGCGACGAATAGCGAATCTTCCAGGGGCGAAGACGAGTTCCCGACTCCGAAATCTGAATGTGCTGCCCCGTGATCTGCTGGGTCAGCTCATCGCGAATCGTGGCCGTTAACACGACGGTGTCGACCTCGATCGATCGAGTCGTCACCAACCGATCGAGATGGCGATCTGGGTCGCCGGGAATCATTGCCTCGACAACGAGGCGGCCACCGAGCCGCAACGCCCGCCGGCTCTCGGCAATACACCCAGCCTGGCCAGCGGCCGTGTGCAGATTGAACAACGTGTTCGTCGCGACCAGAACTGTATCGACGCAACCGTCACGCACCGGCAGCACCGACATGTCGGCACCCACCGCAACGGACGTGGGATGGGCCACGAAACGTTCCAACATCGACAACGAGGCATCCACTCCAACCACGTCATGGCCCGCAGCTGCCAAAGCGGTCGACAACCGCCCGGTGCCGACCCCGAGCTCGAGCACCCGCTGGCCAGGGCCAAAGCGGCCCAGAAACGCGGCCGTTGCTTCGGCATCGGACACATCGCCGTACCAATCGTCGTACACATCGGCGAAGCTCTCGCCATACCGATCGGGCCCGAATTTTTCAGATCCGGGGGGAACCATCTGTCTCGTCTCGTCACGCACCGACTAAGAATGGCCCAGTGAGCAACCTGCAATCCAATGCAACGGCGAGGAGACCATTGCCGGTCCCGACCGTGGAAGAGCTACCGCCGCTGGTCGCTCGCACACCGCTGGCGATATTCGACGAGGCGCTCACGCTGATACGGGTGCAACCCGGCTTGCTGCTGGGCGTGGCCTTCGCCGTGTTGCTTCCGCTCCGACTCATCGCGGCAGCAATGCCCGGTTCCGCGCTGCGTGACGCCAGGCCCGAACAAGTCGTCGACGTCCTCATTGGAAACATCGAACAACCCGGAGCCGTCGCAGCAGCCATCGCCACCCTCGGCGCCGAGTCGGTGGCACTGTTCACGATCGCCACGATCTACGGCGAACTCGTTGCGGCGTGGTATTCGGGGCGGGCCATGTCGGCCACCGATTTGTTGGTGTCGTCCATTCGGCGCTCGCCAAAAATTCTCGCCGCCTGGGCACTGTGCAAGTTCGCTATCGGTGGCGCCTCGATCATGAGTTTCGCCGTGCTCGCGCCGGTCGTCGGGTGCTTCTTGTTGATCGTGGCTCCCGTAATCGGGGCCGAAAACGCGTCTCCGCTCACGGCCATACGTCGAAGCACCGCCTTGTGCGCTCGCCGCTTCATGGGAGTGGCATTCGTGTACATCACGACCGGCCTCGGGGCACTAGTGATGCGCTTCATGATCGAGTTTGCGCCCGCCGTCATTACCCAACAACTGCGGGTGCCCCTATGGCTCAGCGCGGGTGTATTAGACCTGGCGGCGTCGGTGTTTGCTCTAGCGTTCACCGCGGCTGCCTCGGTCGTGGCCTACGTCGACCTGCGGGTGCGCGCGGAGGGAATCGACCTCGACATGGCCATCGACCGATCGTTCCGCTCGCGAATCGGGCAGCGAGGTAGAGCCAATGGCTGAGCTCACCAACGACGAAGCCAACGACCTCGCCGATGAAATTTTGCTGCGCGAAGAATTCATCGGGGCCAGAGACCCCGGATTCTTCACCCGCATCGTCGATCAGGTGACCGAAGCCATCGGCGACGTTTTGGAGCGCATCTTCGGCGCGCTCTTCGGGGGAGCCGGGGGAGCAGCCGGAACCTCGCTCGCATACGTACTCGTTGCCGCCGCAGCAGCAGTGCTCGTGTTCGCCATCTACCGGGCGCTGCGCGACCGAGCCCCAAAGGAATCGACCGACGAGACGAGCGCTCGTGTGGTATTCGACGAGGTCGTCGAACCCGCTCAACTGCGCAGCGAACTTGCCGGTCACCTCCAACGCGAAAACTGGCGCGAGGCGGTCATTGCCGGATTCCGGCTCGGCGTCGTAGGGCTCATCGATGCCGGTATCGCACGAGAGGTCGCTGGTGCCACAACCGGCGACTTCCAACGAGCGGTTGAGGCCCGACGACCAGCTCTGACCCCCACCTACCGCAACGCAGCCCAAGCATTCGATCGGGCCTTCTACAGCGATCTCGACATCGACCGCGACGATGCCCAACGCGTGCAAGCGTTCGTCGACGCCGTCACCACGGTCGGAGCGCCATGACCGCAACGTCGACCCAAACCGGAGCCAAGAGCGCAGCGTCACCGCTGATTTGGGCGGGGATGCTGCTCACCGCAGCCGTGATCGTGCTGCTGGCCTTCAGCACCCGAGACGACGTGGCGCTCGGTGGCCCCAACGACCCCAACGGCGCCGGGCCTGAGGGACTGCTCGCCATGCGGCTCTTCATCGAAGAGGCCGGCGGGCAAACCCAACGAAACGTGGGTCTACCCGGCGACGACATCGAGGTTGCCGTCATGGCCATCGACGGATTCGGGGCACCCTTTGGCGTGATCGAAGACGACAACGCCATCCGCAGCTGGAATCCGCTACTCGACTGGGTTCGCTCCGGGGGAACGCTGTTGACCTCCCTCGACGTAGACGGCGGTCCAGAGCAAACGTTCTCGTTTGAAACCGACGAAGACCAGCTCGTCGACCGTGGCCGGTGCACGCTACAAGACCTGGCGAACACCTCCAGCGTGAGGCCGCTGGCCCACAGCCCGGTGCAGGTCACGCCACAAGACGACAGCTGCTTTGGATCCAGCGACGAAGCGGTCATCGTCGTGCGTTCAATCGGGAAAGGCAAGATCGTGCGCGTTGGGTCGATGGGGCTCTTTGCTAACCGAACGTTCGACGACGCCGACAACGCAGCGGTCCTCGCGCGCCTGATTCAGATCGAGCAAGGCCCAACCGTTGGGTTCTTGCCACAACCCCCGGTGTGGTTCGAAGTTGACGAAACACCGAACGGCCCCGAAATCCGCCGTGAAGCCGACGGAACCGCCGTGCCGTTCGGTGGAGTAGGCGGGCCATTCGGCGCTGGCGGCCCAGTGGACGAGAACGGAAACGTCATCGGCGGCGGCGACGAGGGCCTCTTTGAGTTGCTTCCCGCCTCCGTGCTCGCAATGATCGCCGGACTGGTTGTGTCAGCCGTGCTGTACGCGCTGTCGAAAGGGCGACGACTCGGGTCCCCGGTTGTCGAACCGGTTCCCATCGAGCTGCCGAGTTCGAGCTACGTGGACTCGATCGGTCGGTTGTACGGGCGCACCACCGATGCCCAAACGCGCTCGCTGCAACTGCTGCGAGACGACTTGCGCACCGACCTTGCACGCCGGGTCGCCATGGCGCCCGACTCCTCCGTCACGGCACTCGCCAGCGCGGTCGCGTCCGGCGCCGACCGCACCGACCTCGTTGCCCTGCTCGACGGACCGGCCCCAACATCGGACGCCGAGTTCGTGTCACTGGCCGCCGCACTCGCCCAAACCCGCCGACAACTCGACCGAGGCGGCGTTGCATCGCTCGCTCGAACCGAACACCTACCGCTCGCCCGCGAAAGGACCATCCAATGACCAACCCTCCGCCGCCACCGCCACAGCCATCGTCTCCCAACGAGCCAACTCCACCGGCCACCCACGCGCCGCAGGTGCCACCAACACCGCAGGTGCCGGCCGCACCCCAGGTTGGCGTAGTGCCCCCGCTGCCGCCAACAGCAGTACCGCCAACCGTCGCGCCTGTGGTTGCCGGGCAACCGGCGCCACCGGTAATGCCGGCTCCCGTCGTTGCACCAAGCGCATCGCCATCGACCATCGTGGACGCGGTTCGCGAAGAGGTTGGCAAAGTCGTCGTTGGGCAACAAGGCGTGCTCGCCGGCTTCCTCGCCGCGCTCCTCGCCGACGGCCACATCCTGCTCGAAGGGGTTCCCGGCGTCGCAAAGACACTTCTGGTCAAGACCGTGGCCGCCACGCTCAACATCGAGATGGCCCGCATCCAATTCACGCCCGACCTGATGCCATCGGACATCACCGGCCAGCTCATGTTCGATCAGGGCGAATCCGAATTCACGTTCCGCGAAGGCCCCGTGTTCACGAACCTGCTCCTCGCCGACGAGATCAACCGCACCCCACCCAAGACGCAGGCGGCGCTGCTCGAAGTCATGGAAGAACGCCAAGCCACCGTTGCCGGCGTGGCCCGCCCGCTCCCGGACCCGTTCATGGTGATCGCCACGCAAAACCCCGTCGAATACGAAGGCACCTACCCGCTTCCCGAGGCGCAGCTCGACCGCTTCCTCGCCAAGCTCTACGTGGGATACCCCGAGCGTGATCACGAACAAGAAGTTCTTCTGCGCCACCACAACGGCATGAACCTGCACGAAGTCGCCGCCAACGGCGTTCGCGCCATCGCCACCGCCGATGATCTCACTGCGGCACGAGCGCAAGTTCGCGCCATGCAGGTCGACGAGTCGATTCTTCGCTACATCACCGACCTGGTCCGTGCCACACGAACGTCGCCGGTAGTGGAGCTGGGCGTGTCCCCTCGCGGCGGCGTGGCCCTGCTCGGGCTGTCGAAGGCGTGGGCGTGGATGGCAGGCCGCACCTTCGTCACGCCCGACGACATCAAGATGATCGCCAAGCCCGGCCTGCGGCACCGATTGCAGGTGCAACCCGAAGCGGAACTCGAAGGGGTCACCCCCGACATCGTGCTCGACGGACTCCTCGAGTCGGTTCCCGTACCCCGCTAAGGCATCGCTGTCGTGATCATTCAACCTCGGCTCGCGCTCATGGCCGCGCTACTTTCGCCAGCGGTGTTACTGGCCCCCGACCGGCCGTGGCTTGCGCTCGTCGGCGTCGGCGTGGTGGTGGCGTTGCTCTGGTTGATCGACTGGGCGCTCACCGTGTCACCCAACCAGATAGGGGTGTCTCGCAAGCTTCCGACGTCGATCACGCTCGGCCGCACCGCCTCGATCTCCTGGGCGGTCACAAACAGCTCGCGACAAAGCGCGTCGATTCGCTTTTCCGAAGGGCTCGCGCCGTCGTTGTCCGCCGATGTTCGACGCGCGGACGTGCGCCTCGCCGCGGGCCGGTCCGCCACGATCGAAACGGACCTTTCCCCGACCCGACGAGGCCGGTTCTCGCTCGGCGAGTTCGTCCTTCGGGTGAACGGGCCGCTCGGGTTTGCGGGTCGGCAACAAACCCGTTGGCTTCCCGAAGAACTGCGGGTCTTTCCACGGTTCCCAAGCCGAGCCGAGGCCGAGCTTCGTTTGAAACGAAATCGCCTCGACATGGGGTTGCGGTCGGCTCGAATGCGCGGCGGCGGCTCCGAGTTTGAACAGCTTCGAGACTTCACCGTCGATGACGAGTTCCGCAAGGTCGACTGGGCCGCGACGGCGCGAGCGAATCGAATGATCGTCAAAACGTTCCGCACCGAACGCAACCAAACCGTCATCAACATCTTGGACAACGGCCGCCTCATGGCAGGCCAGGTCGCCCACGTACCTCGAGTGGAACACGCGATGGACGCGATTCTGGCCGTGACCACCGTGGCCAGCGGGCTCGGCGACCGCTGCGGACTCCTCGTCTTCGACCGGACCGTCCGGTCGTCGGTGCCAGCATCAGCCCGCTCGACTCAGCTCAGCCGGGTCACCAACGCCATGTTCGATATCGAGCCAGAACTCGCCGAAAGCGACTACCACGGGGCGTTCACCGAAACGCTGCTGCGATTCTCCCGACGCACCATGCTGATCGTGCACACCGAGCTCGTCGACCAAACGCTGCGCGAGTTTCTGCTTCCCGCGCTGCCCCTGCTGACGCGATCACACATTGTTGTCATCGCCGCAGTTCGTGACCCCGCAGTCGACGATTGGGCAAACGAACCAGCCGCAACTGTTGCCGACACACACCGCCAGGCAGCTGCACGGCAATCGCTTGCGGAACGCAACCGAATCGTCGCCGAACTGCGCCGGAACGGGGCAACCGTGATCGATGCCGTACCCGCAAAGCTCGCTGCGAGGATCATGGACCACTACCTCGACGTCAAGGCCAAAGGAAAGCTGTAACCGGCCTAGTTGGCGCTCTCGGAGACGCGAGGTTGAGAGATCAGCCCCGTGTGTCCGCGGGCAGCAGCCGTCGGCCCGAGCGCAATCACATAGGACCAGAACGCGAGGAATGCGGCGACCCCAATCGACACCCTCGCCCACGTATCGAGCGGCGACGGAGTGACGAACCCCTCGATCAGGCCGGCACACACGAACACGAGAATCAGGCCAATGACGATCGACGCCGCGCGCTGAGCTTCCTGCACGAGGGCATCGGACCGGGACCGATCGCCCGGGGAAATAAGCGCCCAGCCCATCTGCATTCCCGCGCCGCCCGCAACGATGATCGCGGTGATTTCCAGCAGGCCATGAGGCAGGATAAGGCCCCAGAACTTCGCTGCTTGCCCCGATGCGTGGAAC
Source organism: Caprella mutica (assembly GCA_947561585.1). Classification (NCBI taxonomy): domain Eukaryota; kingdom Metazoa; phylum Arthropoda; class Malacostraca; order Amphipoda; family Caprellidae; genus Caprella; species Caprella mutica. Next base: position 1,044,326 of record CANNZV010000094.1, on the reverse strand, counting down.
AAACCGGCTGCGACGCCGATGTTGGCGCCGTTGAATGCGAGGATCAAGATCGTGGGAACCGCCCACGCAATGCCGATCACGAACGCCAGGAACGACACGTAAATGTTGTTGACCAACACCTCGGTGGCGAACTCTGCTGCGGGAGCCGACGAGTAGTACTCTTCGAATTCCCGTTCGACATAGGACTCGCGCAGTGCCGCCGGCCCCGTCGCCTCAAACGCCGCATCCGAATTGGCTACCCACGCAGCCACCGCAACCGCAGGTACGAAGAACGCGAGGCCGGAGAGAAAGATGAACCGGCGTGCCGCCCACACAGCGGCGGGGAAGGTTGCGGCGAAGAACGCGCGAATCGCACCCTTCGCCTTTGGTTGCGTGCCATAGATGACAGCCCGAGCCCCCGAGACCACCCGTGTCAACCGTTGGATGGTCTGCGGATCGGCATACGTGCTGCGAACATGGGACAGCTGGGCCGACGTGCGCTGATACCGGTCGAGGAGCTCCTCGAGTTCGTCGCCGTCCAACGACCGACGCTTCTTCGACACCCGCTCGACAAGCGCTTCGAGCTCGGTCCAGTCGGCCGAGTTCTCGAGGACGTAACTGTCTAGGGTGCGCACTTTGCCCACGCTAGTACGCCTACGGTGAACGCCGTGACCATCGAGCCCCCGCCATGACCGCACTCATCACCGCCGGCCGCGGCATCGTGACCCCACAAGGAGTCGTGCTGGATCTGTCGACGGCGGGCGTCGGATATCGGGGGCTCGCCCGGATCCTCGACGTGCTTGTCGTGTTCGCCGCATCCGCGTTGATCTATGGGCTCGGCGAAGCGGTCGTCGCTCGAACCCTGGGTGGCACCGCAGCCTTGATCTTCACCCTCGTAGGGAGCTTCTCGGTTCTGTTCGGCTATCCAATCGTGTGCGAAACGTTCTTTCGCGGTCGCACCCTTGGAAAGATGACGCTTGGCTTGCGCGTCGTGACGCTCGAAGGAGGCCCGGTCGGGTTTCGCGAGTCGTTCATCCGGTCGCTGTTCCAAATCATTGACATACTCGCCAGCTTCGGCGCGGTGGCGTTGCTTACCGGTATGTTCACCGACCGATCACAACGCCTCGGAGACTTCGCTGCCGGCACGTTCGTCATCATCGACCCTCGCATCGTAAGCCACGCGCCCGCCGTGGCATTCACCCCGCCGATGGGAACCGAGGAGATCGTTGCGGGAATGAACGTCGCGAAATTGCGTCCGGAACAGGAGCGGATTATCCGATCGTTTCTTCTTCGCGTCAGCGACCTTTCGGCAGCGTCGCGTGTAGACCTTGGGCAACGCCTCGCGGCTGCCACGTCGGCCTATCTGGGCCACGAAGGCCAATACGGGCTGCATCCCGAGCCGTACCTCGTTTCGGTCTTGGCCGCTAGGCAGCTGCGCGAAGGCGGCCTGGCAGAGCTCACGATCACCTAGCCCCAGCGAGGCCACCTAGCCCCAACCGAACAGCTCGCGTTGGGGGAGCGCCTCGCTCCGAGGGCAGTAGCGAAATTTGTTTGACTCCGGCCATGACGGCATCGCCGTGCAACCAGAGCCCTACGATAAGAGGCGTGTCCGTGTACCTCGACCATGCTGCGTCCTCGCCGCTTCGACCCGAAGCCCTCGACGCGATGATGCCGTGGTTCGCCGAGCGCCACGCCAATCCCACCGCGTCGCATCGCCTAGGGCGGCGTGCTCGCCAGGCGCTCGATGACGCTCGAACTGTGATTGGCGAAGCAACCGGCTTTCAACGCGGCGAAGTGGTGTTCACCGGTGGAGGAACCGAGTCCGACAACCTGGCGATTGGGCGGGGCCATCTCCCCGGTGCCGTCATCGTTGCGGCAACCGAACACCCAGCCGTACTCGAGCCCGCCAAACGACAAGGAGCCCACATCGTGGGCGTTGACGCCAACGGGATCGTCGACCCCCAAGCCGTGCGCTCGCTCGTCACCGAGACGACCGCCGTCGTGTCGGTGATGGCCGTCAACAACGAAACCGGCGTCCGCCAGCCAATCTCGGCGATCGCCGACGCGGTTCACGACGCAGCCCCAAACGTGCTCGTTCATTCCGACGCTGTCCAAGCTTTGGCCTGGATAGACGTCGCCGCCGAAACCGCAAAAGTCGACATGTTGTCGGTCACCAGCCACAAAGTCGGGGGCCCGCAAGGGGTCGGGGCAGTGGTGGTTCGCGACGGATCCATGCCAGAACCGCTGCTCGTCGGCGGCGGGCAGGAACGCGATCGGCGTGCGGGCACACAGAACGTTGCGGGAATCGTTGGATTCGCAGCAGCCGTACGCGCCACAATCGACGACCGAACCGAGCGGCTGCAACGCATCGATGTGCTCGCATCCGAGCTTCTCGACGGTCTCACGGCCGCAATCCCCGGGCTCGTACCCACGGTCGACCGGTCGGTGCGAGTGCCAGGGATCGTGCACGTTACGATCCCGGGGGTGAAGAGCGAACCACTGCTGTTCTTACTCGACGAACAGCACCTGGCCTGTTCGGCTGCGTCTTCTTGTGCGAGCGGCGCGCAGGGCGCCTCCCACGTGCTCGACGCTATGGGCATCGATGCCACCAATGCGGCGCCGTTGCGTTTGTCGCTCGGCTGGTCCACCACCCACGCCGATATTTCTTCGGCTCTCGAGATCATCCCGGCCGCCGTCGACCGTTTACGAGGTGCCCGATGAACTCGACCAACACGCTGCGACCGGCAACCAAACGCGTGCTCGTAGGAATGTCTGGCGGTGTCGACTCCTCGGTCGCCGCAGCGTTGCTCGTCGACCAGGGGCGAGCCGAAGGCTTCGAAGTCGTCGGCGTGACCATGAAACTGTGGGGTGGCGAATCGGACTCGGGATGCTGCTCGGTCTCTGACGTCGACGACGCCCGTTGGGTCGCCAACCAGCTCGGCATCGAGCACCACGTGTTCAACTTCGGTGACGAATTCCTCGAACACGTCGTGAACCCGTTCGTCGACACGCACCGCACCGGGGGAACGCCAAACCCGTGCATCGAATGCAACCGGCACATCAAGTTCGACCTGTTCTTCGAACGGGCCGCGGTGCTCGGATTCGACTACATCGCAACCGGTCACTACGCACGCATCGCCACCCTCGCCGACGGCACCTATCGCATGCAACGCAGCATCGACCCGCTCAAGGACCAAAGCTACGTGCTGCACATGTTGGACCAGGGCGTGCTCGCCCGCGTGCTTCTCCCGATCGGGGGTTGGAACAAGCCGGAGCTTCGCGCAGAGGCCGAACGTCGGGGGCTGCTCACGGCATCCAAACCAGACAGCCAGGACGTGTGCTTCATCACCAAGGACGGCGGCCGCGAGCAATTCCTTGGCGCTCGGGGAGGGCTGACGCCAGGCGTGATCCAAACCGAAGACGGCACCGTTGTTGGTGAGGTTCCCGCCACGGAGCTCGTCACCGTCGGGCAACGCAAAGGGCTGAACGTGTCGGGAATGAGCGAACCGCACTTCGTGGTTGACGTGAACCTGCGCGAATCGGTGGTTACGATCGGTCCCCGTCGATCCCTGCGCGATGACGAAACCGGTTTTACCCAACCCGTTTGGGCCCTCGAGCCATTCACCGGCGACGCGCTTGTGCAAGCGAGCGCGCACGGCACGGCGCTTCCCGCTCATGTAGAGGCCGACCGGGTGATTTGGCGGGACAAACGGGACCGGATCGCCGCCGGACAAAGCCTCGTGTTCTACAACGACGATGGAGCGTCAGGAGATCACGTCATCGGCGGCGCAATCGCCACCTGACCAACCCGATGCGGCGCCGCGGCGCCGTTCTTTCAGTGCCCTTACAGAAGAGGCGCAGGGGTTGAGAATTGCCGGGGCCACACCGATACTTTCCTTTGTTGTGCTACTCGTGAGCACAGTCGGAGCGGAGATTCTGATCCGGCAACGTTCGCGGTCGGCGGGACCGTGTTGTAGGACTCGACTGGGGATGGGGTTGGCGGTGACACGCCCACGGGTGTGTCAATTGAGCTGGCGGTCGCTTCAGGGTTTGTCGTGGAAACGGCAACTCCGGTAGCGGATAGCTCGAACCCTCTCCTCAGTCGACTCCCAATTCCATCGAAATAGCGGCTCGTACCGCGGCTAGGCCGGCCGAGCTAGGAATCGGGTTAGCCGACGGTGAAGCCCCGCCTGCGAGCCTCGGCTACGACGGCGCCGGGGCGATTGGGGTTCACGATAAACCCCGACAGCTCGGTCAGGTCGACTTCGCTGCCGGTGGTGTTGCGAATGACCTTGGTGGGTCCGGTGAGTTCGACTCGCATGGCCAATCCCAACGATTCGAGCCCAAGGTCGAGATGCTCGGTGTCGGACGGAGCCGGACCGATCGAGGCAACGGACGCTCGGCGGAACAGTTGAGGTTCGCGCAGTGACGTCTTGTCGTGGACGACAAGTCCGGCTGGCACGAACACGAGCCATCGGTTCGACAGTCGGTGCAACACCGGAACGGCGTTGTAGGCCAGCACCCACCCGACGACCGTGACGATCCCGCCTAAAATCCAACGGTTGGACAACAACAGCAGTGGGCCAGCAGTGCTCCCACCAGCGATAGCGAGCCACACCAGCTGAATCGGGCCCATGATCAACACGCCTGGGGTGCGTAACAAGAAGCGGGTTTCGTCACCGTAAGACGAACCATCGACGAACGAGTCCGAAACTGCGGGCATGAAGGTGAGCAACGCAGCCGCAGCGGTCGTTGCGATACCGATCGCCCCGGCGAGGCCGCCGGTGCTCGACGTCGTCGAGAACGCTGCCCAAATCGCCGCAACAGCGCCCATAGGCGGAACCACCCGCAGCAATGTCAGGGTTTCGGTTCGAGGCACCATCGACCCGATCAACATCACTGCCCACCCACACCACAACAACGTGATGCAACCGATAGCGAAGAGTGGTTCGGCGCCCTCAAATGCCGCGGAAAAGAGCTCGCGCGTGGTAAACGGCAGCACGAACCACACAGCACGAAAAGCCCAAAGCGGAAGATCGAAAGTCACGCGCCTAAACGTACCGACAGACGTCACCGATAACATCGCTTTGTGGCACCAGATGAGCAAGAAATTGGCCCGGAGACGCAAATTGTTGAGCTTCGGGCGCAAGTGGCCAAACACATGCGGCTCTATCACGAACTGGATTCGCCCGAAATCCCCGATGCGGACTTCGATCGGATCGCCCAACAACTACGCGACCTCGAAGCCGCACACCCCGAACTCGCCGCCACCGACTCACCGGTTGTACAAGTAGGCGGCGCCCCATCTGCCGCGTTTGCGCCGGTGCGCCACGAAGTGCCCATGATGTCGCTCGACAATGCGTTCGACATCGACGAATTGCGGGGTTGGGCGGAGCGTCTTGAACGTCGGCTCGGCGACAAGATTCCCTCGTTCGTCTGCGAGCTGAAGTTCGACGGCCTGGCTCTCTCGATTCGGTTCGAAGATGGCGTGCTCGTTCGGGCCGCAACACGAGGCGACGGCACAACGGGCGAAGACGTCACCCACACGGTCAAGACGATCACCGACATTCCGCATCGGCTTCCGCAGGGTGCGCCGCCGGTAATCGAGGTTCGCGGCGAGGCATACATGCGCCGATCGACGTTCGCGCGGCTCAACGAAGCCCAAGCCGCGGCAGGGCTCAAAGAGTATGTGAATCCTCGCAATGCAGCCGCAGGTTCGATACGCCAAAAAGACGCAGAGGCGGCTCGGCAACGGGGAATATCGTTTTGGCCGTATCAGCTCGGTCAAGTAGTCGACGGGCCCACGCTCGAGGCCCACTCGGCGACGTTTGACTTCTTGACCACAATCGACTTTGGGGTCAATGACCACAGCCGAGTGGTCGAGACCATCGACGAGGTCGTGGAGTTCATCGACGAATACGCCGGACGCCGCCACGACCTCGACTACGAATTTGACGGCGTGGTGATCAAGGTCGATGACCTCGAAACCCAGCGTGTACTGGGGAGCACGGCGCGTGCGCCCCGCTGGGCAATCGCCTACAAGATGCCGCCCGAAGAACGCGCCACGCGCCTTTTGGACATTCCGATCTCGATCGGGACGAACGGTTCGGCAACACCATTTGCTCTGCTCGAACCGGTCTTCGTTGGTGGCGTGACGGTCACGAACGCAACGTTGCACAATCAAGACATCGTTGCGCTCAAGGACGTGCGGCCTGGAGACATGGTGATTGTTCGCCGTGCCGGAGACGTGATTCCTGAAGTCGTTGGGCCGGTGCTTTCCGAGCGAGACCCGAATTCGACGCCATGGGTCTTCCCCTCGGACTGCCCGGTTTGTGAACGCACGTTGGTGCGCCCCGAGGGCGAAGCCCGGCACCGATGCCCCTATGCAGACTGCCCGGCCCAGGTGCGCGGCCGAATCGAACACTTTGCTCAACGAAGCGCCATGGACATCGACCACTTCGGTGAGCGCACGGTCGACCTGCTGGTTACAGCAGACCTTATCTCCGACGTCGGGGATGTGTTCTTGCTCGACCCTGACGCGCTGCGTCAGTTCGAAGGTTTCGGCGACACGTCCATTGACAATCTGCGTCAGGGGCTCGAAAACAGTCGAACCCGGCCGCTCGGCAACCTCATCTTCGGTCTCGCCATCCCACACGTGGGGTCGAGCAACGGCAAGGTGCTCGCCAAGGCGTTCGGTTCGCTCGACGCGCTGGCGAGCGCGACCGTCGAGGAAATAGCCGCTATCGACGGAATCGGCGGCGTCATTGCCGACAGCGTCGTGGAATGGTTCGACTCGCCAACCGGCCAAGCCATCGTGCAAAAGCTCCACGATGGGGGAGTGCGGCCGCTGGCCCCCGAAGTGTCAACCCACGAGCCCACACTCACGGGCAAATCGATCGTCGTATCGGGCGGGCTCGCCAACTACGGGCGGTCCGATGCCAAAACCGCCATCACCGACCGAGGAGGCAAGGCGCCGGGTTCGGTATCAAAGAGCACGTTCGCTCTGGTGGTGGGCAACGATCCAGGAGCGTCGAAGGTCACGAAAGCAGAAGACCTCGGCATCCCAATTCTCGATGAAGCCGGTTTCGAGACCTTGCTCGCCACCGGGGAACTACCACCGGCCTAGGTGACCTGGAAGCACCAACGAATCGTTTGTGACAGGCCCGGGTCGGTGATCGGCCAGTACGTGGCGGTCACGCAATTCGACTGTGGTGGCAAAACATCAAGCACCTTGCCGCTGCCCGGGCGAAACGAGAAGATCCCCAAGTTGTCCTGGAAGTTCTCGTCGAGCTGGTTCGCTGGAATTTGAATCGTGCGGTCGTCGCTCGTCTCGATCTGTAGCGCCGCCTGGTATCCCTCGGCAAGGTCAATGCCGATCTGGTCGCCTCGCAAGATCTCGGCTTCTCGGGACGGAATCAACGCATCAATTGCCGGATTCTGCGTGACCGAGATGTCATCGGAGTTGCCGGCGCCGCTCAGGCCGGCTAGCAACAACATGCCTATTCCGAGGCCGATAAGGGCCGACACGATGATCCGCTGCTTCTTTGCCATGTACTGAGCGTACGGCGAAGCTACCGTTATGGCGTGCCAACATCGTCGACCACATCATCTACTGGGTCCGGCCCCGCAATCGGGCAAAACCTTGGCGGCCGGTACTCGTTGCTGCGCACGATCGGTCGCGGCGGCTCGGCAACCGTATATGCCGCCAACGACACGTCACTCGACCGCGAAGTTGCGGTCAAGGTGCTCCACGAACAGTACCTGAGCGACCCGAAGCTGCTCAGCCGCTTCAGCGACGAAGCCAAAACCGCAGCAGCGCTTAGCCACCCCAACGTCATGGCCATCCACGACTGGGGCAACGACAGCACCGAGCGTGGCGAGGTGCCGTTCTTGGTGATGGAGCTGCTCAACGGTGGGTCGCTGCGAGCCATGCTCGACGCAGGAGCTATCTTCTCGCCGAGCCAAGCAATTCAGGCGGGGCTCGACGTGTGCCGCGGGCTCACCTACGCCCACGGCGAAGGCCTCGTGCACCGTGACATCACACCCGCAAACCTGCTGTTCGGAAGCGATTCCCGCTTGCACATCGCCGACTTCGGACTGGCAAAGGTGCTCGCTGAATCGGGTGGAACCGAACCTGGCGCCGACCTCAAAGGCACCGTCCGATACGCATCGCCCGAACAAGCGAAGGGCGAATCGCTGACCGAAGCATCCGATGTATATTCACTCGGCCTGGTACTCATCGAAGCTCTCTGCGGTGCGGCCCCATTTGACGCTGACACGATGGTGGCAACGCTGACGGCGCGGATCGACAACGATGTCCCGATTCCCGACGTGCCCGAGCCCCTCGGTGGCGTGCTTCGTGCAATGACCCAAAGAGACCCGGCCGACCGGCCGTCGGCGAACCGGGCGGGCGGCCTGCTGCTGAAGGCCGCAAAGGGGATGCCACGTCCAGCAGCGTTCTCGCTGCCCGGGCTTCCTGAAGCGCCCAGCGAAACCCAACCCAACACCGCGTTGCCAACCGCAAACCCAGCGGCAGATCTAACCGTGCACGACGTCGTCGACGAGACCCAAATTTCGGGCACCCCGGTACGGGCCGGCGACGACCCCGTTCGCCGCTGGCCGTGGCTGGTCCTGTCGGTGCTCGCAATCGGGGCAGCCGCGTGGTGGGCCTATGGCGAATTTGCAACATCGGGCCAGTCGACCATTTCAGTTCCCAACGTTGCGGGCCAAACAGCGCAAGACGCACGCGCACAGCTCGGTGAGCATTGGCTGGTGGAGGAAAAGTTCGACCGCGTCGTCGACGTTCCCGCAGGGCAAGTTATTCGCACCGACCCGCCCGCCGACAGCCCCCATGTCGAAGGCGAAACGGTGAGCTACTGGGTGTCGCTGGGGCTGCCGCTCATTCGAGTTCCCGGAGACGACCTCATTGGCCGATCCAAATTGCAGGCCGAGCTGACCATCGAGGAGCTGGGCCTCACCGTTGGCGAGGTGACCGAGATCAACAACGAAGACGTGGGCGAAGGCGCCGTCGTGTCCGTTGATGTTTCCTCGTTCGAGTTGCCGCTCGGTGACCCGGTCGGCCTCGTCATCTCGCTCGGGCCGCAGCGGCGAGTGCTGCCCGAGTTCGTGCCCACCACCGTCGCCGATGACTACATTGCCAACCTGGAACTTGCCGGTCTTGGCGTTGAGCGCATCGAGGAATACGACGAGGAGGTCGAGGAAGGGCGGCTCATCTTGGTCAACCCTCCACCGGGCAGCGAAGCCGCAAAGGGGTCGACCGTCACGGTAACCGTTTCGCTCGGCCCAGTACCGGTAGCGGTGCCCGCCACCTCGGGCAAGTCGCTCGGTGACAGCCTCGAAGCCATCGAAGCTGTCGGGCTGTTGCCAGGCGAGCTGCTCGGGCCAAACGGCGGAGCGGGCAATGCCCGCTGCTCGGTCGTTGGCACGGATCCGCCCGAAGGCGAGGAGCTGCAACCCGGAAACGCGGTCGTGATCTTCCTGTCCGATTGCGGCGCAGGCGAGTAGCATTGCGCCGTGGACGCGTACCAGTTTTTGTCTTCCGAGTGGATCTTGGCGGCGCGTGCGCTGCGCGACGAGTACGCCGATAGGGCCCCAGAACCCGACCAGGTGGTGCGCGCCAATCTCGTGGTCACGGATGCTCCGTTCGTCGACGAAACGAGTGGCGGGGAAATCTTGGGCCACATCGACACGAGCCAGGGTTCGGTCATGATCGACGAGGGGCATCTCGACAACCCCGAACTCACGGTGAAGACCGACTACGCAACCGCACGGGCCCTGTTCGTGGACCGCGATCCGGCCAAGGCCATGGAAGCGTTCATGCTGGGAAAGATCCTGGTCACCGGCGATGTTGCCAAGGTGATGGGCTTCGCTGCCGCCCCGCCGCCCACGGACCCCGACCAGCTTGAACTGGCGAACGAAGTCGCTTCGCGTTTGAGCGAAATCACTGCCTAACCGCTGCCGCACCCTCGGCGCCGCTAGCTAGTCTTTCGGGATGGCTGAAGAAGCACTCTCGCGCGACGAGGTCGCTCATGTTGCCAAGCTTGCGCTGCTCGATCTTTCCGATAAGGAAATCGACCTGTTTACGGTGCAACTCGGTGACGTGATCGAAACGGCGCAGGCAATGAACGATCTCGACCTCGATGGGGTGGTCCCGGCCCACCATCCGCTCGGGCTTCGCAATGTGTTTCGCAAAGACGAGGTTCGGCCGTCGATCGAGCGTGAAGAGGTACTCTCACAGGCGCCCGACGTCGAAGATGATCGCTTCAAGGTGCCACCAGCATTGGGCGAGGATTGATGACTAACACCGAGCAATCCCTGGCCGCGCCGGCCGCATTTGGCGACGCTTCTGCTATTGCGGCAGCCGTTTCGTCGGGTGAACGATCCGCAACCGCGGTCGTCGCCGACCACCTCGCTCGCATCGACGCGCACGAAGGCGACATTCACGCATTCAACATGGTGCTGGCAGACGAGGCGCTAGCGGCCGCCGACGCGGTCGATGCCCGAATCGCCAACGGCGAGAGCCCCGGTCGCCTCGCAGGCGTCCCCATTGCCATCAAAGACAACCTGTGCACGCGTGGCGTCGACACGACGTGTTCATCCAAGATCCTCGAAGGCTGGAAACCCCCGTACACGGCAACCGTCGTCGAACGGCTCGCCGCTGAAGGGGCGGTCATGGTCGGCAAGACCAACCTCGATGAGTTCGCAATGGGCTCCTCTACCGAGAACTCTGCATTCGGGCCAACGCATAACCCCCACGACCTCGACAAGGTTCCCGGCGGGTCGAGCGGCGGGTCGGCCGCAGCCGTTGCAGCAGGGTTCGCTCCGATTTCGCTGGGCTCGGACACCGGTGGTTCCATTCGCCAGCCCGCGTCGCTGTGCGGTGTCGTCGGCGTAAAACCCACCTATGGAACCGTGAGCCGCTACGGCCTTGTCGCGTTCGGCAGCAGCCTCGACCAGATCGGGCCTTTTGCCACGAACGTTTCGGATTCTGCGTTGGTCTATGAGGTCATTGCCGGGCACGACCCGTTGGACTCGACCGCCGCACCACAACCGGCGCTTGCCGTATCGAGCAAGCTCGGCGCTGGCGTCGACGGGTTGCGAGTCGGCATCGTCACCGAAATGGCCGGCGACGTAATCGAAGGCATTTCTTCCGACGTGCTGGGCCGGTTGCGCGCAGCAGCGGATGCACTTTCCACTGCGGGAGCGACCGTCGACGAGGTGTCGGTGCCCTCCACGGTTTACGGCCTTCCCGCGTACTACATGGTCGCCCCGGCCGAGGCTTCCTCGAACCTCGCGCGTTTCGATGGCGTTCGCTACGGGTTACGAGCCGATGGCACTAACACCGCTGCGATGAACACCGCGTCACGAACCGCAGGATTCGGCCCAGAGGTCAAGCGCCGCATCATGCTCGGCACCTACGCTCTGTCGGCGGGCTACCGCGACGCTTTCTACGGCAAAGCCCAGCAGATCCGCACCAAGATCACCGAAGATTTCGACGCCGCCTACGAGCACTTCGACGTGTTGTTGTCTCCGGCATCGCCCTCGACCGCGTTTGCGCTCGGGGACAAAACCCAAGATCCGCTCACCATGTACCTCAACGACGTGTGCACGATCCCGTCGAACCTGTGCGGGCATCCCGCGATGTCGGTTCCCTTCGGCGTCGGCGACGATGGGCTGCCCATTGGCGTGCAGGTGCTCGCTCCGATGCTCGGCGAGGTGGTCATGTTCCAGGTCGCAGCAGAACTCGAACGAGCAATGGGCGGCCAGTCGCCAACCGCTGGAGGTGCGTGATGTACTACACCGTTGATCGAGGCCCCGACGTCCACGAACCGTCGATTCCCGATGAATGGGAAGTGGTTGTTGGGCTCGAGGTCCACGTCGAGTTGTCCACCAAGACCAAGCTCTTTTGTGGTTGCGCGAACGCATTTGGCGCCGAGCCAAACACCAACGTGTGCCCGACGTGCCTTGGGCTTCCCGGGTCGCTTCCCGTCATGAATGGTGCTGCCGTGGAGTCTGCAATGCGCCTCGGTCGGGCCTTGAACTGCACGGTCTCGCCATCGGTGATGGCCCGCAAGAATTACACGTACCCCGACATGCCCAAGGACTTCCAAACGTCGCAGTACGACAAGCCAACGAACCACGATGGCTGGCTGGACACCGCCGATGGGGTCCGGATCAACATCGAACGGGCCCACATCGAAGAAGACACCGGCAAGTCGACCCACGTTGGCGGAGACGGTCGGATTTCTTCGGCCCAATACTCGCTCATCGATTACAACCGGGCGGGCGTTCCGCTGCTCGAAATTGTGAGCTGTCCCGATATCCGCACCGCGGATGAGGCCAAGGCATACGTTTCGGAGCTGCGCGGCATCGTTCTGGCGCTTGGCGTCAGCGATGCGAAGATGGAAGAGGGATCGATGCGGGTCGACGCCAACGTTTCGGTGCGGCCTCGTGGTTCCGATGAACTGCGAACCCGTTGCGAGATCAAGAACATCAACTCGATCAACTCGGTTGGCCGTGCCATCTCCCACGAAGCCAACCGCCACATCGACCTGTACGACACGGGCGAGCGGCCAATTCAAGAGACCCGCCACTGGGACGAAGAAGCCGGGCGCACTCGCCCCGGACGGTCGAAGGAAAACGAAGAGGACTACCGCTACTTCCCCGAACCCGACCTCACGCCGCTCGATCCGTCGCCCGCCGAACTTGAAGCGATCGACGCGTCGATTCCCGTGCTTCCCGGAGCGCAGCGTTCCGCACTCGCAGACGCCGCCGGCATCCCAGCACCGGATGCTTCGGTGATCGTCGAGCGCGGCGACGCTCGATTTGCGCTTGCCGCAATCGAGGCTGGCGCTGATGGTGGGCGTGTCGTCGTGCACTTGAACAACAACTTGGCCGATGGTGTCGGCCAGTTGAGCGCCGAGTCGTTCGCAGCGCTGATCGCCATGGAAAGCAACGGCGACCTGTCGGCGACCCAGACCAAAGATGTCCTCGCCGAAATGGTAGCGACCGGCGCCAGCGCAGCCGACATTGCCGCAGCCAAGGGCTTTGAGGCAATGGACACCGGCGAGCTCGATGGCATGCTCGACGAGTTGATCGCGAACAACGCCGATGAGTGGTCACGGTTCTGTGGTGACGACGAAGGTGACGCCAAGAAGATGGCCGGGTTCTTCACCGGCCAGATTATGAAAGCCACGAAAGGTCAGGCCGACGGAAAGGTCGTGGCCCAGCTGTTGAACTCTCGCAAGGGCTAGGTCGACCCGAGCACAAGCCATTTCTCGGACCGGAACCGCCACAGCAGGCCGGCGCCGCGGACGGTCATGAGTACCCAGATGCTCCCCCATAACCAACCGAGGCCGAGGCCCAGGGCTGGTACCGCGAGTGCCAGTGGGATAAAGACGACGGCGGCTCCGGCCATCGCCCAGGCGAGAAAGTTCATATCGCCAGCGCCGATCAAAATGCCGTCGAGTGCAAAGACGACCCCGTTGATCGGCTGCATCAGCGCGAGATGAATCATCGCAATCACCGCCAGTGAGGCAACGGCTTCGTCGTTCGTGAACAGCTCTGGCAGGAACGGGGCGCCGATGCCGAAGACCACGAGCGCAATAGCGCCGACGACGACGCCCCATTGCAGTACGCGACGCCCCGCTTGCCGGGCACCCGCCGCATCGTCGGAGCCGAGGAAGCGCCCCATCATGGATTGGCCCGCAATGGCGACGGCGTCGAGGATTAACGCGGTGAAGATGAAAAACTGGAAGGCGATCTCGTGTGCGGCGAGGGCCTCGGTGCTGATTCGGCTCGCTGCGGCGACGGTGACCGTGAACGATGCCCGAAGCGCCACCGTTCGTATGAACAACGTTCCGCCCACTCGCAACAACCGCACGATTTCACGCGGGTCGGGGATGAGGCGAACCCCATGGGACACGACGTCTCTGCCAATCCACGCAAGGTAGATGGCGGCCGCTACCCATTGGGCGACCACTGTGGCGAACGCGGATGCGCCGATCTCGAAGTCGAACCCGACGATCAAGATTAGTTCGAGAACCAGGTTCAATACCGCCGAGCCAATGGCCACGATGAGGGGGCGGGTGGTGTCTTGCAGGCCGCGCAGATAACCGACCCCGCTGAGCGCAATAAGCATGGCGGGCAAGCCCCACAAGCTGACTTCGAGGTATCGGTGCGCCTGGGCGATAACGGCTTCGGCATTGCCGTCGTCGGTTTCGCCGATGAGGCGAAGCAGGGGATCGGCGAAGCGCCACGTGATGAGTGCGAGCAGAACACCCATTCCCGCTGCCAGCCACAGACCCTGCACAGCTTGATGTGCGGCTCGCTTGGTTTCGCCGGCGCCGAGCAGTCGGGAGACCGCAGCCGTGGTGCCGTATGCCAGGAAGATCATGATGGCGTGCATCGTGAGCAGCGTTTGGCCAGCAACGCTGAGCCCAGCGAGTTCGTTAGTGCCGAGCAGGTTGCCTACGACGGCGGTATCGGCGAGCACGTAGAGGGGTTCGGCGATGAGCGCGCCGAGCGCTGGTATTGCGAGCTTGCCGATTTCTCGGTCCAGTTCGGTGAGCGAGAATCGCATCCCGGCACCCTACGCCCGCGGCGTGCGAAATTTGGAGCCTGGCGCTCTGTCAGCGTGCGCCACACTCCAAATTTCGGGCAGGGTGGCACTGATACTTGGACGTCCTAGTATTTGGCGTAAGCGTCACGCGAGGGCACTCGCAAGGAAGGTTTGCACAATGTTGGATCTCACTGGTGCGTCAGCACTCGTCACCGGAGGCGCCTCCGGGCTCGGCTACGGATGCGCGGCACAGCTCGCCAAAAACGGGGCGAAGGTGCTTATTGCCGACCTCGACGAGGAAAAGGGCAACGCTGCGGCCACCGAATTCGGCGGCATGTTCGTCAAGGCAGACGTCGCCGACGAAGAGCAAATGCTCGCAGCCATCGGCGCCGCTAGCGAAATGGGCCCACTGCGTGCCGCCGTCAACGCGGCGGGCATCGGCCACGCCATGCGCACCGTGAACCGCAACGGTGAACCATTCGACCTCGCACAGTTCGAGTTCGTCGTTCGCGTCAACCTCATCGGCACGTTCAACTGCACCCGTCTCGCCGCAGCCGAGATGAGCAAGACCGAAGCGTTGGACCACGGCGAACGTGGAGCGATCGTGAACTTCGCCTCCGTTGCGGCCTTCGACGGCCAAATCGGCCAAGCCGCCTACTCCGCCACCAAGGCCGGCATTGCGGGAATGACCCTGCCGATAGCCCGAGACCTCAGCTCGATTGGGGTGCGGGTGAACACGGTTGCCCCAGGGCTCTTCGACACGCCGATCTACGACAAGATGGTGGCGCCCGGCCGTGACCCGCAGGAACTCAAAGACGCACTCGGTCAAAACGCGCTGTTCCCGAAGCGGCTCGGGTTTTCCGATGAACTCGGCACGTTGGTGCTTGAACTGCTCACCAACAGCTACATGAACGGTGAGACGATCCGTATCGATGCAGGCATCCGCCTGCCGCCAAAATAGGGGGAATACACATGGCAGACGAAGTACTCACAGAAGTCCGCGGTCGCGTGATGATCATCACGTTGAACCGCCCAGAGGCAATGAACTCGGTGAACGCAGAGCTTGCTCACGCAGTCGCCGATGCGCTCGACGAGATGGACAACAACGCCGACATCTCCTGCGGGGTCCTCACCGGAAACGGTCGCGGTTTCTGCGCAGGCATGGATCTGAAGGCGTTTACTCAGGGCAACTTCCCGCACGTTCCCGGACGTGGCTTTGGTGGCATCACCGAGCAGGCGCCGAAGAAGCCGCTTATTGCCGCAGTCGAGGGCTTCGCCCTCGCCGGTGGCCTCGAGCTTGCCTTGTCCTGTGACCTCATCGTGTCGGCTGAGGGCGCCAAGTTTGGTATCCCCGAAGCGGGCGTTGGCCTGTTCGCCGGTGCCGGCGGCCTGTTGCGCCTCCCACGCGTCGTGCCTTATGCGGTTGCGATGCGTATGGCGCTCACCGCAAAGCCGATCAGCGCAGAAGAAGCGCTCGGCTATGGCATGGTCACCGAGATTGCGCCAAAGGGCGAAGCCCTCGACGCCGCAATCGCCCTCGCCGAGGGAATTGCACAGAACGCACCGCTCGCGCTCATGGCCAGCAAGGACATGATCCGCGAGATGCAGGGCCGCACTGAAGCCGAGTTCTGGGACTACCAGCGCGACACGTGGTACGACACGGTGTTCAAGTCCGCCGACGGCATCGAAGGCGCCACGGCATTCGCCGAAAAGCGCGCCCCGAACTGGCAAGGCAAGTAGGCCCATATCGGCCGATGCACGTAGCTGCATCGGCCGTTGGCCAGCCAGCGTCGCTAGTGTTTGAGGCTTATGGCTAAGACGACGGTTGGGCTCAACGCATCTCCAGACGACGCGTGGGCGGCGCTTCAATCCCTGTCCACGTGGGATGGGGTTGCGGGCATCGAAGACCTCCGCGATCCAACGTTCGATGCGACGGGCAACCTTTCGGGCTTTCGCTTTGCCATCGACACCGCCATTGGCCGCGTCGAAGGGCGGGCCGTCGTCGAGTCTCACCGGCCGGGCATGACCATCACCGGCGAAGGCAAGGGCCTGTCACTGGCTATCCGTGTGGTGATCACACCGCAGACCGCGTCGACGAGCACTGCAATTGTGGAGGCGCTCGCTCGCTCGACGTCCTTTCTGGCAAAGCCGCTCGCCGGAGCACTAAATGCGATGCTCGATTCGGCGATCGAGGACGAAGCGGCCAAGATCGCCGCCCGAGTGTCGGGGGCCTAGTTTCCCGAGCGGTCGCAAGTTACTTAATAGTAGGACGTCCGACTATTGGATAGTCCTGGTAATCTCCGGTATGTCTCTTAGCGACACACCCGACATGGACCTCGTTGCCGAAGCCCGCCGAAACTGGACCGATAGCGGCCTCGGGCAAATCGATGCCATGGTGTCGGCCACGTCGCTCACCCGAGCTCACCAGATCGTGCTCGGTCGAATCAATCAGGCGCTCAACGAGTTCTCGCTAACGTTCAGCCGCTACGAGGCGCTCGCTCTTCTCAGCTTCGCCCGCGGTGAATCAATGGCCATGGCCCGAATGGGCGAACGGCTCCAGGTGCACCCAACGAGCGTGACCAGCACGATCGACCGCCTGGAACGAGACGGCCTCGTCTCTCGACGCCCGCACCCCGATGACCGTCGCGCAACCCTGGCCACGCTCACTGCTGACGGCCGCGCCCTGCACGGTGCGGCAACCGAAGCGCTCGAAGCGATCCGATGGGGGATGGGTGACATCGCCAGCTCCCATCTCGAGGCACTCAACGGCGGGCTCGCCAGAGTGCGTGCCTCCGGCGGAGACAACGTAAGCGGTTCGCTGCCGACCAGCGTGAAGGGAACACCATGACCGACCACGACATGACCGGGCACGACATCGCCGACGACGCCTGGCGCAACTCACCCGAGTACGCCCAATGGCGCGAGCGCTACGAGGCAGCAGCCGTTCGCGACAAGCCCTTCGAAACGATGTCGGGGGTGCCCGTCGAGCCCGTCTACGGCAAAGGGCCATACCCCGGCCAATACCCCTACACCCGCGGCGTGTACCCCAGCATGTATCGCAGCCGGCTGTGGACGATGCGCATGTTCGCCGGATTCGGCACAGCCCAGGACACCAACGCCCGGTTCAAAGACATCCTCGGAAATGGCGGCACGGGCCTCTCCACCGCCTTCGACATGCCCACCCTCATGGGTCGAGACTCAGACAGTTCCTGGGCCCTTGGCGAGGTCGGACGCGCCGGCGTCGCCATCGACACGCTCGCCGACTTCGAAGACCTCTTCGCCAACATCGACCTCTCTGAGGTCTCTACATCGATGACCATCAACGGCCCAGCTGCGGTCATCTTGGCCATGTATATCGCGGTCGCCGAGAAGAACGGCATCGATCCAGCCCAGCTCGCAGGCACGATCCAAAACGACATCTTCAAGGAATATCAGGCGCAAAAAGAGTACATCTACCCGCCTCGGTCGAGTGTTCGCATCGTGACCGACATGATCAAATACACGAGCGGCAAGATGCCCCGGTTCCATCCGGTCTCCATCAGCGGCTATCACATCCGAGAAGCGGGCAGTACCGCCGCCCAGGAGCTTGCGTTCACGCTGGCGAATGGCTTCGCCTACGTCGAGGCCGCAACAGCCGCCGGTGTGGATGTCGACGAATTCGCGGGACGCCTGAGCTTCTTCTTCAACAGCCACAGTGACTTCTTCGAAGAGATCGGCAAGTTCCGGGCCGCGCGCCGCATCTGGGCACGGTGGATGAAGGAACGCTACGGGGCCACGAACGAACGCTCTCTGCTGTGCCGTTTCCACACGCAAACCGCAGGCGTGTCGCTGACCGCTCAACAACCCGAGATCAACATTGCCCGAGTCGCCATTCAAGCGCTCGCCGGCGCCCTCGGAGGTACCCAAAGCCTCCACACCGACAGCTTCGACGAAGCGCTCGCGCTCCCCACCGAAAAAGCGGCCCGCATTGCGTTGCGCACCCAACAGATCGTCGCCCACGAAACCGGCGTCGCCAACGTCGCAGACCCGCTCGGTGGAAGCGAGTACGTCGAGTGGATGACCAATGAGATGGAGCGTCAAGCCGAAGCCATCTTTGCTCACCTCAACGACATCGGCGATGGGTCGATTCTCGAAGGCGTCTACGCAGGCATCGACAACGGCTACTTCGTCGGCGAAATCGCAGACTCCGCCTACCGCTTCGAACGCGAAGTGAACAACGGCAACCGCATCATTGTTGGGGTAAACGAATTCACCGACGGCGACGAAGGCCAGTCCGATATTTTGCGGATCGAAGCCGAGGTCGAGGACCTCCAACTGAAACGGCTCGCCGCGGTCAAACAGTCCCGAAACAGCGACGCCGTTGCCACCACGCTGGCGGCGGTCACCGCAGCAGCCGAGGACCCGAACATCAACCTCATGCCATCGATTCTCGACGCCGTACGGGCGTATTGCACCCTCGAGGAGATCTCGATGGCGATGGAATCGGTGTTCGGCACCTACGTAGAAAAGGCGATCATCTAAATGTCAGACGAACCACAACTACGCGTCGTTCTCGCCAAGCTCGGCCTCGACGGGCACGACCGCGGCATCAAAATCGTGGCCCGAATCCTGCGAGACGCAGGCATGGAAGTGATCTACCTCGGGCTTCGCCAGACCACCGACAGCATCGTGGCCGCGGCCGAACAAGAAGACGCAGACGCCATTGGGCTCTCGATGCACAACGCCGGGCACATGACGCTCGCCCCAGCCATGGTCAATGCACTGGCCGCAGCAGACCTCCACACGCCGGTCATCGTCGGCGGTATCGTGCCAGACCAAGACGTGCAGCCGTTGCTCGATGGGGGAGTCGCCGTCGTACTCGGCCCAGGCGCGTCGGCCGAAGAAGTGGCCCAGTCCGTGCGCGACGCCGTCGCAAACGCGTAGGCGCCCCATCGGCATGACGAAGGAGACCCGGTCCATCGATCAGCTGTACGAGGCGGCCCGTGGCGGCGAACGGCGCGCGCTCGGGCGTCTACTCACGATGGTCGAGCGAGGCGGGGCCAACGCAGATGCGATCAGCGAACTCGCGCATGTCGATGCGGGCAACGCACACATCGTCGGCATCACGGGCGCGCCGGGAGCGGGCAAATCGACGCTCGTCGGCGAACTCGTCGCCGACCTCGTGGAAGGTGGGCAACGGCCAGCCGTTCTAGCCGTAGACCCGTCCTCGCCGTTGACCGGCGGCGCCATTTTGGGCGACCGGGTTCGGATGGAAGACCGAAACGCGAACGCGTTCATTCGCAGCATGGCAACCCGCGGCCATAGCGGCGGGCTCGCCCTCGCCGTGCCACTGGCCGTTCGCTTGTTCGACGCCTGCGGGTACGACCCGGTGATCATCGAAACCGTCGGGGTCGGCCAAGTCGAAGTCGATGTGGTGGGAGCCGCCGACACCGCCGTCGTCGTGGTCACACCCGGTATGGGAGACGCCGTGCAGGCCAACAAGGCCGGGTTGTTAGAGGTGGCCGACGTATTCGTCGTGAACAAAGCCGACCGGCCCGGGGCAAACGACGTGCGTCGAGACCTCGACTTGATGCTCGACCTCAGCCACATGACCGGCCAAGAATCCGAAACCGGCTACCGGCCCCCGATCGTGATGGCGAGCGCCATCAATGGCGACGGCAACGACGAGGTGTGGGGCACCGTTGTCGCGCACCGCCAGCACCTCGCAACGACGGGCCAGCAGGCGAGCCGAAGCGCAAATCGCATTCGCACCGAGGTGCGGGCCCGCCTCACCCAAGCGCTCGCCGAAGCCTCCGAGGCGCTTATGGACGGAGCGGGCGCCGACTACCTTCGCCAAGCCCAATCCGCAGAAATCTCACCAAATCGTGCAATGAACGAGCTGTTCGCTCACCTTGTAAAGGACACCCCATGACCCACACCAACAGCCCAAACGACGTCGTCATTGTCGACGGAGCGCGCACCCCCATCGGCCGGTTCAACGGCTCACTCAGCGGATTTACGGGCACCGACCTCGGTGGCCTTGCGATCGCCGCCGTCCTCGAACGCACCAGTGTTGCCGCCGATGCCATCGACTCGGTGGTGATGGGCCACGTACTCACCGCAGGCGAAGGGCAATCGGGGGCTCGCAACGCAGCCGTAAAGGGCGGCATTCCGCTCACCGTGAACGCAACCACAGTCAACAAGGTGTGCTTGTCGGGAATGCAAGCAATCAACTATGCGGCCATGCAAATTCAGACCGGCCAAGCCACAACGGTCATTGCGGGCGGCATGGAATCGATGAGCAACAGCCCGCACCTGCTGATGAAAAGCCGCACGGGCTATGGCTACGGCGACGGCCAGCTCGTCGACTCGCTCCAATACGACGGGCTGACCTGCGCAGTCGAGTCCAAGCTCATGGGCGAAGCCACTGACCTGTACGCCGGTGCTTCGGCGATCTCACGAGACGACCAAGACGCGTTCGCTGCCGCATCGCACGGCCGTGCCGCCCGGGCCATCGCCGATAGAACACTCCGCTCCGAGACGTTCACCGTTTCGATACCCCAGCGCAAGGCCGACCCGATTGCCTTCGAAGACGACGAGGGTGTTCGCGCCGGCACCGATGCCGCGTCACTCGGCAAGTTGCGCGCCGCATTCGTGGGTGACGGGACCATCACCGCGGGCAACGCGTCGCAGCTGTCCGATGGGGCGTCCGCAATGATCGTGACCAGCCGAGCCCGGGCCGACGAGCTGGGCGTAACCCCGCTAGCGACCGTTCTTGGCTACGGCATGGTGGCCGGGCCCGAAAACTGTTCGCTCCTGCACCAGCCATCTCGTGCAATCCGCAGGGCAGCGGAGGTCGCTGGTGTCGAGGTCGCAGACATCTCGCTGTACGAGATTAACGAAGCGTTCGCTGCGGTCGGGTTGGCGTCGGCCGCGGACCTTGGAGTCTCGACCGACATCGTCAACGTGAACGGCGGCGCTATCGCCGTTGGGCATCCGCTCGGCATGTCGGGCAACCGCATCACGCTCGCGTTGATGCACGAGCTTCGCCGCCGCGGCGGCGGCATCGGGGCTGCCGGACTGTGCGGTGGTGGGGGGCAAGGCGACGCCATCATCATCAGTGTGTAGAGGCGCCAGTCACCGGCTTCCTGCCGAAACATGGCCGATGCGCTGGCGCATAATGACGATGTTCTCGTGCACAATGAGAGCGTGGCATCCAGAAACCGACGGCGCCGTCGTCCGTCTCCGTCGCTCCGAAAGCTCATCGTCGGCGCAACACTAGGGGTCGTCGGCGTGGTGGTCGTCTCGTGGATCGCCATTGCCATCCTCGCACGGGGAAAGATCGTCACCCTCGACGACCTAGTCATCAGCCCCACCGCCGGGAACACGCCGGCCACGACGCACGACGCAACTCCGGTAGCCATCGTGCCCGGCGCGCGTGTTCGTAACGGCGGACGCCCATCGCTCGCACTACGTCAACGCCTCGATGCCGCATTCCTGCTCTATCAGCAGGGCTTGGTCGAACACATCTTGGTGTCGGGGGACAACCGCGAAACGCACTACAACGAACCCGTTGCCATGCAGCAATACTTGCGCGGCAGAGGGGTTCGCGAGGACGCGATAACGCTTGACTACGCCGGTTTCGACACCTGGGACACCTGCTTGCGGGCATCTGAACAGTTCGGCGTGACGAACGCGATCGTGGTGACGCAACCTCGCTTTGCCCAACGAACCGCCGCCCTATGTGCGGCCGCCGACATCGACGTGCAGGTGGCAACAACGGGTGACTACCTCGGGAGCGGTTCGCGCAAGCTGCAGGCTGATGTTCGAGAGCGGCTCGCCGTGGTCAAAGCGCTTGGCGACGTCGTTCGAACCCCCGAAGCCCACCACAGTGGCCCGTTCGTGGGCCTCATCGGCTCCGACGACGACAACCTCTAACCTCCATAAAAAAGGGTCTGACCCGCGTTAACGCCCGCCTCATTGAGGTGGGGTGGGGTCGAGCAGCTTGGCGGCGAGGTGGGCGGATCCGGCCACAACGGGCATCCGGCCGTCGTTTGCGACCACCAGCGCTGCGCGGCCGCGCGCCCGGTCGAGCAACGCGGTAGCGGCCCACATCGTGTTCGAACCCTGCATTGCATGGGACGCGCCCAGCCGTTCACCGCTCGCCCAGCCCATCGCCATCGAGCGCTGTTTACCACCCGGCTGCGGGTCGAGTAGAAGGTGCTCAACCGACTCGGGCTCGATGACGGGCGCTCCATTGTTGAGAAAGACGCGGACGATTCTGGCCCAGTCGGCAATGGACAAATGGAGGCGGCCGGCTGGGTTGAATAGCGCAGGATTGTCCGCAGGTTTCTTTCCTTTGGGGTCGGCGGGCTTGCCCTTGCCAGCGAGCAGCGGGCCGAGACGCAAGCGAGGGTGATGGCCCCGAACGGATGGGGGAGGGCCGAACCCAGCGCTCGACACACCGAGCGGTTCGAGTATGTAGCGCGAGAGGGCATCCTCATACGTACCGTCCACGATTCGGTCTATGGCGGCGCCGACCATGGCGTATCCGAGGTTCGAGTAGGTGAATTGCCCAGGGCGTCGCGGCTCGGACTCGAGCACACTGGCGGCAGCGGTGCTTCGCTGGTCCGCCAACGGGTCGGTGCTCTGGTGTGCCGACAGCATGTCTCGGGGGCTTGGGTTCGGGGCAACCCCGCCGCGACCTTGGAGTAGCTGATCTACCGTGACGTCCGCCCAAGCAGCGTGTTGGCCTGACAGGTCACCGAACAGATCAGCGATCGAACGCCCCCAATCGGTTCGCCCCGCCTCCACAAGCCGGGCATACAACAACGCGGTGATCGACTTGCCACACGACCCAATATGCCAACGGTCCTCGACGGATGCCGGTGTGCCATCGGTGCGCGATCGAGTGCCTACAACGTCGATAGCGGTTACGTCGTCGGCGTTCGTGACGGCGCCGATCACTGCGGGAACGCCAAGTTTGTCTCGGAATTCTTCAAGCTCGGCGATCATCGTGCGCGTCCCATGCCGGCAACCAACGCTCATCGACCAACTGACATTCCCACGGCTACTCCCCTGGGCCGTTCGAGCTTGCTTAGACCCGTTCGGCGTGTCCCTCGCCCAGCCATAACGCGTCCTCGAAGGCGCGGCCGCCCTTGCTCGCGGTAAGCCACTGGTCGACGATGTGCATAAAGCCCTTGGTCGCATGGTCTATCTGTAAGCGAAGCATCTTGATGCCGCTGTCGCTCTCGTTGGTGATGACGTCTCGCACCCGGGCGGCGCTGAACTCATCGTGGAACATGATCTGAACCGCAGCCCCAACAGCCAGGTCGGCTTTGTGGTCGACGAGCACGCGTGCCCCTCCGACAGACAGGTCGATGGTTTGCATCGGCACCGTGTGGGTCTTGGTCCCGCCGAGACGTCGCTTTGACTGCCAGCGAAGTTGTCCCTGAACTTCCACATCGGTTCGGGAGAAAATGCGTCGTTCGAATTCCATACCTGCGCTTTCGGCAGTTTCGGGGCACGCATTGAGCCGCACATCGGGGAGGGGCAAAGCGGTGTTGCCAACCCCGACCAGCCAAAAGCTTTTGGGAATGTGCTGGCCAATGGGCGAAATACTCCAATCGAGTTGGCGCTGTGACGACCGGCACGTCTAGTGTGTCCAGTGTCACGCTTGACGACCGCAAGTCGTCTACGGCAAACGGGGGGTTTGTGTAGTGCCGATCGAATCATCTGGTGAGAGCGCTGGAAATCCACGACTATACGAACTGATCAAGGACACGCCGAAAGAGGGCCCTGGCCCGACGGTTTGGGCTTGGCCCGCCTTCGTTGAACATCTGAAGGTTGCAGGCCAGCCGGTGCAAGGGCCGTGGCCACCGCACCAGGAGAAGCGCCCGGACCCAGACCCAGACTCGCTTCCTCGAGCCGTGGCGGACCCCGGCGAGTAGCCATGCACCGAATTCAGTTTTGACGATCATTCCTAGACGAGAAACCGAGTATTCATGTTCCCTTCCCGCTTTCGATACGAAGCGCCCACGAGTGTTGAAGAAGCTATTTCGCTGCTGACCGCGAACGACGATGCCAAGGTATTGGCTGGCGGGCAGAGCCTGATTCCAATGATGAAGCTTCGCTTTGCCAACCCCGCGTTGTTGGTGGATATCAACAACATTCCCGACATGGCTTACCATCGAGCCGACGCCGACGGCTCGTTCCGAATTGGTGCGCTGTGCCGCCACGCTGACCTCGAGAAGTCGACGACACTGCGCCAGCAGCAACCGCTACTGGCAGCGGCGGCTCCGCTAGTCGCCGACCCAATCGTGCGCAGCCGAGGAACATTCGTTGGGTCGGTGTGTCATGCCGATCCACAGGGAGATTGGGCGGCGTGCATGGTTGCCCTCGGCGGGTCCGTCGTCGCTCAGGGTCCAAACGGCAAGCGTGCAATCGAGGTCAAGGACTTCGTTTCAGGCCCGTTTACCACGGTGCTCGCACGCGACGAGATTGCGATTGAGGGCGTCGTGCCCATCGCACAGGGAACCCGCACCGGCGGGTACCTCAAGCTGGAACGCCGTGTGGGTGACTTCGCAACTGCGGCCGTTGCCGTATCTCTCGACATGTCGGGTGGTGTCGTTAAGAACGCCGGCATTGGCCTGGTTGGCGTCGGCGCACAAACGATTGACGCCGCCGAAGCCGCCGCAGCGTTGATTGGATCAAGTCTCGACGACGACGCCGTGAATCGGGCCGCCGAGCTCGCTGCCGCAGCGTCGAATCCTCGGGGGGACCACCGCGGTAGTGCCGACTACAAGCGGCACATCATCTCCACGTTTGTGACACGAATTATTGCCAATGTTCAACGATCAGAAATGCAGGTGGCGTGATGACGAGCCTCTTCGAAGAACTCCAGCCCGCTGCTGCGGCAGAGGTCCAGACGACCAGGGTGGACATTAAGATCAACGGGGAATACAAAGCAGCCCAAATCGAGCCACGGTTGTTGCTCGCTCACCTTATTCGCAACGGATTCCGCCTCACGGGAACCCACACTGGGTGCGACACGACCAACTGCGGTGCGTGCACCGTCTTAATGGACGGCGCGCCAGTTAAGAGCTGCACGGTGTTCGCTGTGCAAGCCAATGGACACGAGGTGACCACAGTTGAGGGCCTTGCTTCGGCGAGCGAGCTCCATCCGATTCAGGAAGGGTTCAAAGACGAGCACGGTTTGCAATGCGGATTTTGCACACCGGGCATGATGCTATCGGCCAAGGCGCTGCTCGATGAGAACCCAAACCCCACCGAGGACGAGGTCCGTTGGGCGTTGTCGGGGAATCTTTGTCGCTGCACCGGCTACCAAAACATCGTGAAGGCCGTGCTGTGGGCCGCCGCCAAGATGCGAGGAGAAGCGTAATGGCGCTCGACGAAATCAAGATTGGTGGCCTCGGTGCTAGCCGGCGCCGGGTTGAAGACAACCGATTTATTCGGGGCAAGGGAAACTATGTCGACGATGTGGTTCTGCCCGGCATGTTGCACATGGAGATCTTGCGCAGCCCGTTAGCTCATGCCCGCATCAAGTCAATCGACACGAGCGCGGCCTATGCGATCCCGGGTGTTCGGATGGTGATGACCGGTGAGATGATGGCCGCTCGAAACCTTGCGTGGATGCCAACCCTGTCGTACGACACCCAGGCAGTTTTGGCTACCGACAAGGTGCGCTTCCAGGGCCAAGAGGTATGTGCGGTTATCGCTGACGATCCCTACATCGCCCGCGACGGAGTCGAAGCGATAGTCGTTGACTACGAACCGCTCCCGCCGATCGTCAACCCGACCCAGGCAATGGCCGACGATGCCGTGCTCATTCGCGACGACAAGGTCAACCAGGACAACAACGTGATCTTCGATTGGGAGGTTGGCGATCGCGAGTCAACTGACCGGGCGTTTGCCGAAGCCGACATGGTCTCGGAGATCGACCTGCACTACCCGCGGTCGCATCCAAGCCCGATCGAGGCATGCGGTTCCATTGCGGACTACGACCGGTCGACCTCAAAGCTCACGGTGTACATGACGAGCCAGGCTCCGCACATCGTTCGTGCGGCGGTATCGATGGTGGCGGAAATTCCCGAGCACATGATCCGGATTATCGCTCCCGATCTCGGGGGCGGTTTCGGCAACAAGGTGCCCGTGTATCCGGGCTACGTCATCTCGATCCTTGCTTCGATCCTGCTCGAGAGGCCGGTCAAGTGGATCGAGGACAAGACCGGCAACCTGATCTCGACGGGGTTCGGCCGTGACGTCTACTTGAAGGGCAAGCTGGCGCTTCGCAAGGACGGCAAGATCCTCGGTGTTCGGATGGACACCGTGTCGGACCACGGCGCGTTCTTCTCCGATGCACAGCCATCAAAGTTCAAGATCGGTCTCATCCACTCAGCGTTTGCCTGCTACGACATTCCAACAGCGTTCCTTACCAACCGTGGCGTGTATACCAACAAGGCACCGGGTGGGGTCGCGTATCGATGTTCATTCCGAGTCACGGAGGCAATGTTCTTCCAGGAGCGCATGGTTCAAGCAGCCGCCGATGACCTCGGCATGGACCAAGCCGAGTTCCGCCGGGTGAACTTGGTGAAAGACGACGACTTCCCGAAGCGCACGCCATTTGGCTTCCTCACCGATTCGGGGCAGTACGAGAAGTGCCTCCAGATCGGCCTCGATGCGATCGACTACGACAACTTCAAGGAACAAAAGGCCGAAGCCGCAAAGCGCGGTCGCCTGCTGGGAATCGGCATCTCGACGATGACCGAACCGTTGGGAGCAGGCAATAGTCGAGAGTACGACATTTTGGGTATCAAGATGTTCGACTCCGCCGAGCTACGGGTGCACATGACCGGCAAGGCGATCCTTCGAACGGGTGCAAAGACTCAAGGTCAAGGCCACGAAACAACGTGGGCCCAGATCGTTGCCCACGAGCTCGGAATACCGGCCGAGGACATCGTCGTCGAAGAGGGCGACACCGATACGGCGCCGTTTGGCATGGGCACCTACGCCTCGCGTTCCACTCCGGTTGCCGGCGCTGCGGTGTCGATGGTCAGTCGCAAGATCCGAGCAAAGGCCCGCAAGATCGCTGCTCACTTGCTCGAAGTGTCCGACGAGGACATCGAGTGGGAGCTTGGGCGCTTCTACGTCCGTGGCGCTCAAGACCGTGGTGTCACGATCCAAGAGTGCGCGATGGCCGCATATAGCAACGTGCCCGACGGCCTGGAGCCAGGACTTGAGAACAACGCCTACTACGACCCGCCGAACCTGACGTGGCCGTTTGCGTGTTACATCTCAACCGTCGAGGTGGATCCGCTCACCGGCGTCTGGGATGTCATTCGCATGGTGGCCGTCGATGACTGCGGGGTCCGAATCAACCCAATGATTGTCGAGGGACAGATCATGGGCGGGCTCACCGAGGCGTACGCAATGGCGAACATGCAGTTCATCACGTTCGACGAGGACGGCAACTGCATTGGCTCGAACTACATGGACTATCTCCTTCCAACAGCATGGGAGACCCCAGGTTTCGAACTGCACGAAGTTGTCACGCCATGCCCTCACCATCCGATCGGTGCAAAGGGGATCGGCGAATGCGCAACTGTGGGCGGTCCTGCTGCCTTCGTGAACGCCGTGATGGATGCACTCAAGGACACTGGCGTTCGCAACATCGACATGCCGTTGCTTCCCGACCGGGTTTACGAGGCAATTCAGACCGGACAAGACGTATCAGGCCACCCTCCCGTGAAGAACCACTAGGGGCTGGAGTGGATGTTGGTCGTGCCGTCGAGGGTTGGGGTGTGCTCGAGCGCGCCGTTGACCTTGCGCGCCGCGGCGAACCCTTCGTGCTCGCAACCGTCGTCTGGCGTGAGGGTCCATCATCAGGCCAACACGGCTCGCGTGCCATCTACACCGCGGCCGGAGAGATGCACGGCTGGATCGGGGGAGCGTGCGCCGAACCAGTGTTCAAACGCGAGGCCGTCAAGACACTTGAAGCAGGGAAACCTCGTCTGCTCGCACTCGGCGCGAGCGATCGATTCGGCGACCTGCCCGACGGAACGATGGCCGTGGAGATGTCATGCCAGTCAGAGGGCGCTCTGCAGATCTACTTGGAGCCGGTGATGTCGATGCCGCATTTGGTGATCGTCGGCGACTCGCCGATGTCGCAGACCCTGGCCCACCAGGCCGGTCATCTCGACTGGAACGTTGAGCTGGTCGATGGAACCGACTTCAGTGAAGGTGTAGCCTCTTCGAATTCGATCGTCGTCATCGCAACGCAGGGTCATGGCGATGAAGCGGTGCTGACGTCGGCGTTAAAGGCTGCACCCGCCTATGTCGGGGTCGTCGCGTCCGCTAAACGAGGAGCGAGCCTCCGCGAGTTCCTCGCCGGGCAGTCGATCGACTCCACGCAACTCGCCTCGCTCCACGTTCCCGCCGGACTCGACCTCGGGAGCACAACTCACAAGGAGATGGCTGTCGCCATCTTGGCCGAGCTCGTGCAGCGACGTGCTGCCGGACAGTTCACCGGCGTCGTCATCAACGCACCGAAACCTGAGACCGCGATCGATCCGATCTGCGGCATGACCGTCGACGCCGTGCCAACGAGCAATCCGCTCGAGGTAGGCGACGAAACGTATTACTTCTGCTGTCCGGGATGCCGGGCGGCCTTTGAAAGCCAGCAGGGGGCCCAATGCTCATAACCGACGATTTCGAGGTCGATCATCCGATCGACAAAGTGTGGGAGTTCTTCCAGGACATTCCCGGTGTAGCCAAGTGCCTGCCGGGCACCCAGTTAAATGAGGAGATCGGGCCCGACCAGTACGCCGGTGGCGTGGTGATCGGTCTTGGCCCGGTCAAGCTCGAGTTCTCCGGAGAGGCCGAGATTCTCGAGCGTAACGCCGAGGATCACACCCTCAAGATCGATGCCGCAGGAGCGGAGAAGAAGGGGCGTGGCCAGGCACAGATGTTGGTCGACGCCGGGCTGACTCCGACGGCGGGTGGCACCAGGGTCGACGTGTCCATGGACCTCAACCTGTCGGGCGCCGCCGCCCAATACGGACGAGGGCTGGTCAGTGACGTCACCGCCGTGCTATTGAAGGACTTCGCCGTGAACGCCGAGGCCCGTATGGACGCCATTTCGGCCGGTTTGAACCCCGACGATGTAACCGCTACCGCGTCGAGCCCGAGCGGACTCGCCATTGGCCTTGCCGCCGCCAAGATGGCGTTGCTCCGTGTGCTCCGCCGATTCTTCTCGCCATACGACCCCGCTCTTGTAGGAGGCTGATCATGTTGTGGTGGATTGGAAATATCTTGTTGCTCATTGCTGCGCTCGTTGCGGTGGCGTTGCTCAGTCGCCTTCTCGGAGCGGTCGAACGCATCCGCAAAGCAAGTGACGACATCCTCGCCGGCGGCGTCGCCGCAATTGGCGACCTTGAAACAACGCCGGCGTTGCTGGCCCAGACCGATACAACCGTTGCCGAAGTGGCCGATGGCGCAGTGCGCTACGCCGGTTCGGTCGCCAAGTTGTTGCCGGGGGAGTAGGAGAAACCATGTCAGTAGTCGCTTGGGTGACGGTAGTGCTCGCCCTTCTCATCGTGTTCTTCGCTGCGGTCGGTCTGTTCAGGGTGGTATTGCACCTGAAGGCGGTCGACAAAACGCTCGAGGCGCTGACCGGGGGCGTTGGCGTTATTGCCGAAAAGACCTCAACGGTGCCAGCGGTCGTCGAATCAGTCAATGCCAATCTGAAGCCCGTCCGCGACTTCACAAACTCGCTCTAGGAGAAACAAAACATGCTCATTCTTGCTCATGAACACAATTGGGCCCTTGGCTACACGGTTGGAATTATCGTCGTGATAGCTGTAGTAGCGCTCGTCGTGCCGATCCTCATGCTGGCCAAGTCGATCGGCACTCGTGCCGCTGACATCAACGGATCGCTCGAGGAATCGGTGAAGAATACCGCCGGGCTTGCTGGTCTTTCCACCACGATCGATTCGGCGAACGATATTTCCGCCGGACTCGCTCGAGGTCGAGCCACATTGGGAGGCTGAGAGATGACTATCGCCGCCGATACAAATACCGATCTGTGGTGGGGCGCCGTTATTGGTGGCTTCGTCGTGATCGTCGCCGTCGTGGCGTTGCTCAGCTTGCTAGTCATGTTCGTGAAGACCATTGAGGAACGGGTCTCCACGATCAAGGCCACGCTCGAAGCCGCTGTGGCGAACACTGCTGACACGGCGCTCATCGCACCTACGGCAACGAGCGTTGAGGGCGTATTGAATGAAGGCCTGAACCATCATCTGTTCTTGGGTCGTGTCTACGAAAAGGTGCGTTCATGACCACACTGATCACTCTGTCCGTCGTTGCCATCGCTGTGCTCATTGCGGGGCTTGCGTTCTTTCTGTTTGTGCTGGGCAGCCAGCTCAGCCGAGTTGCCACGCTGCTCGAAGAGTGCGCCGTGCTGGTGTGGAAGATCAAGAGCGACACCGCTGTCATTGAGCCTGGCTTGCAAAGCGTCAACGCCACCGGCGGCATCGTCGCCGGAGCGCTACCGCTGCTCTACGGGTTCGCTGAGGACATCGTCGTCGGTGCTACTCACGAGCCTCGCCCAGACGACTACGAGAACCCACCGGCCCTCCCAGCAATGGGCAGCCGCCGCAGCCGCCTCATGGAGGGTGTCGGATACAACCCGGAGTGATACTGCGCCTGGTCCCGCGGGACTAGGGGCGGTCATCGTGTCACACCCCACGAGTAGGCTGACTAGCGAAGCTTGCGAAGCACCGTCAGCCTAGGTTCTGGCTCGATCGGGCTTCTCAAGATCAGCATCGGCAGTCGGCTTCGAAGACCGCCCGGAACATCGAGACGAAATGGTTCTGGGTATGGGTGCAATCGGTGAGCGATTGGTTGAGGTCGGTTGGCGGGCGAACGATGATCAGTCGCAGGTCGTGCATCTTGCGGCGCAGTTTGCCGACAGCACCGAGTGGGCGGAGGCTGGCTATTCCTCGGCAAGCCGATGGATCGCCGACAAGCTCAAGATCGCACATCGCACGGCCAACGAGTGGATACGGATCGGTCGTTGCCTGCGTGAGCTTCCGGCGACAGCGGAAGCGTTGGAAGGCCATCGAATCTCGTTTAGCAAGGCCAAGGAGCTAACCCGTTCAGCCACGTCTGATAACGAGCTCGATCTCCTTGAGCTGGCGGAAACCGTGCCAGCGAGCGAGCTCGGTCAGGCGATTGCGGCTTGGCTCCAGCGTTACGAGCCTGGTGAGGTCATCGATGCTCGCCATCACGACGCTCGCTCACTCCGGTGGCAGACGGAGCGTGATGGGATGGTTGCCGTGGCGGGGCGGCTCAGCCCGACAGCGGCTGGTGCCTTTGCAGCCGTGATCGACGCTCAGGTGATGCGCCAAGCGCATCGACCTAAGGACGCAGATGTCGGGTGGCCGTCGCTCGCACAGCAACGGGCTGACGCGCTCGTTGAGGTGCTCGGCGATGGGGGAGCGAAGGTGGCGACCGAAGTCGTCATCCACGTTCGAGGTGATGGAGCAGCGCTCGACGACGGAACGCCGCTGACCATGAGCTCGCTAGCCGGCTTGATTGAGGAGGCCTTCATTCGTGCTCTCGTCCACGATGCAGAAGGTCGTCCGATCAACGCGTCGTCTCGCCAACGCCACCCGACCGCTCGGCAGAAACGCGTGGTAAAGGAGCGGGACCGAACGTGCCTCGATTGCGGCAGCAGTGAACTGCTGCAGTACGACCACGTCCCCGACTTCGAGGAGTCCAAACGCACGGTCGTGGACGAGCTCGAGCTGCGATGCGCCACGTGCCACCGCTTTCGGCACCAGCAGACGAGCTAGGGCTTCTTCCGTCGAGCCCGTCAGCGGCCAACACCTAGGCTGACGGTGCTCCGCAAGCTTCGCTAGTCAGCCTACCGATGGGGTGTGACACGGTCGCCGGGCCCTGGTCCCGCGGGACCAGGGCCGTGACGACTGCCTTGCACATTCGTGCGCGAGCATGTTGGTGTGCAACGAGGCGAACCACGTTCCTGGAAGACCCATGGCTCGATGGCCAGGGTGAAAGGCCTGGTTGGTTTCGGACGCCGGCTGCCGTTCCTAAAGCTCGCCGCGTACGGAGCGACTGGGATCGTCGGACTACTTGTTCTGTCGTGGATCGCCGTCGCTGTCATTGCTCAGGACAGGATCGTCGCCGTCGCTGATGCTCCGCAGGCTGAGGTAGCGATCGTGCCAGGAGCCCGGGTGCGCAGCGATGGACGGCCAACGCTTGCGCTTCGACAGCGACTCGATGCGGCCGCTGAGCTCTACGAACAGGGAACGGTCGCACACGTGCTTGTCTCGGGCGACAACCGTGAGACGCACTACAACGAACCGGTCGCAATGCAGCAGTACTTGCGGGGCCTCGGTCTGCCGCAAGAGGCCATCACGCTCGACTATGCCGGCTTCGACACATGGGACACGTGCCTCCGAGCAACCGAGCAGTTCGGCGTGACCGACGCCGTCGTGGTGACGCAACCGCGTTTCGCCCAACGTACCGCTGCGTTGTGTTCCCGAGCCGGGATCGAGGTATCGGTCGCGACGACAGATGACTATTTGACCCGAACGTCGCGCAAACTTCAGGCTGATACGCGCGAACGGCTGGCAGTGGTGAAGGCTCTCGGCGACATCATCCGCACCCCCGAAGCACACCACGGCGGTCCCTTCGTTGGACTGATCGGGTCCGACGACAACAACCTCTGAACCTGGGCCGATGGATGGGTCGGCTGCAGCGGGCGGCGTTAGAAACTCCCGCGCGTTCCTTTCGATGCCTCACCACCGGCGTTGATCGTGATCAGGCCGCACTCTCGACATGCCCAAGCATCGCGAGCTCGTCCGGAGCCAACAACCATGGTCGCCTTGCGGCCAACGCGGTCCGAGGCGTACCAATACAGGTGTTGTAGGGACCACCCAAAGAGCAGGAATCCGCCGATCGTGCCATGGACCTCGACCTTTCCGTCGGCCATTTCCTCATCGCACTTTCCGCAATTCATGGCGCCAACCTAGTTCCCGGCTCCTCGCCGTGTGCTGTTTCGCGTGCGCTGCTAGTCGAGCGTGGCGAGGTAGGCGATCGCCCGTGGGCTGAGCTCATAGCCGGGGGAGAAGCTAATCGTCAGTCCGAGCGCCTTGAGCTTTCGAACATTGTTCTTGAGAACGTCCTTCTCGATCCCAATGCTGTCGGCGAGGTCTTGGGCCCGTACCTGCGGGTGTGATTCGATAAGCCGGAGAACGTCGATGGTCCACGGGCCACGCTTGCTCGCCTTGTCCAAACGAGCCAAACGGGTCGCCAGTTCCTCAATGTCGCTCGCCGACAGCTCTCTGGTGTTGCGCAAGGCAATACGTGGGTCTTCGCCCCCGAGCCGGACCCGTATCCGGTAGATGTCGCCGGTAGGTCGGCTCATGAGCTCGTCGCGTAGTGCCGCCTTCGTTGGAAACCCCGCTCGTTTCGCTTCGGTTGCGGTCACGGTCGACAACGGCACAATGTCGACGCTGTCGATAGCGAGAAGCCCCACCGCCGTTCGTAGCGTGCCGCCTGCTTTCACCGTCGGCTTCTTCCACCGGCGGTAGATCACGTCGATCTCACCGGCAACAACCCGATCGAGTACGGCGCGCTCGATCAACATATGAGCGGACACTACTCCTGATTAGGGCAGCTACATCCCCATATCGATGCACTCGGAGATCTGCACCGTGTGGCCGCCGGCGAGCACGGGGCTGCCCTCCGCTATTGCGGTTGCCGCTGCCATGTCCGGGCAGTCGACGATCGTGTAGCCGGTCAGGCTCGCCGGTGCGTCAACTGCGCCGTTGGCATCGATCGCGGTCGAGTGCGACGTGGGTGCTCCACCATCGACGAGAGCATCGCCCATGCTCTCGTACCACGCACCCCAGACCGCCATCATCTGCCCGATGGCTTCAGGGTCGGTGGGCATGTCTTCCATCGACATCGTTCCGTGATAAGTCAGCATGTACTTCGGCATGAGAGAGTCCTCCTCGTTGCGGGGCCGGTGATTTGGAACTTACCTCGCTAGCGATTCGCCCGCCATCGAAAATGGAACGTGGGCTAACGTTCGCCTATGTCGAACGACTTCCCAGCTGTGCTCGAGACGTACTGGAAGATGTGGAACGAACCAGACCCTGACGCGCTGCTTCCACTCATCGAAGCCTGTTGCTCGGACGATGTGATCTTCGCCGATCCCAACGCCTATACCGTCGGCCACGACGCGCTCGTCGCCATGGCGATCGAGGTAAAGGAACGCATTCCGAACGCCACCTACCGCAGAGCGAGCGGGTTCGATCTACAACATCGCCGACACCGCTACCTGTGGGAGATTGAGTGTCGCGGCCGCGTGGTTGTTCGCGGCATGGACGTGACGACGCTCAACGACGCTGGACTGATCGAGCGGATCGATGGCTTCTTCACCCACGCTCCACCCGAGCTCGAGGGTTAACTCTCGTTCGGATCGCGATTCGTTGTCAGTGGGCCGGTGGTGTTCTTGGCGTCGTACTTCTGGATCCACTCGTCTTCCCACGACTGGTCGTACTGCTCGGGAGAGCAGCCTGGCTTGTACACGGCGAGCAGTTCCTTGACGATCTGCTCACGATGCCCGGTGCTGCCCCCCGGTACCTCGTAGGTGGCGATGTGCACGCCCCATTTGGTGCCAGCTCGACGTTCCCAGCACTTCGCCCGCGGATGGCCGAACGGCAGTTTGGCGTCCTTCAAGCTTTCGGCGTGGTCGACATCGATCACAGCGAAGTCGTGCGGTTTACCTTCAGGGTCGGCGCGGTACAGAATTACGTAGACCGCAGCGGAGTCCGGGGCTTGCCAGCCACCAAGAACCCGCGGCCCCTCAAAGGGATACCCGGCGAGTGAACCGAGTCGAATCATGTGGGAATGCCATCGTCGTCGACGAAGCCCTCGTCTTCTCCGATGACCTCTGCTTTGGTTACCGGCCATGCCGGGATACCTGCGGTTGCGACCGCCTGCTCAAAGAGGGGAATGGCGACATCGACAGCGGCGTCGGAGCTCTCGGCCTCGACGACGATCTGAGCCCCGTAGCTCATAGCGCCCACACCGGACGCCACGCCGCCGAGCGGTGCGACCGCGTCGGCGAGTTCGACGATCTCTTCGAGCTCCATTGGCCGGTCGCCCTCAGCCTTAATCGACACGCTCCATTTGCTCATGTGTCTATCATCCGATCTTTGGGAGCATCGCCGCAAATGCTTCGAGGCTCTCGAGGTTGTTGCCCGACGCGAACTCGTCGATGTGGGGCCCAACGACTGACATCGCAAGCGTCGGTGGTGCACCGGTGTCCTCGCTGTACATCGGGTTCATCCAGACGATTCGGTGCGAGAGACGCTCGAGCTTTTCGATGGCCTCCGACAAGGTCGCTGGGCTGCCGCGATCGAGCCCATCGGAACAAATGATCACGGTGGCGCCACGGCTCAGGCCGCGCCGCCCCCAATCTTTGACGAACGTTTCGATGGAATCGCCAATCCGGGTTCCGCCATCCCAGTCGAGCACCCGCTCGGACGCGAGGCGCATGGCAGAATCGGGATTACGGCGATCCAGCAGCGGTGTGATGCGGGTGAGGCTGGTGCCGAAGCAGAACACCTCCACCTTCTGAGCCGCACGACGCATCGAGTAGGCGAATTGCAGCAAGTTGCGAGAGTGATCGGCCATCGAACCCGAGATGTCGAGAAGTAATACGACCGGGCGAGCCTTTTCCTTACGAGCCATCCGCAGCAAGTTAGGGGCGTTGTCGTTCATGGTCATGGCGCGGCGGGCCATACGACGCATGTCGAGCTGGGCCCCCGATGGGTTGGGGGAGTAGCGACGGGTCCGACGCTTCGGCGGGTCGACGCGAATCTTGGCGATCATGCGGCGCACCGCAGCGAGCTCGGCGTCGGAACACGCCGAAAATCGCTTCTTTCGTTCGATCTCGAGCGACGACGCCTGCAGCCCGAGCACCAGAGGCGGCTCTTCTACTTCGCGTTCGCCCGGCTCGGCGTCGGGCACGTTGATCGTGCCGGTCGAGCCTTGCGGGGCTTTGCGTTCCTTCGTCTTCTTCCGCTCGGCGCTCATCGACGGGCGCAGGAAGAAGTTGCGGAACACTTCGTCGTAGACGGGAATGTGATCGCGTCGGTTCACGAGCGTCGTGCGGCCACACCAGTAGACGTCTTCAGAATCGGACGGGGAGAGCTCGGCTACTGCGGCGCAGAAGGCGAGCACATCGTCGGTACCCACCGGCAGTCCCGCCTCACGAAGCGCTGCGCTAAAGTCGACCAAACGATCGACGATGCTGCTCCCTGTGTCAGACCCCACCGCTATGCGCCGGGGACGACTCGGGCAATGTCGGACGACACCAGCTCGAGATCGTCGCGATCCTTTACGACAGCGCCCAAGGTGTCTGTTGCTGATTCGCCGGTGAGTTCGTCGGCGCCGATTGCGCCGAGCGACTCGACCCAGTCGAGGGTTTCGGCAACTCCAGGTGGCTTGGCCAAATCCATGTCTCGCAGACGATGTACCGCGGCCACGACCTTCTGCGCAAGCGCCTCGGTGACGTCGGGAGCCCGAACGCGAACGATGTCGGTTTCTTCGGCTGCGGTGGGGTAGCCAATCCAGTGGTAGAGGCAGCGGCGCTTCAGCGCGTCGTGCAGTTCGCGGGTGCGATTCGACGTGAGGATGACGATCGGACGGCCCGCAGCTTCGACCGTGCCGACCTCGGGAATCGTAATCTGGAAGTCGGAGAGCAGCTCGAGCAGAAATGCCTCGAATTCATCGTCGGCACGGTCGATCTCGTCGATCAGGAGCACAGCGTTGCTGCCGGAACGGATGGCTTGCAGCAGCGGGCGTTCGAGGAGGAACTCTTCGGCGTAGAGGCCGCCGATCGTTTGGGCATCGGCGAGCTCATGTTCGGACAGTGCTCGCACGTGCAACATCTGGCGGGCGTAGTCCCACTCGTACAAGGCCTGGTGTGTGTCAATGCCTTCATAGCACTGCAAACGGATGAGCTCGCGGCCGGTCAGGTGAGCCAGACACTTCGCGAGTTCGGTCTTCCCAACCCCCACCTCTCCCTCGAGTAGCAACGGGCGACCAAGGCGCAGCGCGATGAGCGCTGCGGTGCCGAGCCCGCGATCGGCGAGATAGCCGACGCCCCGAAGCTGTTCTTGCAGGTCACCGACGCTCGCCGGTGTTTCGAACGGTTGCTCGCTCACTCTGTTGGTGCTGGGGGCGTGTCGCTGCCGCCGAACAAGAGATCGCGAACCGACGGTGCTGCGTCGGTTGCGAGCTTGCCTTCACGGGCAAGCAGATTCCGCCACGAAGAGCCGAGGTCCTCACCATCTTCGGCAATGCCGTCGAACGTGAATTCGCGCGCGTTGCGACACACCTTGGTCGGACTGCAATCGGCATCGATGTTCGCCTCTTCGGCGTTGTTCCAGACGTTGTCGAGGACTGCCTCGCTCACCACGGTGCCGTAATTGACGTTCGGGATATCGCCGACCTTGCCGGACGTATAGGCGTCGGATTCATTGGTGTCGGTCACGAGGACTTCCTCTCGTTGTGACGGTGGACACGCTAAGGATAGCGCGATACCTGAGTAGCCCTTTAGCCGGAGTGGGCACCATTTCGCACGGCGATCATCTCGACGATGACGGAGAGCGCCACTTCTTCGGGCGAGCTTGCACCGATCGGGAAACCCGCAGGGCCATGAATTCGGCTGGTATCGGTGACCCCGCGGTACGCCAACCAGTCGCCGCGGTCCTGTTGCAACGCAGTAGGCCCGATCGA
Source organism: Caprella mutica (assembly GCA_947561585.1). NCBI lineage: Eukaryota > Metazoa > Arthropoda > Malacostraca > Amphipoda > Caprellidae > Caprella > Caprella mutica. The sequence goes on along the minus strand of CANNZV010000094.1, from coordinate 1,005,931 downwards.
GCCAATGTAGCCAGCGCCCGAAACAAGCGCCGTCTGCAAGACCCGACCGACGTCTTCGGTGTTATGTCCCATCACCACAATCCCATCGATGGGGGAAAGCGACGTGGCCAGCGCAACAGCGGCCTCGGTGCTGCCCGTGACCTCGATGTTCAGGCCCACGAACTGGGCAGCTTGCCCGAGTGACTGAGCCATGGGGCCGCCCCCGAACACGACTATCGACGCAGTTGGGCTCCATTGGCACAACACCCGGTCGTCGGCGACAGAAATGGTTGTTTTCGCTGGCTGATCCCCGAGCGTTGTTTCGGTCGAGCGTCCATTGGTGAGAGCCACGTTGATCGTGACAGGCTGCCGGTCGAGCAGCTGCCCCCATAACTCGTCGGGAAAGATGTTGGCTGGGGCAAAGAAGATGCGGATCACAGTGCCAGGTGAAACACCGATGGCCCCGGCCTCGAGCTCATCGAGCTCGATCGTCTCGACCCGCCCTTCGGTCGCCTCGATGAGCGACAGCTCGACCAGACGGCTGTCGATAGCCCCGCCCAGTAGCGACCCAAGCCGCCCTCCTCCAGGCGTTATCGCTACTGCATCGGTTGCGTCGAACTCGGGCGTGAGCTCGGGGTCGAGGCACCAGGCAACATCGACACGGGTTCCTCCACGAAGACAAGCAGCTACCGACAATGCGATCCCGTACACACGCTTACCGTACTTCGCTATGGTCGGGCCATGCCTGTCGAATCAGAATTTCGCATTACTGCTCTTGTGCTTGCTGCTGGGTCATCGCGCCGCCTAGGCCAGCCAAAGCAGTTACTGAAGTATCGGGGCGCAACCTTGCTCGATGCCACGCTGGCTTCCGTTCTGGGCTTTGACTTCGCCCAGACGCTGGTAACGCTCGGCGGTGCTGCCCCAGAAGTTCGCGCGACGGTCGACCTTTCTGGCGTCGAGGTCGTTGACAGCCTGCATCACACCGACGGTTGTTCATCGTCAATTGTTTCCGCGCTCGATGCGATCGATGACGATGCACATGGTTTCTTGCTCTTTCTCGGAGACCAGCCCGAGGTGCCGCGGGCGGCCGTCGACGCATTGCTCGATGCTGCAGTGTCGTCGGAGATCGCCGTCGTCGACTACGCCAACGGCACAGGTCATCCGTTTTGGTTCGCCCGCTCCGTCTTCGGGTCGCTCGCCGAACTCCATGGCGACAAAGCCGTGTGGAAGCTTCTCGAGTCGGGTCGCTTCAACACCACGCACGTCACGATCCACGAAGACGTTCCGCTCGATGTCGATACGTGGGAAGACTACGAGCGCCTCCTTGCGTCGGTGGTATAGCCGGGTGCGTCGCTCAGCTCTCGGGCGCGAGTCCGATCGGTCGTTTGCGGGCGCAGCGCGCCCTAGCCAAGGAGCTCGCTCAACATCGTGAAGAAGGCTTCTTCGTCGTAGTGTGTTACGACGTTCACGTTCTTCGGTACCTGCGCGAACCCGTAGTGATCGACGATGAGGGTGCCGCGCATAGGCTCGGGGCCGATGGCGATGTCGACACCGAGATGTTCCATCGTGGAAGGTGCGGGGTCGATGGCGTGGGCCATTGCGATCGGGTCGGGGAAGTCTGGCCCGGCGAGGCGGGTCTCTTCCCACGCATAGCCCTGCAAGGTCGCTTGAATGTCGACGGCGAAGTTGCCCAGCGGGCCGAGGGCCCGAAGTTGTTCCTGGCGTTCGTTTGTCACGACTGCGCTCTCGATCGACACGTCCCAGCCAACGAACTCGAGTGGCATGCCGGAGCGAAGCACGACCCGAACCGCTTCGGGATCCACCCAAAAGTTGAACTCGGCGGTGGGGGAGATGTTGCCGGGGCCGTGCTCGCCCGTGCCGCCCATGATCACGACACGGTCGACCTTTTCGGCAATATCGGGGGCCCACAGCAGCGCGGCGGCCAGGTTCGTCAACGGACCGATGGCCACGAGTGTGACCTCGCCGGGGTTCTCGCGGATTGTGTCCACGATGACCTCGGGTGCCCAGCCGTGGGCCGGAGTGCGCCCCGACAAGGGCAGCCCAATGTCGCCCATGCCGTCTTCGCCGTGCACGTCTTGCGCGGTACCGAGGTCTCGTAAAACGGGGCGGGCGTGACCGGGGAACACCGGGGTGTCTGCGCCGCATAGCTCCACGGTGTACAACGCGTTTTGTACGGCCTGGTCCAAGGGCACGTTGCCGGCAACAACCGTGATCGCAACGACCTCGACGTCGGGATGGCGCAACGCCATACAAAGGGCAACGGCGTCGTCGCTTGCGGTGTCGGTGTCAATCAGGAACTTTCGCATATGAGGTGAGGCTAGTTCCGCTCTAGGATTGTTCACATGTCGACGTATCGCTCTCATGAATCAACCAGCGGCCGCAACATGGCCGGCGCCCGCGCGCTTTGGCGTGCCACCGGCATGACCGACGAGGACTTCGACAACAAACCGATCATTGCGGTGGCGAATAGCTTCACCCAGTTCGTTCCCGGCCACGTGCACCTGAAGGACATGGGCCAGCTCGTGGCACGCGAGATCGAGAAGGCTGGCGGCGTCGCCAAAGAGTTCAACACGATCGCCGTCGACGACGGCATCGCCATGGGGCACTCGGGCATGCTCTACAGCCTTCCGAGCCGCGACCTCATCGCCGATTCGGTCGAGTACATGGTCAACGGGCACAAGGCCGACGCACTCGTGTGCATCAGCAACTGCGACAAGATCACCCCCGGCATGCTCATGGCTGCGATGCGCCTGAACATCCCGGCCGTGTTCGTGAGCGGCGGGCCAATGGAAGCGGGCAAGACGAAGCTTGCCGGGGTCGAGGTCAAGGTGGACTTGATCGACGCCATGATGAAGGCCGGCGACTCGAACGTGAGCGACGAAGACGTGCTGGCCATCGAACGTTCGGCGTGCCCGACGTGTGGATCGTGTTCGGGCATGTTCACCGCCAACTCGATGAACTGCCTGACCGAGGCGCTCGGCCTGTCGCTGCCAGGAAACGGCACGACGCTGGCCACCCACGCGGATCGTGAACAGCTGTTCCTCGAAGCCGGCCGGTTGATCGTCGACATTTCCAAGCGCTACTACATGGACGGCGACGACTCGGTGATTCCGCGCAACGTCGCCACAAAGACCGCGTTCTCAAACGCGATGTCGCTCGACATTGCCATGGGCGGGTCGACCAACACCATCTTGCACCTTTTGGCGGCGGCCGAAGAGGGCGGCGTGGACTTCACAATGTCCGATATCGACGAGCTCAGCCGCAAGGTCCCGAACCTGTGCAAGGTGGCCCCGTCGGTGCAGGAGTATCACGTCGAAGACGTGCATCGTGCTGGTGGGATCCCGGCGATCATGGGCGAGCTCGCCCGTGGCGGAATCATCGACACGAGCGTGCACACGATCCACTCGAACACATGGGACGACGCGATTGCGAAATGGGACATCGCAGTCGACCCGAGCGAAGCGGTCAAGACGTTCTTCCGTGCGGGGCCGGCGGGCATTCCCACCCAAACAGCATTTAGCCAAGCAACCCGCTGGGACACGCTCGACGACGACCGCGAGAATGGCTGCATCCGTTCGGTCGAGCATGCCTATTCGAGCGAAGGTGGCCTGGCCGTGCTATTCGGCAACATCGCCGAGGATGGCTGCATCGTCAAGACCGCCGGCGTCGATGAGTCCATTTGGACATTCACCGGCCCGGCCCGTGTGTATGAGTCCCAAGAGGCCGCCCTCGATGGCGTGCTCGAAGACGTGGAGAGCGGCGACGTGGTTGTCGTGCGTTACGAGGGCCCCAAGGGCGGGCCCGGCATGCAAGAGATGCTGTACCCGACCACCTACATCAAGAGCCGCGGCTTGGGCAAAGAATGTGCGTTGCTCACCGATGGTCGTTTCTCCGGTGGCACGTCGGGGCTTTCCGTTGGGCATTGTTCGCCAGAGGCCGCCGACGGCGGAGTGATCGCGCTTGTGGAAGATGGCGACATGATCACATTCGATATCCCGAACCGGTTGATCACCCTCGACGTTGCCGACGAAGTGCTCGCCGAACGCCGGGCTGCTCAAGTTGCACGCGGCCACGATGCGTTCACGCCGCTCGATCGGGATCGTGTCGTTAGTCAGGCGTTGCAGGCCTACGCAGCGATGACCACATCGGCCGATCGAGGAGCCGTGCGCGACGTTTCACAACTACGTCGCTAGCAGCGCTCACGCATCGACGAAGGCTCCCGCATCGCTGTCGGCAACCTCGGTGTTGGGGTCGACGTGGGCAATTTCTGACAAATCCTCGAGTGTCGCGAGCATGGCCTTGCGCCGGCGCCAGGTGAACGAGCCCGCAAGCAACACGGCTGCGCAGACCACACCACCTGCCCATGTGAACATGCGTCGCTGACCTCGCTGGCCTGCCTCGACTAAGCGGATGCTCGCATCTTCGTAGGCGTCGTCGATGGCCGTAAAATCATCGCGAGCGAAGCCGGCTTCGGCTGCGGACACGAACGTGCCCATGTCGAATCCGTCAAGACCCCAGCTGGTGAGAAACGACGGCGGCTCACCCACCACATCGCGCACCTTTTGCACGTCTGGTATCGCTGCTTGTTGGGCGTCCAAGAGTTTCTTGGCCGCATCGAGTTCGTGTTCCGGCGACTCATAGAGCTCTTGGGGTCCAGCGGAGACGTCAAGGTCTGCCTGGGTCGCAGCCTTTTGCACGTCCATCGCGTAATCGAGCACTGCGTCGGCGTCTTCCATCGACGACAGTGCTTCGTCGAAGCTCCACGAATCCAGGGCAACCCGAACTGGCAACGGCGACGACCACCCTGCCTCGTGTGCGATCAACTCCCGATACTGCGACCGGGCTTCGAGGCGAGCAGCCAGCGCTTCGGAAGCAGATGGGGGTGCCACATATGTTTCGAAGAGGTCGCTGAGTGGCTTGTCGGTGTCTGCGCCTTGGGAATGCTCAGACACCAGATCAAGGAAGCGGCGCCACCCATTGGCACCTTTGTGACGTTCAGGAGTTTGTTGCCCAAGATAGGCAATCGAGTCGGCTGTCGCGGACGAGACAGACCCGCGCAGTGCCCCGGTTCCCGCGATGTCGACGATCTCGCTCACCACCCACCAACTGGCGTTGTATCCGAATTCCTCACGGTCCTGAGCGTCTTGTTGGCCACTACCGAACGACGTCCAATCGACGAGCTGGAACGACACCGACGACGACATCGTCGGTCGACGTGGAGTACGCGTTGGCTTACCCAGGTCGTCGAGCGCCTGTGCCGCGAACTGCTCGGCCAGGCCCTCGTTTATCCACCGGTCCTCGAAGAGCTGGTCGTTGAACCAGGCATGAGCGAGCTCGTGCATGACAACCTCTTCGTCGAGGTCGGAGCCGATGTCGATGCTCGTCTCGTCAGGCTGGTACCAGCCTGCGTAGCCATAGAGGTACGGCGAGTTCGTTTCGACTAGCTGCAGGGTCTTTTGATCGGGCATCTCGACACCGATAGCGTCTTCCAATGCGGGGATTCCGTCGGTGACGAGGCCCGTGGTGAAATTGGCCCACACGGTGTCTCCGGGCCAGTAGCGAATTTCGATGGACTCACCGGACACCTCGAACTCGCGCACCTCGAAGTGCTGCTCGGTGATGACCGAGACGATCGCGAAGAAGTCCGGGCCTACGTCATCGAAACGCCAAATCTTCTTGTCGTCATCGACCCGGTCGAAGCCCACCCAACCCGAACTGAACTCGGGCGTCGATTCCATTGGAACGTGAACTTCGACGGATCCCGATGTGCCGTCGCTATTGCTCCATAAGGTGAACGCCGCGAACGCCGGGTTCCAGAACTGCAAGCCGTCACCACGGGGGTCGCCTTCGGGTAGTTTGTAACGAACCGTGATCGTTCGTGATCGACCCGCCCGAAGCCGCGAGAAGTGCATCGTCACGAACTCTATGAATGCATCTTCGGCTTGGACACGGTGGCTCAGGTTCTCGCCATTGCTCGTTGCGCTCACCACGGTTGATCCGGTCGGGACGGGCAACGAGAACGCATCGAAATAGGAGTAGTAGACGGAGTTTCCTTCAGTGCGGTCGCGTGTGGTGTTGGTCATCGTCAGCGTGGAGGTCACATACACGCCGTCATCGTCCACGCTATAGACCTTGTCCTCGCTCACGGCGAGGCCGCTGGTTTGGGCAAGAGATGCCGGGATGTGCGCATTGGCTGACACGTTCGATGCAGCTTCGGCAACACCCGGTGCGAGCGCGTGGAGGCCAAGGGTCAACAGGCACGTAAGCGCAACCACATAGCGGGCACCTACTGTCTGATCGATGCCCACGGGCGCCCCTTCACTTCTCGATTCCCGAAACATACCGGAACCAGACGAAGGTCACTTAAGGAAGTTGGTGATTCAGGCGACTGTTTGAGCGATTAGTGAATTTCGCGAATGGCCTGCTCGGCAACGTCGATCGAGTGGTCAATATCGGCGTCCTCGATAATCAGCGGTGGGCAGAACGCAATCGCTCCGTTGATTGCCCGACAAATTACGCCAAGGTCGAGCATCCGATCGCGGATCTTGATGCCCCGGACCGTTGTGTCCTCGCCACTCAGCTGGCCCGCCCAAATTGCGCCCACGCCACGCACCTCGGTCATGAGCCCTTCGCTCTTGAGCGCGTTGAATCCCGCAGAGATGCGCTCGCCGACAGCGTTCGCGCGGTCGACGAGGCCGTCGCGTTCGATGAGATCGATGTTGGCGATCGCTGCGGCGCATGCTGCCGGATGGCCGCTGTAGGTGTAGCCATGCATCCAAATGAAATTGGGGTCGTGCTCGAGCACGTCGCACACGTCGCGGCTCATTAGCACGCCACCCATCGGTTGATAGCCGCTGGTAACGCCCTTTGCGAAGGTGATGAGGTCGGGCTTCACGCCGTAGGTGTCGGTGGCGAACCAGCTTCCCGTGCGTCCAAAGCCGGTGATGACCTCGTCGAACATCAACAGAGCGCCGTGGTCGTCGCAGAGCCGGCGGAGTCCTTCTAGATAGCCGTCGGGCGGGGTGAACACACCGCCGGCGCCTTGGACCGCTTCGGTGATGACACCGGCGATCTTGTTGCCGTGCTCGGCGAATAGGCGAGCCGGCGACTCGATATCGGTCGGGTCATATTCGATGACGTGCGGTAACAAGTCGCCCCAGCCCTCCCGGTTGGCATCGATACCTTGCACGGAGGTTCCGCCAACATTGACTCCGTGGTAGCCACGGCGCCGCTTCAAAATGATGTTTCGTTCTGGCTCGCCCCCGATGATTGGAATCTTGCGGATCAGTTTCACGGCGCTGTCAACGGCCTCAGACCCCGAGCAGCATAGGAAGACCCGTCCGTCGGGGAACGGCGACACCGAGACGATGCGTTCGGCGGCCTGGTCCGAGATTGCGCTGCCTAGCGGGGCGAACGTGTGGAACGAACCGAGCTGACGCATTTGGGCGACGATCGGGTCGATCAGTTCGGTGCGGCTGTGACCAGCGTGGCAGTACCAGAGGCTGGCGAGCGCATCGATGTACTCATTGCCTTGATCATCCCAAACCCGAACCCCGTCGGCCCGGACGAGAGACACAAAGGATTCTTGTGTGGGTTTGGCAAATGGGTGCAGAAGTGCTGGTTTCGACATATCCGTCTCCTCGTCGAGCGGCCTCGGTGAATGTTGTTCGGCGAGAGTACTACGGATGCTCCTAGCAGGTCCCAGCCGCCAGGTCGTCTCGTTTGTCTTGCGTACGTTCACCGCTCTGAGTCGACAAGCTGCGCCGCTACGAACGCCCGACGGGTCCGTCTCGATCGGAGATTTTTACCTCAATCGACGGCAAGCCGGGTAAGAAGTATCGAGCGAAGTTGAAGGAGCCTCGAAATGAGCACAAAGTATGCGGCGGTTGAAGCAGGCGGAACGAAGTTCCGCGCTGCGATTGTCGACGCGGATCTATCGATCGTCGAGCAGGTTTGGGTCCCAACGACGACCCCTGATGACACGATCGGCGCGTGCGAGGCCTTCTTTGCAAAGCAGGGTCCGGTGACCGCGCTCGGCATTGCGTCCTTCGGCCCGCTCGTTGTCGACCGTTCCTCGGGTGACTACGGCAACGTCGCAGCAACACCGAAGCCGCACTGGACCGGAGCACCGCTCCTGCGTCGACTGAGCGAGTCGCTCGAAGTGCCCGCCGACATCCAAACCGATGTTGAGGCCGCAGCCGTCGCCGAGCACCGGATGGGCGCTGGACAAGGGTACTCCTGTGTTGGATACGTAACGGTGGGAACTGGAATTGGTGCAGCGCTCGCCGTGGACGGGGTGCCTTTTCGTGGGCGCAACCACACCGAGCTCGGACACATTCCGGTACGACGAATCTCAGGTGACGAGTTTGCTGGGCGTTGTCCGTTCCACACTGACTGCCTCGAAGGCATGGCCTGTGGTCCCGCAATCGCTGAGCGGTGGGAAACCGATCCGGTCACGCTCGACGGCCGAGACGACGTCTGGGACCTCGAAGCCGCGTACCTCGCGCAGCTCATTCGGGTCTACACCCTCGGCTTCGCCCCCGACATTGTGCTGTTCGGCGGCGGGGTCGGCACTCGCCCCGACATGGCGGAGCGGATCTCTCGTGCAGCCGATGCCGACTTGGCCGGGTACGCCGTCGATGGTCCGCCAATCGTCGCGACAGCCGGCCTTGGAGCCGACGCCGGGCTGATCGGCGCTGCGCTTATCGCTGCCGACTTGAGCGCAAGCTAGACAAAGACGATTTCAACGCCCTGGTTGCCGATGCTCTCGAGGGTGCCTTGGTCGGCTTCCATCCCGGTGATAAGCAGATCGACGTCATCCCAGTCGGCGAAGCGAACCAGGTGGTCCTGGCCGAACTTCGACGGATCGATGAGCGCAACGACCTGGGTAGCAGCGCTGATCATGGCGCCCTTGAGTGTTGCTTCGTAGGTGTAGGGCGTGGACAAACCCCGGTCGGTTGCTCCATCGGTGCTGATGAACAGCACGTCGACGTGGAGCATTCTGACCTGTTCGACAGCGTGAGAGTCCACAACCGACAGCGTCTCGGTTCGGAGCTGGCCGCCGAGGATGCTGATCGAGGCAACCCCGGAGTTCGCAACCGCCTGAGCTGTTGGCAGCGAGTTTGTGACGACATGGAGCGAGCGTCCGGCTGGGATTGACTCGGCAAAGCGCAACAACGTCGATCCAGCGTCGATAAGGATGCTCCCAGATTCTGGTAGCTCCTCGACCGCCCGTGCGGCGATCCGGCGTTTGTCCTCGTCATTGGCGTCGGACCGTTTGGCGACGAGCGGCTCAAACGATTCCCAGCTCACGGCACCGCCATGAACTCGCTTTAGCAGGCGTTTGTTCTGTAGCTCTGAGAGATCTCGGCGGATCGTCTCGGTGGTCACATGAAAATGGCTGGCGAGCTCGTTGACCTCAATCGCCCCATGCATCTCGACGAGTGCGACGATCTTTCGTTGGCGTTCCGATTGGAAGAGCGGCGGACGCCTAGTCTTCGGATTCTCCAGCTCCTGCTGCGACACCGCTTCTCCCTGTGGCGTTGCGAATGGCCGAGCGTACCCCCAACTTGCGAAGGTTTTCCAAGGCGGAATCAAACGCGGCTACGAAACGATCGTTACCGGCGAGATCCTCGTCGAACACCTGGGAGAACTCGAGGAACGCCTTGGGGTCATCCATCGACGCCGTTGCTGCGGCAACGCCGCGGTCCACGAGTGGGTCTGGGGCGACCTCGATGGGGTTCTTTGCGTCGGATACTCCAACGAGGTACTGGCACCACGTGGCGAGCAAGAGCGCGCCTAACTCGAGCGGTCCGTCTTGGGCCAGCTGAGTGCGCATTGTGGGTAGCAAGAACTTTGGCAGCTTGCCCGAGCCGTCCTGACACAAGCGTGCGACCTGGTCGCGAATCTGTGGGTTGGAGAAGCGATCGATGAGGGTGCTGATGTAGTCGTCGACGTCGAGACCTGGAACCGGGGCCAAGGAAGTCTTTGCTTCGGCGTCGAGGAACGAGCGGACGAAAAGACGTACGTCTGGGTCCGCCATCGCATCGTGCACGAACTCGATGTCGAGCAGGGCAGCAGCGTAGGCAAGGCAGGAATGGCCAGCATTGAGCAACTGCAACTTCATATGCTCGTACGGGGTCACGTCGGTGGTCACGATGACATCGAGCTCTTCGAGCGGAAGGCGGGCTCCGGCGAAGGAGTCCTCTATCACCCACTGGCGGAAGGGTTCGCACACGACGGGCCAGGCGTCGTCGACGCCGTAGTTCTCCGCGAGCCACGCACGGTCTTCATCGGCTGTGGCCGGAGTAATGCGATCGACCATGCTGTTTGGGAACGAGACGTTCTCGGTGACCCAATCGGCGAGGTCGGCTCCGATGGTCTCAATGAGTCCGAGCGTCGAGAGTCGGGTCGCTTCGCCATTGGACATGATGTTGTCGCAGCTCATGATCGTGAGCGGGCCGGCGCCGTTGCGCTTTCGGTTGGCGAGCCCTGCGGCGATGATGGCGAACGCCGATGTCGGTGATGCGTTGGGGGACCTTGCGTCGAATTTCCCGGTTGCATCTTCAATGGGGTATCCGCCTTCGGTGACCGTCAATGAAACGATCTGAGTTGTCGGTGCTGCGATCGCATCGACGAGACCAGCGTGATCCGGGTGAGCATGGATGTAGCCGACCATCGAGCCAACGATTGTTGCGGTGCTGAGCGTCGCGCCTCGTTCAACAACGGTAAACAACCCGTCTTGGGGGAGTAGCGCGTCGGACATCGCTGCGTCGCCGGGCATAACGCCGCTTCCCAGGATCGCCCAATTGGTGTTGCCAGCGCGGCACAGCTCGTCGACATACGTCGCGAGATGCGCTCGATGAAATCCGCCGACGCCGATGTGAACAATCGACGGCGTGAGCGACGAACGGTCATAAGTAGGCGCACCCAATGCGTCCCGAAGATTGCCCAGAACTGCGTTGCTAAGCCGAGGTGCCGATGAGTTGAGATCCATACCGCGAGAGTAGAACAACACAAACAAAGGCACTCCCATTGCTTGCGGAGCAAATTGTAACATGTCGACTCTTACGTTTTGAAGCCCACCCTGACGGTAAAAACAACATAAACACAGGTAAAACAAGTCGGATAGGCAGGAGGGGCACCCGTTCCCTTCTGCATTCACACAATGGAGGGGACCCCCATGAAGAAGAACCAAGGCACCGAGCGTCGCTCGATGCACCTATTGCTAGTGAGCGTCTTGGCATTGTTTGCCATCGTCGCTACCGCTTGTGGAAGCACCGCAAGCGACGCTGTTGACAGCGCAACCGACGCGGTAGACGAGGCTGCAGACGCAGCTGAAGATGTCGTAGACGACGCAGTCGACGCCGTCGATGGCGACGAAGACGCCATGGAAGACGCAGCCGAAGACGGCGAAGCTCGCTCGATCACCGTTGCGCTCGTTGGTAACGACAACATCGAAAAGATGGCGGAGCTTGCTCCAGCAAACTTCACCGCTGAGACTGGTATCGAAGTGAACTTCACCGTTCTCGACGAGCAGACTCTTCGTGAAGTCACCACCCGTGAGGTTGGCGCTGGCGGCGATCAGTTCGACGTCGTCCAGATCGGTATGTTCGAGACGCCACAGTTTGGCGCCAACGGCTGGCTCGTAGGTCTTAACGACCTCGCAGCAGCTTCGGACACCTACGACATTGACGACCTGATCCCAGCTGTACGTAACGGCCTTTCGGTCGACGGCGAGCTCTACTCGTCTCCGTTCTACGCTGAGTCATCCTTCGTGATGTACCGCCAGAGCTTCATGGACGAAGCTGGCATCACCGTTCCCGACAACCCAAGCTGGGACGAAATCGCCGACATTGCTCGTCAGATCGACTCCGACGAAGTTGCCGGTATCTGCCTTCGTGGAAAGCCAGGCTGGGGCGACCTCGGCGCAGCGTTCACCACCGTTCTTAACACCTTCGGTGGCACCTGGTGGTCAGCGAACGCTGACGGCTCAATCGGCACCTCGCAGGTCGACCAGCCAGAGTTCGCTGAGGCGCTCAACTTCTACGTTGACCTCCTCAACGACGCAGGCGAAGACGACGCTGCAAACTCCAGCTTCAACGAGTGCAAGACGCTCTTCGAAGAGGGCAAGGTAGCTATGTGGTACGACGCAACCGTCGCCGCAAGCCTCTTCCCAGCAGAGATCCAGGCAGACACCTCGTTTGCTCTTGCTCCAGTCAAGGTCACCGACAACTCCGGTTGGCTCTGGGCATGGACCCTCGCAATCCCGGTCAGCACCTCTGACCAGGACGCTGCTTGGCAGTTCATCGACTGGGCAACCAACGCCGACTACCACCAGCTCATTGCTGAAACCGACGGCTGGGCCGCAGTTCCTCCTGGAACCCGCCAGTCGCTCTATAACAACCCTGAGTACCAGGAAGCTGCAGCTGCATTTGCTGGCCGCACCCTCGACGCAATGCTCGCTGCACCGATCGACAACCCTGGCACCACGCCACGGCCCGGTCTTCCAGGCGTACAGTACGTTGGCGTTCCTGAATTCCAGGACGTCGGCACCCGCTGCACCGAGCAGTTCTCCGCAGCAATCGGTGGATCCGTAAGCGTCGAAGACGCTCTCGAGGCATGCCACGCAATTGCGTCTGAGTACAACGGTTAATCACAAATTGCTAGCTATCGCTGATGCGTAGCTAGCCGAATTCATGGTCGGCCCGGCTTTGCCAGGACTACTGTTCTGGCCAAGGTCGGGCCGACTTGCTTTTGTGCCGCTGTCCTCGGACACGGCGCATGCAGGGACTAGGGGAGGATGAAAAGGTGGCGAGTACGAACACGTTGAGTCGTGACGAACAAGTGAAAGCGCTCCAAAAGAAGGAAGCGAGGCGGCGCAGAATTCCACTGCTCCCGGCCCTGATCTTCACCATCATCGTCACACAAACCCCTTTTGCCTTCAGTCTGTACTTCGGGTTCCTCAAGTGGCGGGGCAACACGCCGGCGCCAGCTGAGTGGATTGGCCTGAAGAACTACACCGACGCTTTCCAAAACATGTTCTTCCGGGACGCTGCATGGGTGAGCATCCTCATGACCGTGTCTGCGGTGTTGCTGTCTGTCATCTTCGGCACCCTCATCGCCCTACTACTCGACCGTAAATTCTTTGGTCAGGGGTTCGTGCGAACGCTGATCATCACCCCATTCCTCGTGATGCCGGTGGTCGCTGGCCTCGTGTGGAAGAACCAAATGTTCTCCGCCACCTTCGGCGTCATCAACTGGGTGCTCAATCTCTTCGGCTTCGAATCCCGAGAATGGGTCTCGGAGTTTCCGCTGTGGACGATCGTCGTCGTACTCGTTTGGCAGTGGACGCCGTTCATGATGTTGATCATGCTCGCCGGGCTGCAAGGCCAGTCCTCATCGGTGCTCGAAGCGGCCAAGGTCGATGGCGCAAGCGCTTCTGCCACGTTCTTTCAAATCACGCTCCCGCACCTTCGCCCGTACTTGGAGCTTGGTGTGCTGCTCGGTTCGATCTATCTGATTCAGGTCTATGACCACATCTTCACGATCACGGGCGGCGGGCCGGGTTCGACGAACCTTCCGTTCTTCGTGAACCAGCGCTCGTTCGGTGCGGCCTTCGCCTATGGCAGTGCATCGGCCTATTCGATTCTGGTCGTGATCGCTGCGATTCTTATTGCCAACTTCGGGCTTCGTGTGTTGTCCGGTCTCCTCGAAGGAGAAGAAGCATGAGCAAACAAAACACCGGCCCGGTGGTTGGGCAACGCACGCTCGGCGGCTACCTGTTGAGCCTGCTGGCATGGATCGTCGGCTTGCTGTTCTTCTTCCCTGTGTTTTGGATGGTCATCAGCGGCTTCAAAACCGAGGCGGATGCAAACGCCGATCCCAGCCTCATTTTCGACCCCACGCTCGAACAGTACGAAAAGGTCACTGCCGATAAGCCCGGCTTGCTCGATGCCGCAGAAGCGTTCGCCAACTCGGCGTGGATCGTGGCGATTTCTACGATCCTGTGCATGGCGCTCGCAATTCCGGCGGCGTACGCGCTGTCGATTAAGCCGATCGGAAAGTGGAAGGACGTGCTGTTCTTCTTCATCTCGACGAAATTCCTGCCGATTGTGGCAGCGATTCTTCCGCTGTGGCTGATCGCCGACTACCTCGATCTGCGGAACACTCGGGTGCTTCTCATCATCTTGTACACGGCGATGAATCTGCCACTCGCCGTATGGATGCTGCGATCGTTCTTTGCCGAAGTACCCAAAGAACTCATCGAGGCCGCCCAGATCGACGGGGCAAGCCTGCGCAGTCAGATCACGTCGGTGATCATGCCCATCGTGGCACCGGGCATTGCGGCAACCGCATTGCTGTGTGTGATCTTTGCGTGGAACGAGTTCTACCTTGCGATTCAGCTCAACACGTCGGGTGCGAGCACCGTCCCCATTTGGGTGAACTCTGCGGTTGAGTTCCAGGGGCAATTCCTGGCACAGCTCTCCTCGGCCGCAACGCTCGCGACCCTTCCGGTCGTTATCGCTGGATGGCTCGCCCAAAAGCGCATGATTCGCGGCCTTGCAATGGGGGCGATCAAGTGATTCACACGGTGGGGAACAACGTAGTCCAGACGCAACAACGAGACGGGAGCCAACGTGGCTGAAGTAAAGTACGAGGCGGCCTCACGCATCTATCCAGGCACCGAAATCGCCGCAGTGAACGAGTTGAACCTCGATATCGCAGATGGCGAGCTGCTGGTTCTTGTGGGCCCTTCAGGCTCGGGAAAATCGACGGCGCTTCGCATGCTTGCCGGTCTCGAGTTTGTCGACAAGGGCAGCATCTACATCAACGGCAAGGACGTCACGTTGTCGCCGCCGCAGGACCGAGACATCGCCATGGTGTTCCAGAACTATGCGCTGTACCCGCAGATGAGCGTGGCTTCGAATATGGCCTTCGCACTCAAGCAGCAAGGCATTCCAAAGGCGGAGCGGATGGAACGTGTGAAGGAAGCAGCCAAGATTCTTGATCTTGAGCCGTACCTGGATCGCAAGCCCAAGAACCTCTCTGGTGGTCAACGTCAGCGCGTTGCGATGGGTCGTGCCATCGTGCGCGAGCCGCAGGTCTTCTTGATGGATGAACCGTTGTCGAACCTCGACGCGAAGCTGCGTGTGCAGACCCGTACCGAACTGGTCGACCTCCAGGCTCGTCTCGGTGTCACGACCGTATACGTGACGCACGACCAGGTTGAGGCAATGACTATGGGCCACCGCGTGGCCGTGCTCGATCATGGTGTGTTGCAGCAGGTGGACACGCCACGACGCCTATACAGCGCTCCGGCTAACCTGTTCGTTGCCGGCTTCATTGGATCGCCGGCCATGAACCTCATCGAGGTCGATCGTTCCGGCGACGACCTGCATTTCGGTTCAACCGTCGTCTCACTTCCCGACGACGTTCGCGCCGACCTGCGGGCGTCTTCTTCCAAGCGTTTCGTGGTCGGTGTCCGACCAGAGCATCTCGGGCAGGATCCCAACGGTGCAGGCTGCGGCGTCACCGTTGTTGAGGAACTCGGCTCGGACGCATTCATTCACGCATCAATGCTGCACGGAGGCTCCGAGGTCACCATCGTCGTGCGGCTCGACGGCGAAACCTCCATCGTTCGCGGCGACCAGCTGACGATCGGAATCGATGGACCGGTTCACATCTTCGATGCCGATTCGGGTGCTCGTCTCGGCAAGCCGGTCTGATGCTCGGGTGGCGATAGATCGAGAGTTCGCCCCTCCGGCCGTCGTCTATCGCCACCTAAAAGTTGCTTCGTCACGCAAGACAGCGGCCGATGCGCGTTCAGCTGCAGCGAACGCGCCTTCGACATGCCCGGCAGCGACCGGCGAAGTTTCGGTAGAGGCCCAATGCACCCTGCCGCCAAGCATTGGTTTTTGATATTCGGCGTGCCCGAATATCTGGTAGTTCGTGTTGTGCTCGACGTTCCGAGGTGACGTGAGGGCTTCGCTTCGCATGGGCCCCAAATAGCTGTACGCCGCCCCAGCTAAGCCTTCGTCCCGCCAGAATGGGTGTGCATAGACCGCTACGGCCTTCACCGTCGATCCCATCCACACAGGGGTTGCTCGAGCAACTTGGGCGATGGGTTCGGCGATGGCGGGCTCGAAGTTGATTCGCTCCACGGCAAGCGATGGGGGCGTGGCGACGATGACGTGTTGGGTCGTCCAGGTGCCCTCCGTCGATTGCACGGTGATCTTCTCGCCGGTCGTGTCGACCGTGGTGACTTCGGTGTCGAGCACAATCGTGCCCAAGGTGAGCTTGGTGGCCAGGGCCTCGGCAAGTGCCTGCATGCCACCGGTGAGACGGCCAGCCGGTGAGCTGAGCTGGTTCCTTGGAGTCGTCGCGCGCTGGAGGCCCCTGCCCCGATGACCAGCACATCCACGTCACGTTCGTTCATGGAGAGCCAACCGTTCTGTCGGAGCTGCGTCAACACTCCCAATTGTGGCACCGCGGTCTGGGAAAGAGGCACTGGACGCAACCGAGCTCGTCGACCATGCTGCTCACATGGGCATTGCGGTTCCGTTCCCGACAACACAACCAGTTGGCTACCAGTGGCTCGATGACGAGCCGCCCTTCGACCCCGACATGCATCTTCAGCTCGAGGCGCCGACGGAAATCGTGATGCTGGCCGAGCTTGGGTATCACAACGACGAGATCGCAACGAAAGCAACCCCGGTGGCGGCCTCCTCGCCGTTTCGGGTGCTCAGCGATGAGGGGTCCGAAGTTCTGATTGAGACCGCCCGTCGGCTTCGCCAATTCGTTCGCCCCGCCGGCGAACGGATCCAAAACATGTTGCGGGGTGGGTGTTACCGATCCCGATGGTTGCGCGACCTGTGCATCAACCAGCAGCTCAGCGATCACCTCGAGGCGATCTACGGCATCCCGATTGCCCCGCACCCCATGCCACTACACCTCGGGCACATGAACTTCGAACCCAACTCGATCGACAACGCAATCGACAAGTGGCATCACGACACGCTTCCGCTGGATTTCGTCATGATGGTCACCGACCCCGCAAACGTAGACGGCGGCCGATTCGAGTACTTCGCAGGCACCAAACACGAAGCAGCAACGCTCGCAGCAAACGGGAAGACTCCGCCAGCGGAACGGTCCGTGACCCCGCACTTCCCTGGCGCTGGGTATGCCATTGCCCTACACGGCGACATGGTCGTCCATCGGGCAGGACCGCTGTTCAACCTCGATGAACGGATCTCGATGGTCAATGGCTACGTCGCCCTCGACACATCAGCCGACGACCAGAGCCGATCCGCCGACCTGTTCGTTGTCGACGACCACGAGGTGCTCTTCACCGAGTGGGCAAAGATGGCGGCTTGGAGGTCCCACGGGCGGTTGGCCACGCTGATCGATGAGTTGCCGTTCACCTCCGACAAGGCCGTGGTGATCGCCCAGCTCGAGTCGGCAATCACCGATGCTCAACGAGCCATTGATGAGATGACCGAAGGCAAGGACACGATGGAGCACTACGGGGGATGAGAAATGCGGGGGGGGGGGGGGATGAGTGACTAGACGCCGCGAACGCGCCGCGCGGGTTCGCCCCGAGGTGAACACCGATCATCACCGCCGGCTGACGAACCCGTTCGAGCCAATGCGGATCCTGTCGGGCGATCAGGTCGCTCATATCCACGACTCGGCCGTTCGCTACCTCGCCGACGAAGGCATCAAAGTGCTACTGGAAGAGGCGCAGGGCATCTTCGTGGCCAACGGCTGTTCGAAAGATGAGGCGCAGGTCGTCCGAATCGACCCAGACCTGATCGCTCAGGCCCTACACGACGCCCCCTCCGTCTTCGAACTCCACGCCCCAAACCCGCAACGGTCCTTTACCGTCGGCGGGAACAGCCTCGCCCTGTTGCCGGTGGGCGGGCCGCCGTTCGTGTCAGATCTTCGCCGAGGCCGGCGCCCCGGCACTATGGCCGACCAAGAGAATTTCCTTCGCCTCACGCAGCACTATGACGTGATGGCGGCCGCGGCACCCTGTGTTGAACCCGACGATGTGCCGATCAACCACCGCCATGTCCGCTCCGGGCTGGCCACGCTCACCCTCACCGACAAATCGCCGTTTCTCTTTGCCCGCGGCCGTGATCGAGTACGCGATTCCTTCGATCTTGTGAAACTCCGGTACGGCATCGAGTCCGACGAGGAATTCGCTCAAGCGCCTCGTTGCTGGACGAACATCAACACCAACTCGCCCCGCCAGCTCGATATCCCGATGTCGCTCGGCATCATCGACTTCGCACGCATGGGCCAGCCCAACATCATGACCCCGTTCACGTTGGCGGGTGCAATGGCTCCGGTAACGCTCGCCGGAGCCCTGGTCCTGCAGCACATGGAAGTGCTCGCTGCGGTCACGCTCGCCCAGCTCGTGCGGCCAGGGGCTCCGGTGCTGTACGGGGCGTTCACGTCGAACGTCGATATGAAGTCGGGCTCGCCATCGTTCGGCACCCCCGAAGCGTTCAAGGGTGCGCTCGCCAGCGGACAGCTCGCCCGACACGTCGGGCTGCCGTGGCGATCGTCAGGGTCGAGCGCGTCGAACGTCGTCGACGCTCAGGCCGGCTATGAAACGATGCTCAACACCTATGGTGCGTTCCTTGCGGGAGCGAACTGGATCATGCACGCTGCTGGGTGGCAAGAGGGCGGCCTCTCCGCGAGTTATGAGAAGTTCGTGATCGACATAGAGATGTGTCAGATGATCGCCGAGAACTGTCAGCCGATCGTGGTCGACGACGCAACCCTCGCTCTGGACGCGATCACCGACGTTGGGCCCGGCGGCCACTTCTTTGGCACGCAGCACACGCTCGACCGGTTCGAGACGGCGTTCTTTCAGCCGGCAGCGTTCAGCCGGGCAAACTTTGAGCAGTGGACCGAAGAGGGGTCGAAGCGAACCGACCAGCGCGCAACTCAGATCTGGAGCACGATCCTCGACGAGTTCGAGCCGCCGCCGATCGATAGCGCACGAGCCGAAGAAATGAACGAATATGTCCAACGCCGGATCGCTGAGGGCGGCTCGGCTCCGGACTGAAGTAACGACCAGATCACAGTGGAGAAGAAACCATGAGTACCGACGCAAATATCGTCGTCATCGGCGCCGGAATTATCGGCGCGAGCGTCGCCTACCACCTCGCCGACATGGGGATCGACAATGTCGTCGTGGTCGACAAGGGCGACATTGCGGTGACGGATGGTTCTACCTCGCACGCCCCCGGCGGGCTCCGGACGCTTACCGCATCCCACTTTTTCACCACGTTGGGAGTCGCGAGCCGTGCGGTCTACGACGCGCTGCCGCTCGCGGTTGACGGCGAAGAACACTTTTGGCGTCATGGCTCGGTGCAGGTGGCCAACACTGCGCAACGCTGGGATAGCCACAAGCGTCTCGCCGAGATCGGGCTGAGCAAGGGTGTCGAAGCGAACCTGCTGGCCCCTCATGAGATCGCCGATCTCGTCCCCTTGATCGATCCCGCAAGGGTGCACGGGGGCATCCACATTCCATCCTCGGGCGTCGTCGACACGATGCGGCTCGCCAACGCCATGGCCAAGGTCGCTGAGGCTACGGGGCGCGCTCGCTTCGTCGGCAACTCCGAGGTTGTCGATATCGAGGAGACGAACGAACGGCTCACGGCTGTTGTCACCACCGGTGAGCTTGGACGGATCACGTGCAACCAAGCGATTGTGTGCACCAACATTTGGGGCCCGGTGCTCGCAGAAAAGACCGGCCTTACGATGCCGCTCTACCCGGGCGAGCACCAATACATCTACACAACGCCGATCGATGCGCTCGATACATCAAGTCACGTAACCTTTCCCGTCGTAGCCATGGACGACCTGTCGCTCTACTTCCGCCAGCACGGTGATCACCTCGGCATAGGTAGCTACGACCACCCCGCAAAATTGGTGAACCCCACAGCGCTGCCCAAGACGGCCAAGATGCCGTTCACGGCCGATGACTTCGACAGCGCCTGGGACAAGATGCGCCACCACATGCCAGCGCTCGAGAACGCATCGATTCGCGATGGTTTCAACGGCATGTTCTCCTTCACCGTCGATGGCTCCCCAGTGTGCGGCGAGACCCAGATCAAGGGGCTGTGGACGTCGGTTGGCGCATGGCTTTCGTTTGCGAGCGAGCTCGGAGCGGTGATGGCCCAGTGGATGACCACGGGTGATCCGGGCATGGACATGACCCAAGCCCACATCAACCGTTTCTCTGCACACCAAACGAACGACATGTTCTTGTCCCGGCAGGCCAAGTACTTCTACGAGATCGGATTCGACGATATTCATCCAAGCGATGTGGTGAGCTCGGTGCGCCACGTACGCCATTCGCCGTGCCACGCCCGAACCGAGGCGCTGGGCGCACAGTACATTCCGGTCGCCGGACAAGAAGCCCCTCTGTACTACGAGGCGAACGAGCCGCTCGTTGCCAAGTATCGCGACCAGATTCCGGAACGGTCGGGCTACGACGCGCAAGGCTGGAGCCCCATCATGGGCGCCGAGCACCTCGAAATGCGTGCCAACGTGGGCCTCATCGACTGGACCGCGGCGATTGCCCCCATCGAGGTCACCGGGCCGGGTGCGCTTGAGCACTTGCAACATCTGTGCACCGCCGACATCGACCTTCCGGTCGGCGGGATCACCTATTCGCTGATTCTCACGGAGTCCGGCATGGTTGCCCGTGATGTGACGGTGGCACGCATGTCGCCGGGCTCGTGGTGGATACTGACCGGCAAGGGCAACCTCGAAGCCGAGTTGGCCTACTACCAGTCGTTGGCGCCCGCGGG
This sequence comes from Caprella mutica, assembly GCA_947561585.1. NCBI lineage: Eukaryota > Metazoa > Arthropoda > Malacostraca > Amphipoda > Caprellidae > Caprella > Caprella mutica. The sequence goes on along the minus strand of CANNZV010000094.1, from coordinate 985,100 downwards.
TGCAATCGACAGCGGCGCCGTGCGCTACACGAACCTGGGTGAAGCGGTCGTGCCGATCGCCATTTGGGGTCCAAATGCGAGGAGGGTGTTGCAGGCGTGTAGCGGCGGCGACCTATCGAATGAGTCGTTCCCCTGGTACACGTGGCAAAACATCGACGTTGGGATGGCGCCAGCGAAGGCAATGCGCCTGTCGTATGTGGGCGAGCTCGGCTACGAGATCTATGTACCGGTTTCCTATGCGTTGCACGTATGGGACACGTTGTGGGAAGCGGGGCGGGCGTTTGAGATGCCTGCGGTAGGCGCGGCGTCGGTGTTCTCTGCCCGTATGGAGAAGGGCTACCGCCTGTGGGGGAGCGACACCACGCCCGAGTTCAGCCCGGCCGAGAGCGGCCTGTCGTGGGCCATGGCAAAAGACAAGGACTTCTTCGGAAAGGAGGCGGCGCTCGCTGCCCCGATCCGCAACAAGGTCGTCACCTTGCAGTTCGAAGATCGAGGCTCGGTCGTGTACGGATGGGAACCTGTCCTGTCCGGAGACCCTGCCGACGAACACGTCATTGGCTATGTAGCCGGTGGCGGAGACGGCCTCAACGTGGGTTCTTACATCGCGCACGCGTTCATCGATGCTGATCGCATCGAACTCGGAACCAGCGTCACGGTCCGAGCGACCGGGGTCGACCACGTAGCCACGATGGTCAAAGGCCCGCTGTTCGATCCCGGGAACGAGCGGCTTCGGGGCTAACGGTTCATTCGGTCCATCGTTGCGCCGCCTGTGGCGCCATCTGGGCGCGATCACCCTCGCGCGCTTTGGTGGACGACATCTCGTGAAACTCCGGTGGAATTTCGATGCGCAGCTCGGCGGGATCGTCGTCGCCTGAGCGGGGAGCAACAGCCACCCGCGGTAACCGCGCCAGCGCGTCGTCGCGGTGAGCCTCCGATTCGTAGTAGCGCGCATCGTTGACCTGTCGCCACTTGTCGGCCCCCATGATTACCGCGTCGTAGCCCTCGGCAATATCGACGATGAGCGTGTTCTCCGTGCGATGCACGCTGAGCCAGTCGTAGGCGGCAGCGTCTGCCGCGAGCAAGCCAATGCGCTCATCGAGGGGCGGCCCTGGGGGAGCGGGCTTGTCTAGGGCTACCTCGGATACCACGAGGTGAACCTCGTCGAGCAACAGCTCTTGCCGTGCCCGTTTTGCAATCTCGAGGTGCGCAACGGTGAGCGGATTGAACGAGCCAGGAAAAACTCCGAGTCGTCGTTTGGGGTACACCACGGTTCCATGTTGCCTTGCGGGGACATACAAGGGCATACTCACACGGTGAATTTTGTTCAGAAGCTCGTCGTCGTCGTTATCTAGTACACGGCCCCGTTTGTCGTGTACGAAGCCTTCCCAACTGGGAAGGCTTCTTGGTTTTTGGCCCAACTCACAATCCCGATTCCCGAATTAGGAGTTAGAACATGCAGATGGATGGAGGACAGGCTCTCCTCAAGGCCCTCGAATTCGAAGGTGTTGAGGTGGTATTTGGCTACCCGGGTGGTGCCATCCTTCCTGTGTATGACTCGGTGATTGACGCCGGCCTGCGACACGTGCTGGTTCGACACGAACAAGGCGCTGGACACATGGCCAGCGGATACGCACACGCCACCGGCAAGCCCGGCGTCGTCATGGTTACTAGCGGCCCGGCCGCAACCAACATCGTGACCCCACTCGCCGATGCCTACCTCGACTCGGTGCCCGTCGTGGCGATCACCGGTCAGGTGCCCTACGGGCTCATCGGTACCGACGCGTTCCAAGAGACCGACACGACCGGTATCACCATGTCGGTGACCAAGCACAACTACTTGGTATCGAACCCCAACGACATCCCTCAGGTCGTGCACGAGGCCTTTCACATAGCAACCCATGGTCGCCCGGGCCCCGTGCTGATCGACCTGCCAAAGAACATCACCGACGCCATGAACCCAGACTCGGCAATGACGTGGAAGGACCCCATTGCCGTCGACCTTCCCGGGTTCAAGCCGGTACTCGACGGCAAGCCCGAAGACATCACCGCCGCGGTGCAGCTGATGCTGCAAGCGTCGCGCCCGGTCATCTACGCAGGTGGCGGCATCTTGAAGTCCCGTGGAGCCGATGAACTGCGCGCACTCGCCGAGAAGCTGAACATTCCCGTGGTGACCACGCTGATGGCCCGCGGCGCGATTCCAGACAGCCACGAACTCAACCTTGGCATGCCCGGCATGCACGGCAATTACACCGCTGTCATGGCCATGCAAGAGGCCGACCTGCTGATTGCGATGGGGAGCCGTTTCGACGACCGGGTCACCGGACGCCTCGACAAGTTCGCTCCAGACGCCAAGGTCGTGCACGTCGATATCGATCCGGCCGAGTTGGGCAAGATCCGGAAAGTCGATGTGGGCATTCGCGGGGACGCAAAGCGGGTGATGGGCCAGATGCTCGACGAGATCAACGGTGCGGCACCGGCCGATCACGGCGCCTGGCGATCCACGCTTAGCGGCTGGCAGGAGAACTATCCGCTCGCATACGAACAAGCGGAACCCGGGGCGAAACTCAAGCCGCAGATGGTGCTTGAGCGCCTTGCCGAGTTGTCGCCCGAAGACACGATCGTTGCGTCGGGCGTGGGCCAGCATCAGATGTGGGCCAGCCAATACTGGACCTTCGATTATCCATACACCTGGTTGAACTCGGGCGGCCTTGGCACGATGGGCTACTCGATTCCTGCGGCGATCGGCGCGAAGGCGGGAATGCCAGACCGCACGGTTTGGGCCGTCGATGGCGACGGTTGTTTCCAAATGACGTGCCAGGAGCTCATCACCGCTGCGGTGGAGGGCATCCCGATCAAGGTGGCGTTGCTCAACAACACCTATCTGGGCATGGTTCGCCAGTGGCAGGAAATGTTCTACGAGAACCGGCTATCGGAGGTCGACCTCAGCGGCCCGGTGCCCGACTACATCAAGTTGTCCGAGGCAATGGGCTGCGTGGCGATTCGCGTGGAGGACCCCGACGAGGTCGACGCCGCAATCGAACGTGCAAACGCGATCAACGACCGCCCGGTTGTGGTCGAGTTCCTCACCGAACCAAACGAAAACGTGTATCCAATGGTTCCGGGTGGCAAGAGCAATTCTGAAGTGGTCGTGCCGCCGTTCCAGCAAGCGGCCGTTGACAAGAAAGAGCAGGCGCAATGACGCAGAGCGCAGTAACACGTTCCCAACTCGCCGAAACTCACACGCTTGCGGTTCTCGTCGAAAACAAGGCGGGCGTACTCGCACGGGTGGCCGGCCTTTTTGCCCGACGCGGCTTCAACATCGAGTCGCTGGCCGTTGCGCCGACCGACGAGCGGTTCAGTCGCATCACGATCGTGGTCGACGCCGCGTCGGCACCGATCGATCAGATCAAAAAGCAGCTGGACAAGCTCATCGATGTCGTGGACATCATTGAGCTCAGCCACGAGTCATCGGCATTGCGCGAGATGGTTCTTGTGCGCCTTGATGTCGGCGACGAAGCCAAGGTTGCGACGGTCGAGTCGTTGGTCGAGGGCTTCAGCGGAAGCATTGTCCGGGTGCGTGGATCACAGATGATGATTTCGCTGTCGAGCAGCCCTGAAGACCTCGATGCGCTGCTCGCGCGGCTTGCGCCGTTTGGGATCGAGGAGCTCCAACGCACCGGCGCGATCGCGATTCCGGGAATCGAATAGGATTCCCGAAACCGCATCGCGTCGTTGTGATGTGCTGACTATCCCATGCTGTCAAAGAAGGCAGTGGCCTCAGGGGAAGTCAGGTATTCGAGCTGTTCTGGGGTACAGCTCGACATCGCGCTATCGAGGCTTCCGAGGCGCATTATTTCCGCCACCGGAACGTCGGCGCCGGAGTCGTATTCCGTGACGAGGCCTTCGATGAACCCGAGGGCGTCGTCACAGGTTTCGAATTCGTCGCCGCTGGCTGCGGTTCCCGGGTCGGTGACGGCGCTGAGGAATTTCAGGAAGCTCACTGTCCCGGGGGCCTCTTGCTCTGCGAATTCGACGAGCAGTACGTAGCCTTGTTCGTTGTCGAGATCGATCGATTCACATTCCTCGATCGCCGCTGTATCCGCATCGAACTGTTCGCCACGAGCTTCGAACTCAGCGCCGAGGGTTTCGAAGGCCGCCAAGGTCGCATTGTCCCAATCGATAGGCGAAACCATCGGTTCCAGATCGGAAAGAAAGTCGCCCATCAGGTCGCGGCAGACGACGGGAATGTCATCGAGAGACGCAGGCGTTGCGGACTCGGCTGGCTCTTCGACGGTCGTCGTCGGCTCCTGTGTCGTGGTGACGGCCTCCGTCGTGGTCGTCGTAGCGGGCACAGTGGTGGTTGTCGTCGACGCTGCCTCGGCTTCGGATGCCGGTTCGGCCGTCTGCACCGCAGTGTCACCACCGCAGGCAACGAGCAAAATCGCTGCGGCGATCAGCAGAAGAGTCTTCTTGATCATGGGGATCTCCTTCATTTTTTTGGGGGGGTGCCCGTGGTAAGGCTTCGGGCCTGCGGCTAGTACGAGCCCTTTTGCAACAGCACAGCGGGCACCGTGCGCAAGATGATGATGAGGTCGGTGACGAGCGTCCAGTTATCGACGTAGTACAGATCGAGCTGGCCGTAATCGTCGCTGTCGCCTTCGCTGTCGAGGCGGCCGCCAACCTGCCACATGCCGGTGATGCCGGGTTGCACCCGAAGCCGGTTGCGCAATACGGGTTGCCACTGTTCGACCTCGCTTGGCAGCGCTGGTCGGGGTCCAACAATGCTCATCTCGCCGCGAAGCACGTTGATGAACTGGGGCAACTCGTCGATCGAGGTCTTGCGAAGAAGGCCGCCGACCTTGGTGATTCGGGGATCGTCCTTGATCTTGAAGATCGGACCCTTGGCCTCGTTGAGGTGGCGTACGTTCTCGAGTTGCTTCTCGGCGTCGGTGACCATGGTGCGCAGCTTGTACACCGCAAACTCTTCACCGTCACGACCCACCCGGACCTGCTTGAAGAAGACGGGGCCGGGGCTGGTCGCCTTGATGGCGATCATCGCGGCGATGAGAATTGGCAGTGTGCCCATGAACAGCATGGCCCCGAGCACGTAGTCGAAGGCCTGTTTGGCCAAGGCCCGCCATCCTTGACGTTCTACCGGCTCGATGTACACCATCGGAAATCGGCCGAGCGGGCGAATCGTGAGACGGTCCGAGGCAATGTCGCACAGGGTGGAGGAGAGCTCGACGTGTACATCGTTTTCGGTCAAGGTTCGGATCAGCTGGTTGCTGGTGGCAACCTCAATGCCGGTGGCCGCAATAATGACTCCGCCAGCGTTCGCCGACTTGATTGCTGCCAGTGCCTTGCCGGAGTCTCGGAGATCGCTGATTCCTCCAGGGAGTTCGTCTTCGAGGTAACCAAGAACCTGGTATCCAAGGGAAGGGTCCTTATCGAGCATGTCGCGTACGAAGGCGCCTTCATTGTTCTTACCAATGATGAGCACGCTTCGGAGGTTCTCGCCGTTTGTGCGTGCCCGCTTGAACATGTAGCGGGCAATTCCGCGTTCGATTCCCACGAATAGCAAGGTGAAGAAGAATGCTTCGAGGGCGAGGAGGCGAGACAGCACCACCTGAGAGAAGATGGAGATCGCAAAGATCGCCATGAATCCATACAGGATGGCTTTGACGATTCGCTCGGCTTCATCGGCGGAGCGGGCGATGTGGCGTGAGCGGTACAGAAGTTGGCGGGTGAAGGCGATCGGCCACACCGGGAAGGTGAGCAAGAACAGCCAAAAGTACGTGCTCGTGCCGACCGGGTCGGTGGGGTTCACCCATGAATGGACGGCGGTTGCAACCACCAATGCCACCGCAATGGCGTTGAGATCGGCGATAAAGACGGCGGCCTTGCGTGCATTGAAACGCGACGGGCGATCGTCGGAGGAGTTGAACACCGCCGAGGTGGGGTGAAGGACAACTCCGTGGGGCATCTCTTCGGCTTGTTCAGTTTCTGAAGTCGAGGCCATCGGCGCTACTGCTTCCATTCAATCGATCCACACAAACCTAGGGGAAGTATGCACGTTCCAGGAGTGTCTGCGTGCACTACGTACAATCGGCACGCAGCGCACAGACCTGACCAATTTGTTGGAAAATACCGAACCTCAGCGCGTTGGTATCCAGACCACGATGAAGTCATCGATCGAGATGTCCGTTTTTTCGAGCGGAACCTCAATCGTGCTGATGTCTTTTGCGGTGTCGTCCCAAGCTGATTGGATCTCCCACAGGCTGTCGGTGAGCTCTGTTTCGAGTGCATCGAGCTCGTCAACTTTGTCGGCGAGCCGATTCTCGGCCGTCTGCAAACGCTGCTCGGCGTTGCCCTTGGTCCGGCGCTTCGAGCTGGCCCGGCGCGCTCCGCCGAGGATGCTTCGAGTGGAGCGTCGTCCTCCGAGCACGCTTCCGAGCACGCTCATACCAATATCGAGGGCTTGTTCTCGCCCGCGGGAGTCGACGTCGGCTTCGAGTTCGCGGATGCGGTCTTCGCCCTTGTCGATGGCCGCCCGGATGCGGTCCATCTTTGTTTCGAGCGACTTGCGGAGCTTCGCCACCTCTTCGTCGGCTTTGTCTTCGGCCGCCGCGTTGCAGCGCTGCTGGAAGGCTTCTGGCGTCTCGCCCACGCGAGACGCCATCTTCAGCGACGGGTTGGACAGCAGCTCGAGTGACTCGGACCGGTAGAGCCGAGCTTTGAGCTTGGTTTGCGCTGCAGAGAAAAGGCCTTTGGTGTGAATTTTGGCGTCGGGTAGCACGAACACGTGGTCATCGGCGAGCTTGTCGTCGCGCAGGTCGCGGTCGTCGAAGTCGACCTCGATGGCGTCGTCGATGTCGATGTTGTCGTCGATAGGGGAGATGATGGCTTCCCATTCGACTTCGTGTCGGAGGTCCGCTTTGGTGTCGTCGAATAGCAGGTTTACACGCGCGGCGATTCCGGCGACGAGTCGTTTACCATCGGGGTCGCCTCCGACATTCGTGAGCCACGGCGATGCCGGGTCGACGAATTTCACGTCGATTCCCGCAGCGATATCGGGTTGCATGTCGCTTTCGTCGTCCTGCAAGACCCTCTCTGGGGCCGCAGGTACGCTCGATGCCGCCGCTGCTATCGCCGGTGAGGCCGAGGCGCCCCCGGCGCTGTGAGAGGCAGCGAGAGCCGCTTTGCGGTCGACCATCAGGTCGGCGATCTGGGTTCGGGTGAGAGGACCGGGCAGGTAACTCATGGCCCAGCGTGTCCCAAATACGGTCGGTTCTTCCGAGCGGGTCTGGTGCAAGAGGAATTGTCGCTTGTCGAGCGACGAGATGATGTTCGACAGCTCGGCTTTGTTTGCGCCGCCGCTGGCCGCCGACATGCCTTCGAGGAGGCGGTCTTTGTCCCGTTCGGTTTGCAGTCGACCGACCATCCATGTGCCCGCGTTCGACAGCGCTTTGTAGTCGACGTCTACGGGGTTTTGAGTGGCGAGCACAAGGCCAACGCCAAATGCACGCGCTTGTTTCAAAATGGTGAGAATGGGCTTCTTCGACGGAGGCATGGCGGTCGGAGGTACGTAGCCAAAGACCTCGTCCATGTAGATGAGCGCCCGCAGCTCCGGGGTTCCCGATTGCTTGCGCATCCAGGTCACGACTTTGGACAAGATGAGTGTGACGACGAATTGGCGTTCGCTGTCGGAGAGGTGCGCTATCGAGATGATCGAGGCGCGTGGCCCGTTGCCCAACATGGCGTCGATGTCGAGCGGTTCGCCTTCCATCCACGACGCAAACGCGGGCGACGCGAGCAGGCCGTTGAGCTTCATCACGAGCGCAGTGCGGTCCTTGGCGGGGTAGAAGGCATCGAGTTCGAGCACGCCAAGCTTGCGGATCGGCGGGTTCTGAATTTGCCCGAGCAACGAGGCGAGGCTGAGGTCTTGGCCCTGCGACCACGCTCGATGCACCAGGTTGGAGAGCAAGATGTGCTCGCGGCTGGTGAGCGGGTCTGCTTCGATGCCCACGAGCGCCAGAAGCGAGGAGACCAGGCCCTCAACTTCATCGGCGAGCGCTTCGGAGTCGGCGCCGTCAGGAGCAGACAGATCGCCGATGATGTCGAGCCCAACTCCCGAGTTCGAACCCGGGGTGTAGATCGTGAACTCGGCGTTGTCGCGCAGGGTCCTGATTCGGTCCCCGGTGATGCCGGAGCCTTCGAGCCCGTTGCTCCAAAACTCGGCGGTCTTGGTGGCATGCTCGCCGACCGAGACGCTGTCTCGGTCGGCGTCGGCTGCGTTGACCCACGGTTCGAAGGAGGGGCCGTCGAGCTCCGGGAAGGTGAGCAGCAGGTTGCCCATGTCGCCCTTGGGATCGATGATGATCGTTGGAATGCCCTGCATCAGGGCCTCCTCTAGCATGATCACGCTCAGGCCGGTCTTGCCCGATCCGGTCATACCCACGATCACGCCGTGGGTGGTGAGGTCGCTGGCCTCGAGATGAACATGCTCGCCGCCGTCGAGCTCGCTGCCGAGATACAGGTGCCCCTGTGGAACGTTAGTCATGGTGCGACTCTAGTGGCTCCGAATTCACCCTGGTGCCGCCGCCCCGCCACCAGCGCTAGCTGAGGCGTTCGACAACCATGGCCATGCCTTGGCCGCCGCCGACACACATGCTCTCGACGCCGTACCGGCCGCCGGTGTCTTCGAGGCCGTTAAGCAGCGTGGTCATGATGCGTGCGCCCGTCATGCCAAATGGATGACCGAGGGCGATCGACCCGCCGTTGACGTTGAGCTTGTCTTCGGGGATGCCGAGTTCGTCGGCGGATCCAATGACCTGTACGGCGAACGCTTCGTTGATTTCGAACAGATCGATGTCGTCGACGGTGAGTTCTGCGCGTTCGAGCGCTGAACGGATGGCGTCGATCGGCCCGAGACCCATGATTTCAGGGTTGAGACTGGTGACTGCGCTGGACACGATGCGGGCGAGTGGCTTGATGCCTAGCTCGGCGGCGCGGGTGTCGCTCATGACGACGACGGCCGCGGCTCCGTCGTTGAGTGGGCAGGCGTTGCCGGCCGTGATGGTGCCGTCGGGGCGGAACACGGGCTTGAGGCCGCTGATGCCTTCGACGGTGGTGCCTTCGCGGATGCCGTCGTCTTGGCTGACTACGGTGCCGTCGGGCAGCGTGTAGGGCGTGATCTCGCGCTCGAAGAAGCCGCGGTTGCGTGCTGCTTCGGCTCGGTTTTGGGATTGGGCGCCCCACGCGTCTTGGCGATCGCGGCCAATGCCGGTGAGCTGCGCCACGTTCTCGGCGGTCTGGCCCATGGCGATGTAAATGTCTGGGGTTTCTGGGGCCTCCCAGCTGTCGGCTCCACCCGCTGAGCGCTCCCCGGTACGGGCTTCGGCGTCGGCGAACATCTCGTTGTGCGGGCCAACGTCGGAGGCTCCCTGACCGTAGCGACTCACCGTCTCTACGCCGCCTGCGATGAATACGTCGCCCTCGCCTGCCTTGATAGCGTGTGCGGCCATCCGAATGGTTTGCAGTGACGAGCTGCAGTAGCGGTTCACGGTGACGCCTGGGGCTTCGAGGCCGGCGATAATCGAGGACACACGTGCGATGTTGTAGCCGCCTTCGCCTGCGGGTTGCCCGATTCCCCAAAGGACGTCTTCGACATCTTCGCGGGGGAGGGTGGGAACTTTGTTGAGGACATCATCGATGATGAATGCCGACAAATCGTCGGGGCGTGCGTCGATGAGCGAACCCTTTCCTGCTCGGCCAATCGGAGTTCGTGAGGCTGCGACGATAACGGCTTCAGGCATTTGGGGTTCCTCTCCGGCCGGTTGGGCCAGGGCTAGGTGGTGGTTCGTGGCTCAAGCGTACCGTTCGGAAGTGGCCGGGATTGCTTTGGACAAACACGAAACTTTGTGCTACCGGTTCCACAGGCACCCTATCTCTAAGTGAGATGGCCAGTTCGCTGGAAACTATTGGATTCGCGCGACTCTGCGCGCGCATCATCGAAGGCGGCAAGAGTGGAGAAGGGTATTACGGGCGCACGCGCACTTTGTGCTGCGTGTCGTTCTGCCCCAGGGACAAGGAAACAAATGATCGAATCACTTGCAGTACCGAGCGAGACGACCTCATGGATGGGTGGTGGAGCATGCGCTGGCGACAGCGAGCTGTTCTTCGCACCGTTCGCTGAGCGGCCCGAAGCACGGGTTCGTCGGGAGGCGAAAGCTCGAGTTATCTGCGAGACGTGTGAAGTAATTTCCACCTGTCGGGCATACGCCCGTGGAAATTTGGAACTCGGCTTCTGGGGCGGTGAATCAGAGTCCGAACGGGCGGCAGCAGGATTTGCGCCAACGACCCCAATCATCGGGCGGCGCAAGGTCGCCGAAACCCGCGCCGCTGCTGCGCTCGGCCGCACGGTTAGCTAAACCGTTCGAGAACAGAAAATTCAGCGTCGACGTGCGCACGGTTTCGTGCTCCCGGGGTGTGGGCGACGCCTGTTTCGTACGCTGAATCACCTTCCCAACACACGATTCGATACCCGTCTGCGGGTATCGCTCTCGTGTGATGCAGCCGGGGTCCGTGTTCGACGGCGGTTTCGAGCACGGACTTTACCGACGCACCCTGACGAAGGTCGTCGATAGTGATCCACGTGGGCACCGACAGCGGGAAGTCCCCAGTGCTCGCCTGTGAAAGTGCGTCAGCGGGCGTGATCCAGCGCGCCTCGGTGTTCTCTGATGCGTCGACGATCAGCTCGCCTTCATGACTTGGGGCCAAAAAGAACCACGTTGCGAATCGCTTGGGCGGGCCGACGACTGGGGGAATCCAGTGGGAGAACCAGGTCAGCGCCTCGGCCTCGCACACGAGCGCGGTCTCCTCGATGGTTTCGCGCACGGCGCCTGCCGCCGCGGTGTGCACCAGGGTCGCATCGGCCCAGTTCTGTGTCGCCTCATCGATGGTTTCGGGGAGCGTTCCGTCGGCTGGCTCAAGGGTGCCGCCAGGAAACGTCCACGAGCCACCGAAGCTCAGGTTCGCGTTGCGCTTGACCATCAACAGTTCCACGGACCCACCGCGGTCACGAAGCGGAATGCACGTAGCGGCGAGGCGAAGAGGTGTGGTCATCGCCCTATCGTAGAGAGTGATGACAAGCCGTGCTGGAACATTCGAATCAGGTGTGGGAACGGTTGCCCACGCCATCTTCGACGAGGTCCGGGCAATCCCGGGCGCGTGGTGCAACCTGGGCTTCGAACCGATCGATGACGGCACCATGGGCGACGAGTCGCCGTTGTTTGGACTGCTGGCGGCAAGAGGGCCAGCGAATCCGCTCGCAACTCTGGTGGCAAGAACAGACAACCGTCGTTCTCGCCCCGCAGAGGTGGGAATAACTCATCGAGCCGGAACCAAAGCAGCCGAGCTTCTGGGAGAGGCAGGCCTCGGCCTGCCCGAAGGCTCCGTGGTCGCTCAAGACCACCCGCGCCGGGGGCTCGTCCTCACGTTGCCAGACGAGCTGGCCTCACAAGCTGTCGCCGACTGGGTGCTGGGAGCAATGCGGGTGCTCGGTCGAGCACCGCGAACGGAAACCGTACTCTACGAGATTTTCGGTTTGGACTAGCTGGCTACTCGTTGTGGCCGCAGAGTGATTGTCGTTGCTTGGGCTGCTTGCCGCTGGCGCAACCACAATTCTGCCTGATGACGGGTGACACTTTGGCCACTCGTATCGCACAGAAGCGTGAGTTGATCGCCAGACGCCATTGTCTGGTTGATGCTCATTGCGTTCCTTTTTGAACTTGTCTATGCAGTTGCCAGCACCTTGCCAATAACCGCAGCTCAATAGTGCCACACTTTTTCGAGCTTGTCAGGAGAAAAACGGACTATGACGCTTACGTTGCCGGTGGCGTTTGCGCTGCGCCGACCGTGAGCACGGCGACCAGATCGTCGAACTGTGGATCGCCCAGGCCGTCGCTGCACCACAGGCGCACACGCGCGTCCGCTCCAGTGGGAACTTCGAGTTCCTCAACCACGATTCCGCTGTTGCCGGTCCAGGCATGCTCGGCATCACCGAGGATCCAGCTGTTCCAGATCTGCAGGACCACGCCCGTATAGGTGGGTTCGGCGAGCCCGAACTCGATGCGTCGAGCCTGGTTCGCGACCAACGTGATCGAATCCGACGTGATCGACTCGTCGAATTCGTAGTTGTCGTCGAATTCGTCCGCTGCGTAATGGGCGTTGACCTTCAGGGCCGCCGATGTTGCTCGGACATGCAAAGCCTGTTCGACGTCGTTGCGAAATTGCTCCACAACGATTTCGACTTCGTCACCTTCGTTGATCACGAGTTCGGCCAGGGAAATAACCTCGATCCCGTCGACACGAATTCGGTCGGTGCGTTGGGTTCGGAAACGGTCGGCGAGCGTGCGCGCAGAATTCATTATTCCGGTCCTACAACGTGAGGGTCTTCGGGCTGCCATTGCCAGGTCAACGTGCCGTCGACCTGGTCTCGTTCGAGGAGTTCGATCTGGCCAGTGATCGGGTTGTAGCGCTCGGGCGCTTCACCGTGGCTGAGACGCGTGCTGTTCTCGTAACCGAAGATCGGGGCGGTGTCGTCTGCGAGGTGTCGCCAGAAGGCCTCGTTGTCGAGCACTTTGGTGGTCGGGCCGCTCCCGGTGCCAATCGCCAACGGTGATGTGCCCGGACGGTTGACCGTCACCGTCGAGGTCACGAATGGAACTTCGAGCATGGGAACCGGTGTGCCGGCGGGAAGCAGAGAGTACGTCTCGGGGGGAGTGCGCCGACCCCATCGCCAGGTGCGGGCGCGCACCGGAGGGTTTTGGGCCAGCGGACGAGATCGTCCGAGCAGCATGCTCCCGAGGCGGTCGAGGGCGATGAAGACCACGGCCGCTACCAGCCACGAGATGAGCATCAGTCGAAAGGTCGAGGCTGCGCTCGGGTCCCGGAACTGATCGATAAACCACTCAACTGGTCCAGCATCGATGAGGAGGTCGTACAGCTCGTTCACTAGCTTCTCGTGTCCTAACCGGCGGGCGCAGGGTTGACGGCGGCGTCGATGATCAAGTCGATGACGGCGTCGGCATTGGCTCGACGAGCAACGCGGTGCGGGTTGGAATCGGTGGAGGTGGTCATTTCGGTCTTACCTCGCTCGACGGTATCGGTGGATGCGTCGAGATGTGCGGGGGAGATTTCAAACAGTTCGGGGTGAGTCAGCCCGAGTACGGCGCACGGGTCGTGCATTGGTTGCCCAGCGCTGTCCTGCTTGTCGCTCCTCCAGTAGAACGATAACGCCTCCGCGAGCGTGGACGTTGCCAGGCTCTTTTCTTGTTCGAGCCGGCCGACCTCGGCGTGGCCCATCCGCACCTGATGGGTGAGGTCGAGGCCAAACATGGTCAGCGGTGTTCCACTTCGAAAGACCTCGTCGACAGCGTGGGGGTCTGCCCACGCATTGAACTCTGCGTGCTCGGTCACGTTCCCAACGCCTATTCCCCCGCCCATCCAGTACAGATGGCCGATGCGGCTTGGCAATGTGGGGTCACGGCGAATTGCAGTGGCGATGTTGGTAAGCGGCCCGGTGGCCACGATCAGCGCGTCGCCGTCTGCGCAAAACCGAAGAATTGCCGTGCTGGCGTCGGTGTGTTCCTCGCCTCGGTGCGGCTCGGGCACGTCGAGATCGCCGAGGCCGCTGAGTCCGTGGATGTCATCGGCCGCCGCGCTCGGAACAACTAGCGGGCGGTCTGCGCCTCGATGCACGGGCACGTCCGCGCCGGCGAGTTCGAGAAGAAAGCGGGCATTGCGAGTGGTGTTGTCGATCGACACATTGCCACTCACCGTCGTTACGGCAGCGATGTCGGTAAAGCGGTGCGCGCAAAAAATGGCGAACGCGTCATCGATGCCGGGGTCGCAGTCGAGAAGAATGCGCGGACGGGCAGACGAGGGTGACGTCATTGCCGGCGGTTACTTTCTCTGGCTGCCATCAACGGGCCGCGGGGCATTGCCCATACGTTGGGGTTCGGTACCACCCGGTGCTCGACAGATATCGTCGCAAAGTCGGCGTGCGCCGTCCCCTCAGCGTTGGTTATTGCGTCGAAGTGACCGTGTTCGATAGCGGCGTCGAGGGCCAGGGAGCTGGGGAACCACCACGACACGATGCCATCGAAGGTGGCGTCGGACGGATCAACCGGTAGGAGAACGCGGCATCCGGCTTCGCCGATCTGGGCCGCTACGTCCGATGCCATCTCGGCCAACCATTGTCCGAACGAGTCATGGTCGACGTCGGGGTCACGGCTCACGGTGATCGACAACTTGGCTCCGGGTATCGCTGGCCCCGCGTTGGCCTCGTGGATCTCGGCGAGTTCGAAAATCTCGACCTCGCATTGTTGGGTGATGATGGCGGCGGTTTCTGTGTACGACTGCAGGTCAGCGGGGTGTGTGTCGGCGGCAGCCTCGGCGCTAATGACGACGGCGGCGTCCCACGGAGCACCGTCATTGCTGGTGTTCAGGTTGATCAGTCGCTCGCTGCGCATATCGACGAGCACGCGATCGATCGAACTTTCGTTACCGGTTAGTGCTCCCACCGCATCGCGGGCGATGCGGTCTTCCAGCTCCAGCCGGCTGATATCGAAGTGCGCGGTGAACGCATAAAAACGGTGAGGCATCGCTAGCTCGCGACAGTCGGTTCGAGCGCGTGTAAACGCTTGACCGCGCCGACGAGAATCTTGCGTGCGAGCTTCGGCTGCTCGTCGAGCAGGCTAGAAAATTCGCGGCGGTTTAGTACGGACAGCTGCATGCCGGTATCGGCGGTGACGGTGGCGGTTCGGGGAACGCCGGCGACAACGGCGAGTTCGCCAAGGAAATCCCCGGCGCGCACCTGTGCGAGCACTTTTCCGGCGCGGCGCACGGTCGCTTCGCCGTCGATGATGATGATGAATTCGCGGCCCGGCGTGCCTTCGACCATGAGCTGCTTGCCCGCTTTGACCGACACGGTGGTCATCAGTTGGGAGATGGTCCGTCGCTCCCTGGTGCTCAGCTCGCTAAAGAGCTCAATCGTTTCCAGTTGTTCCTGCATAGTGGTGGCCCCCGAGCGCACTCTTTTGCAACGTCACCATTGATCGTTAGGGCCCTTTCTACTACACCGTCAGGTGGCTCGTGTGCCGCTTCGCGCCGATCTCCAGATCTGGAATGCGATGAACCCGAGTGCAACGAAGAGCCCAACGGCGACTCCGAGCTGGGCGGCACCGCCACGGTCTCCGGCATCGTCTGGGGCGGGCCCCGCATCGGGGCTGCCAACGATCGAACCGAGGCCCGGGGCGTCGTTGGGGTCATCGTCGAGCGGGGTGACCTGTGCCGATGCAGCGTTGGTGAACGTCGGCGTGCACAGCGCTGCGGTGGCGCCGGCCAATAGCGTCAGTGCAACGAGGAGTACGGGGAGAGATTTCTTCATGGGATAGCAAGCAATCTAGCGTCCAGCAGGGCACACTTTTGCGGTGGAAGCACCAAGCGACAAGTCGTACAGCCCGAGCGTGCGCCGCGTGCTGGAGCTGCCACGTCCCGCGTGGCGCGGTCGGATGCATAGCTGGATGGTCCCGATCGCTGCATTGGGCACGATCTGGCTCGTCGTCGTGGCCAACGAGCCGAACGCCAAGTTCGTCGCTGCGGTCTACGGGGTTGGTTCGGTTGGGCTGTATGCGGTGAGCGCGCTCGCGCACTGGCGCATATGGGACCCGAAACGACTGCACCTGTTCTTTCAGTTCGATCACTCGATGATCATGATCTTCATCACGACGTCCACGGTGCCGATCGCCTACGCGGTCGGTGGGCGAAGCGGGTGGCTGCTGCTCGCGGGCATGGCGGTAGGCGCCGCCTTCGGGCTCATCGCCATCTGGCTGCCGTTTCATCCGCCCCGAGGCTTTATGAATTCGTTGTTCTTCGCCGTGGGGTGGTGGCCGGTGTTTTTCGCGTTTCCCTTGCACCGAGCTCTGGGGACCGGCGGCCTGGTGATCATCTTGGTGGGCGGCATCGTGTTCACCATCGGCGCGCTGATCGTTGGCTTCCAGCGACCCAATCCCAACCCGAACGTCTTTGGCTATCACGAGATCTGGCACATCTTCGTTATCGTCGGCAACGTCGTGCATCTCACGCTCGTATACCTCATCGTTACCGGCCAGTCGCCGATAGCGCTCTAGACGTCATGGATCACCACGAAGAACTCCCGGTTGCATTTCGCAAGGGCAACTCGACCGAAGGTGTGCTGCCGATCCTCGGATACGTGCTCGGCGATCAGCTCGGGACCCGAGCCTTTGGTGAACTCTGGGGCGATCGCGTCGCCATTGTCTTGATGACGTTGGCTGCGGGCTGGGCCGTGGTGCAGCGTCAGCGCCGCGGCGAAGCGATCGGCTGGTGGATCCCGTCGATTGCCGTGTACCTGTTTTTCCGTGGTGTCGCCGGCCTTCTATGGGGGGAACGAGTCTTTCTGGCAATTGGGATTGGGTTGAAGGTGGCTCTTGGGCTCGCTGCGCTCGGCTCGGTGCTGGTGGGGCGCCCGCTCGCCGCGAAGCTTGCGCCGATGGTGCTGTCCCTTTCGGCCGAAACCAAAGCACACGAACGGTTCATCTCCACTATGAGAAACCTGACGCTCGCGTACGCGATCTATCAGCTGGTTTCGGTGGCGTTCGAAGTCTGGCTGCTCGGGGAAACCAGTTCCGGCACCGGGTTCTTGATCATCCGCACGATTATTGGAACGGGCGCCGGTTTTGTGGGGTTCTTGGGAGCAGTGTTTTACGCCGATCGACGGCTGCGGGACATCCCTGGCTTTTCTGGGGTCATGGCGCAATTCGAGGAGATTGGCCTAGCCATGGAACAGCGTCGGTCTAGCGGCCGGTAAGTTCCTCAAGCCACACATCGGCACAGGCAAGCCGATGCTCGAGCTGGGCGGCGGTTGCTTCGGTGATCCGATGCACGTTTGAGCGACGGTTCAGTTCGCCATTTACGGCCCGATGCTCCCACCCCACGATGCGAGCAATCGTGCGTACCCGATCGCTGTTGCGGTCCCGCAAGTCCTGTTTGCCCACGAAGCGGCTACGAATGTCGGCGAGTGCGTCCGGCACCCCAGACTCATCGGTGCGGCCCTGAAGCGGCGGGGGAGGTGGAAGGTCGAAGGGATGGCCCACGAGGTCGCCGGCCGTTGCCTGTACCGGGAACTCATCGGGGTCGATGCCGTCGGAGGGCTCTGGGATCGTCTCGTCGAGCACCGTCGACGAGAGCGCGGCGAACAACGACATTTGTTCCTCACGGTCGTCGAGAGCTGCGGGGTCCTTGGCCGGCTTGTCGGGGGTTGGCCGCTTGTCGATCGAGTGACGGCGTTGCTGGGCAATGGCGGCTGCATGGTTGCGCAAGCGGTGATCGTCGGGAACGAAGAAGTACGCGGGTTGCACGCTGAGGCCGGGGGTCCAACGAGCAATGCGGCCCACGGCCTGTCGAAAGAACAGCGCCGTCGTGGTTGTTGTAGCAAACACTCCCACGCGCAACCGTGGCACGTCCACGCCCTCGGAGATCATCCGGACCGCGATGATCCAGGGGGCATCACTGTCGGCGAATGTGGCGATCTTGTCGGATGCCTTGGGGTCATCGCTGAGCACGACTTGGGGTGTTGTGCCCGTGATCGCGGTCATCTTCGTGGCGATCTCTCGCGCGTGTTCGTGGTCGGTGGCTATGACCAAGCCGCCGGCGTTGGGATGGCTCTGGCGGATTCGATCGAGTCGGTCGGCAGCTTTGTCGAGGACCGTGGGCAGCCAATTGCCGTCGGTATCGAGCGCGGTTCGTAACCGCGCGCTCCAGTCGGATCGGTCCACCTCGTCGCGAAATGTCGCTTCCTTGATGGCGCCGCTTGCGTCCATCCATTCCATGTGGCCATCGAAGCGGGGGAAGTAGACGGGGCGGACCACGCCGCCCTCTTCGAGCGCTTCGCCGTAGCCGTATTCGAAATCGGAGACCGCTTCGCCGTGGTCGCCCATGGTGTAGCGCACGAACGGGATCGGGTTGTCGTCGCTGCGGAACGGCGTTCCCGACAGCAACAGCCGCACGCTGGCGGTTTGGAACGCATGGAACACGCCATCGCCCCACGAACGGTCGCTGGCCGCGTGGTGGACTTCATCGAGCACCGCAATGCCGCCCTCGATGAACGAGCGCAGGTGGTGACGCGCCGAGGCGGCCTGTGCGTAGGTGACGACGATGCCGTGCATGTCGGCGGCGAAGCCACCGTCGGGTTGCCAGTTCGGGTCGAGGTGCAGGCCAAAACGCGACGCGGACTCTGCCCACTGTTGCTTGAGATGAGCGGTCGGTACGGTGACGACGAGCGGCCGAGAGACCCCGCCGAGCTCGTTGCGAACCGCGGCAAGCGCGAAGGTTGTCTTGCCGGCTCCCGGGCAAGCAACGGTCAAAAAGTCTGGGTGTGGCCGGTCGGCGAATGCGATCAATGCATCGCGCTGCCAGCGGCGGAGAGTTACGGTCGTGGCCATCGCAGCGATCAAGCTAGCGGCTGGTACCGTCGCGTGGATGGAACCGGTCGTCTTTCACATCGTTGATTCCAGCGAGTGGGCCCACGTCGCTGAAGGAAGCGACTATTCGCCCGACTCACTTGCGAACGAGGGCTTCATTCACCTGTCGCAACGACACCAGGTCGTGCACGCCGCGAACCTGTTCTATCGAGGGCAAACGTCGCTGGTGGTGTTGTCGGTCGTCGTCGACCGGTTGCGCTCACGCCTCGTCTACGAAAACGGCTCCGCAGGAGAAGACACCTTGTTTCCGCACCTGTACGGCCCGTTGAACACAGATGCCGTGTGCACCGTCACCGAGTTTCCCTGTGGTATCGACGGTCGCTTTGGCCTCCCGGAGGCGCTGTCTAACCAGGGTTAGCGCTGATCGAGCTGGTCGAGCGCGATCTCAATGTTTCGGCGCGCTGTATCGAGGTTTTGGCGTGCCCGTTCTTCTGCGGCGGCGAGGTCGGCAACGCGTGCTTGTGCCACGCGGAGCGTTTCGTCGTCGATGTGAATGTCGTGACCCGAGTAGCTGGACGTCTCGGCTGCGCTTTGGTCAGCGGCTTCGCGGGTCTGTCGGGCATACTCTTCGGCTTCGGCACGAATGGCCGCAGCGCGTTCTTCGGTGCGTTCGATGAGTTCTCGTGCGGCATTGTCGTGTGCGACTCGATCGACTTCGATCTGGGAACGCACCTGGGCAATGAGCGCTTGGGCTTCGGCTTCGGCATCTTCGCGGATCTGCACTGACGTTTCGGTCGCCTGTCGCAACATGAGCGAGACTTCCTTGCCCATGCGATCAAATTCCGCTTCGTCACCGACAGCGCCACCGGCGTGAGCAACGGGTGCTGGTGCCGGTAGGACGGGAGCGTCAACGGGTTGCCCGCTTTCGATCGAACGGTTAAACGCTTCGATCTCATCTGCGATTGCGCCGAGGTAGCGGTGTACGTCCGGGCGGTGATAGCCCTTCTTTACAATCGGAAAGATTTTGTTGCGCAGTTCATCGGTGCTGATCGCCATGGGAGTCGCTCCATCTCGTGTGGCTGTGCGATAGCAGAGCCTTGCCGTATTGAAGATCGGTCGACGATCACGAAGGTTTAGGCCAGCGAGACTACTTTTCCCCGCTCGTGTTACTGGGGTCGCCTTCGACCGCCTCGATCGTTGGCGCCGCCTGAACGATCTGTCGACGGGACTGAAGCAGGTCGTTGTTCGCGATGAGCGTGACCTTGTGTGCTTCGGTGATCTGGGTCGACGTGGAGCCAATCGCCGTGATCTCGCCGAAGACACCGTCGAGGCTGATCGTGTCGCCTACGGACAGTTCGCGGCGTAGCGCACGCCCCGAGGCAATTTGGGCGGCGATGCTGTGGCCGCCGAGACCAGCGAGCAACGCGAAGGCGAGCCCGACCGTGAACAGCATGGCGGCCACGGCAATGGAAATGATGCTGGTGTCTACGCCGACCTGGTTCGCTGCGATGACGATCGAGAACCCGGTCACGAGCACCTTGAGAATCATCGGGACGCGGTCGCGCACAATTGCCGACGCATGGGCGAGGCTTCGGGCAACGCCCGCCTCGAGGAACGAGGCAATGATATTGCCGACGATCAACACGATCGTAGCCGAAAGTACCTTTGGCAGGAACGACACAATGTCTTCGGACAACTGCGTAAGTGCAGCCCCGTTCACGATGCCGAGCGCAGCGATAAGCGCAATGATCAACACGACGGAGAAGAACAGTGTGGCCACGGCTCCGGACGCGCTTCGAATCGCCTCGGGGCGTGAGTCCTTCTCGGTGAGTCGTCGAGCGATCGCTGCCGCAATGCTGCCCAGCACGAGCCCTGCGACGATCACCAGCAGAGCGGCTAAGGCGCTCTGGCCCGAGGACGCTGTTTCTTGAGCTAGTAGTAACACCAATTTCCCCTCATGGCGCGAGAACACTGATGCTAGGGCACGTGACGCGCAGGTCCTAATCCGCGGGTCTGTTTGGGTCGAGTACCACGCCGCCGATCTCGAAGGGGATACCGAGCAGCGAGCCGAATAGGTCGAGGTCGCTGCTGTCCTGGAGACGTTCGCTAATGCGCTCGCGAATGCGATTGTGCAGGTCTTGTGGCGGTTGCAACAACGCCATCAATGCGGGGCGAAGCTCTTCGCTAATCGGTTCGACGTTTCCGAACTCGGAGTCTGGGGTCGGGTCGATGCTGGCCAGCGTGTTGGTGCACTTCAGGCAGGTATCGATATGCGCATCGAGCTCTTCGTTGTTGCCGTTGAGCCACGACAGAAGTTGTTTGCGGTTTGGATGCCTTGTCATCACGACATCCACCCGTCGAGTGCGGTGGCTAGGACCCGTCTACTTCGAAGCAACCTCGTCTTTACCGTAGGCAGCCCGACGTCGAGCAATGTAGCGATCTCTTGGTAGCTCAAGCCTTCGACTTCTCGAAGCACCACAATCGATCGGCTGAGTCCGTCGAGCTGATCGAGGGCCGTTTCGAATGCATCCATCGACAGGTGCCCAACAGCCTGGTCCTCTGCGGTCGACGATGACTCTTGCTCCGGGAGTAGATCGGGGTCACGGATCTCTTCGCGGCGCTTGCGCAGCGTGGAGATTGCGGTGTTGTGCGTGATGCGAAGCACCCACGAACGAAGCGAGGAGTCGCCACGGAACGTTGGCAGTGCCCGCCAGGCCTTAATAATCGCATCTTGGGAAACGTCCTCGGCCAGTGCGGCGTCTCTCACGACCGAGTACGCAACCCTGTAGATGGCATCGAGGTGGTCGTTGAGTAGCTCGTCGAGTAGCTCGTGGTGTGAGGTCTCGGGAGCCGTTGATGGGGACAGGTCTGCAGAGGTTGTCAAGACATCGCTACTTCCGGGTTGAGCATCGATCGCATGGCCATTCCTAGCCGACGACGATACATAAGGCGCAATTTCGCGCCATGCCTTGGGTGTGGCGACGCGCCACGGGCTGAGTGAGGTTGCCGCCGGCGACGAAGTCGCATGAAGAAATGTGCCGCGGAATTCGACAGCGGGGGCGGTAACGGTCATGGTCTAGGGACGCAAGGGGCCTCGGTTTTGTCGCGTGGACGTCAATATTTGGCTGAACAAAGGTTTTTCAGCAACTTCGCGACTTCCTCCCGGCACCGTGCGTCACTTGTCGTGTACACCATTTTTTCGAGGGAATAACACATGATTGATGACATTACTGACTCATTTGCGGACATGATTGACTTGTTCATCACGTTCGTGCCGAAGATTGTGGGAGCGTTGCTGCTTCTTCTGATCGGTAAGTTCGTGGCCGGGTTCATTCGTGGCCTCATCCACAAGCTTCTCCGTGCGGTCAAGTTCGACAACGCCGTAGACAAGAGCGGATTGGGCGCTCATGTAGAGCGCGCTGGTTTCGCCGATTCCGGCATGCTCGTCGCCAAGATCGTCGGTTGGATGATCATGTTGATCTTCGTACAGCTCGCAGTGAGCACGCTCGGAATTGCGTCGATTGAAACCCTCATCAACGATCTCGTTGCATGGATCCCGAACGTGATCATCGCCATCATCTTGGTTGTCATCACCGGCGCGGTAGCCAACTTCGTAAAGGGCCTCCTCTCCGACGTCCTCGACGACGTCGCAATGGGCGAGCTCGTCCTCAAGGTCATCGTTGGAGCGATCTGGGTACTTGGTGGCATGATGGCTATCGATCAGCTCGGTTTCGGCGGAGACATCATCGACCAGCTCTGGAACGCAATCACGACCGGCCTCACCGCCATCATCGTGATCAAGTTCGGCATCGGTGGCATCTGGGCAGCCCGTGACCGCTTCTGGCCAGGAATCTACGACGCAGTAGACGCAGCCAAGAAGTAATTCCGCTGGCCTCACACCAGTAGTGAGGACATGAACTGAATAGCCCCGGGCCTTGTGCCCGGGGCTGTTTGCGTTTTGTGGGTGTATTGCGACTGGGCCTAAAGCTCGTCGATGCGATGGAAGGCCTCGCCGAATTCGAACGCCTGCCCGGCCGCCATCTCGGCCATCTGCTCGAGCTCACGAGTTCGGAATGCGGCGGTTTCATCATCGGGATTGTCGGTGATGACCATGGTGGTTTCGAACTGGCTCTCGTGGGCGAGCAGCGAGTGCACCTTGGCATCGGTAAACCCGGTGACGTCTTCGACGTGGTTGGGGGCCTCCGATTCGAACAGCAACAGTGCATCGGGGCGATGCCGGGGCTGTTCGAGCTCGGGGAAGAAGAAGGGATCTCGGGCGGCCACGATGCCTTCGACCGCGAGAAAGCCGGCGTTGCGATGATCGGGGTGCAGACGCCACCGCTTCCAGGGATCGTGGCCGAGCACCACCGAGGGGGTGGTGAGGCGAATGACCCGTGCGACCTCTCGCCGCATGTCGAGGTCTGCAGTCAGTTCGCCGTCGACGGCTCCCAGGAAGTACACCTCGCCGGTTGCCCCGAGGCGACGTGCCGCCTCGCGTTGTTCCGTTTCGCGGATGGCGACCAAGGCCGTGGTGTCGGCGCTCTCGTCCCAGGTTCCCTTCGAACCATCGGTGCAGATTAGGTGGTTGACGACGCAGCCTTCGGCCGCCCATTTGGCGAGCGTGCCGCCACATTCGAATTCGATGTCGTCTGGGTGGGCGGCTATTGCCAGCGCGCTACGCGGTGTCGGTAGGTTCGTTGTGTGGTCCATGAATGCTCCCAAGGTCACCGGGGTGGTCTACGTCCCACGCTAAGTCGGGGGCGTCGATGATGTGTGGTTCGATGCCGATGCGTCGGCACAAGGCCACGTGGGTATCGAAGGATTCGGCGCCGTAAGAGAACGTGAACTCGAGTCGGGTCGGCAGGCACATCACGTTGGTTCCGGACCGCCACCGGTCGGGGGCGATGGTGATGATGCGGCCGCTGACCATGACGCGCAGGTCTCGCGCGTGGGGAAGGTCTGCGTGGGCGATGATGACTTGGTCGTAGCCGAGGTGTGCGAGATGGTCGCGGCCTTGGGCCACGGCGACGTTTAGCCCCGGTTCGGTTGGGCGAAATGACCGGGCGCCGCGGGCGTGCGCCCACGGGGCGACTTCGGGGTCGTCGTGCACGACGAGAACGTCGAGGTCGTGGGCGGCGGCGACAACGGCCGCAGCCATCGACTCGATGAGGGCGGCGCGGTCGGGTTCGGACACGGCGGT
Organism: Caprella mutica; assembly: GCA_947561585.1. Taxonomy (NCBI): domain Eukaryota; kingdom Metazoa; phylum Arthropoda; class Malacostraca; order Amphipoda; family Caprellidae; genus Caprella; species Caprella mutica. The sequence continues at coordinate 961,397 of CANNZV010000094.1, read as the reverse complement.
GGCGAGCCGAGCCTTGCCGTTATGGAGCGATCGCAACGCAACGAGTACTGCCGTGGAACGAAGGTCACCTGATGCCGAATGGGGAACCAACATGTTCAAAGTCTAGGGTTCGGTGATGAGGTCGTTGAAGTGAAGTCGCTACTGGCAAAGATCACCCGCTCGGCTAGCGCCCACAAGCCAGATACCCAACCGGTGGCGGCGCAAAGCTGGAACACGTTGAGCACGCTCGGCTCCGGGGCCGTCGCCGACATCGATTCGCGCGGCGTGGTCTTTCCCCGCCATCGTCCGTTGTCGGTGGAGGTGTGGTTTGGTGTTGGGGACCGCTGGTTGCGCGGCGGCACCGCCGATGGTGTGCGCCAGACGCGAATCGTGGGTCTGCCGATCATTGAAACCCGCCAACGCACCGGCGAGGACGACATCGTGCAAACGGTGTGGGCCGACGAAGCCGGAGACGGCCGAGGCCGTGTGGTGCTTCGGCTGGCGAACGAGTCCGATGTTGCCGTCGTTGCCGCCATCGTGGTGCGGCCACGCAGGCTGCTCGGTGCGGGCTCGATCGGTGAGGTGCGCACGTCGGGAACGTTGATCGTGGCCGACAAGGTGCCGCTCGTCGAAATCGGGCGTTTGCCCGGTGACGCGGTGACTACAAGCGAAGTGTCGGCCGACGCGGATGCGCTGATCGAGCGTTTGACGGCTGGTTCCGACGAACTGTTCGGCGAACATGAGATGGTGGATTCGGACGGCGCTGCGTCGATTGCGGCGCTGATTCCGCTTACGCCTGGCGTGGATCGCACGCTCGAGATTCGTGATGGCAATGAAGCGCCGTCGATCGCACCTGCCCCTATCGACAACGTCGTTGCCGGATGGCGTTCCCATTTGGCGAACGCGGCCGAGTTCGACCTGCCGGCGTGGCCCAAGCACGTGCCCGTGGCGCTGCTGTCGGGAGTGTTGGGTGCGGCCGCTGACGGTTCCGGCCCGCTCGGCGACACGCAGTGGCGTTCGGCCGACGATTCGATTCTGGCGGCTGCGCTCGCCCAAAGCGGATTGAGGCAGGGAGCGTGCACGGTCCTCGACCGGCTGCTCGAGCAGGTGACGTTGGGCGAGATCGGGCGCCGAGACTGGCCGGCGATCGCGGCTGCGATCGGCACGCTTTCGGGAACCGAGGTAGGCGACGCGATGTTGGCCCGCCATGGCGAAGCCGTGCTTGCTGTGTGCGGCCATTGCTTGTCTGAGGCACCCGCTATTGCGTTGACCCAGCCGCTACTGCGAGCAATCGCTGCCGCCCACGGCCTCGCGGCAGCCAACGACGCCGCGTCGATCGGCGGGCGCGTGCGCGACGAGCTCGACGGTGTCGTGTATGCACGCCATGGCTGGCCGGTTCCCGCCGAGAGCGCGAACGCGGTCGCCGATGCCGCCGCCCGAGGCGCTGCGGGCCGTGACGCGGAGAGTATCGGGTTGGCCATGGTTGCGTCGGCGAACTTCGAGCACCAGGTCGAGCCTCTGGTGCCGCTGCGCTCGTTGGCCGGGTCGACGTGGCGTTGGGGGCGCGGTGGCTGTGGCGATAGCCCCCACGCGCGTGCTGCGTTGCTGGTTGGCCTGCGAGCGCTGTGTGTGTCGGAATATCCCGGTAGCGCAGCTGGCGCGCCCGTGGCCCTCGATACACCGGTCGACATCGATGTGCTGCCGGGAATGAAGCCGGAGTGGTTGGGGCAGAACTTGCAGTTCAAGCGGTTGCCGACAGCTGCGGGAACGTTGTCGGTTGCGTTGCGTTGGCACGGTGAGCGGCCCGCGTTGTTGTGGGAACTCGAACCGAACGGTCACCCGTTTTCGTTGTCGTGCATCTCTATCGACCCCACGTTCACGACGACCAACCCAACCGGCGAAGCCCTGCTCGAGGCCCCCACTCATCTGGTGCCGGAGCCAAAGAAGTCGCTTCTGTGAGCAAGGCCGGCTCGCTTCGGCCGTCGCTTCGCACGTCTGCTCCCGGGCTCGCCCATGAGCGGGCGCTGTGGGCGAATGGTGCCGACGTGGTTGTGGGCATGGACGAGGTCGGCAAGGGCGCGTGGGCCGGGCCGCTGTCTGTGGGTGCTGTCGTGGCGCCCAAGGACCGGCGTTTGTACAAGGTGCGCGATTCGAAGCTGCTGAACGCGCACGAACGCGAAGCGATGTTCGATCGCATCGTGCAGTGGTGCGATGCGTGGGCGGTGGGCCACGCCAGCCATGGCGAATGCGACGATTTGGGGATGGCGGCGGCGCAGCGTCTGGCCGCGCAACGGGCCCTCGATGGGCTCGGGGTGGAGGTCGACAAGGTGCTGCTCGACGGCAAGTGGGACTTCGTGGGCGGAGGTCGAGCAACGGCGATTGTGCGCGGCGAACGCGAGAGCGTGTCGATTGCTGCGGCGTCGATTCTGGCAAAGGTCACGCGCGATGCAATGATGCGGGACCTCGATGCGTCGTATCCGCAGTATTGGTTCAGTGAGAACAAGGGCTACCCGTGCCACCGGCACCGTTCGGCGCTGCACATCGTGGGGCCATCGACGATTCATCGAAAGAGTTGGGCATACATGGATGCACTGGCGTGGCGCGGGTTAGTTCGCTATGTCCCCGATAACGGGCAAGGGACCCTCTTCTTGTGAGCCGGGTTTCTGTGAGCCGGGTTTCTGTGAGCAACGTAGCGTTTCGGATGCTGCTGGTCGTGTGGACGTTGGGCATCTGGGGGAGTCGGGTGCGAAATATCGTGTCCGATGATGACCTGGCCGGGTCGGAGCGTTCGGTTGCGTTGCTGGTCGCCGGTGTGCTGTTGGTGGCAGCGGCGGTGACGGGTTTCGCCGTGTTGGGCCGGATGTCGTGGCAGGTTTGGCCGCTGGGCATTTTGGTGTTCGCCGGTATCGCCCGATGGACAATTCGGGGTCCACTCATTTTGCTTACCGGCGAGTGGAGCGTTGGGTTTCGGGTGGTGCATACCGTGTTGTGGCTGGTCACCGTGGTGTTGAGCGTTGCGGCGTGGCGAGAGCAAACACGCGTTGGGGGCTCGGGTTCGTCGTAACCACTGGTTGCTCCGATACTATTTTGGCATGGGCCAACTCGTCACCGTTCTCGAAAAGCCATCGACCCGGTCCGGGGTTGTCCGATACGTGCTCAACCGGGCGTTGACCGGCATGGGGCACGAGCGTTTCACGACCGACGTCGAGCCGGTCGGGGATCGTCCCGCCGATGAGATGGCCCGCCGCATGTTGGCAACCGGCCAGGTCTCGGGTGTGTCGCTGAACTCCAACGTCATCACCGTGGAGCTGTCGGGCAACGACTCGTCTGGTCTCAAGGAGATCATCGTCGATCTCTACACCTATTACGTTCCCGGTGTAGAGATTCCCTCAGACGAAGAGCTGATGGCACAAGTCGAAGGCTGAGACTTGCGCATTACAGTCGAAGGCTGAGACTTGCGCATTACAGTCGAAGGCTGAGACTTGCGCATTGCGGTCGAAGGCTAGGGCTTTTCGATCTGGCGTAGCTGGTGCTGCACCACCCACGTGTGCATGGCAATGCCGGAAGCGACGCCGGCGTTGATCGACCGGGTCGATCCGAACTGAGCAATGGAGCAGATGAGCTCTGCTTGGTCGCGCACGGCCTGGGACAGCCCGGGGCCTTCTTGGCCGAACACGAGCACGCAGGCTTCGGGTAGGGCGGTGTGCTCGAGGGCAACGGAGCCGGGCAGGTTGTCGATGCCGATCACGGCCAACGATTCCGATGCCGCCCACTGCACGAACGCTTCCACCGTTTCGTGGTGGGTTACGTGGTGGTAGCGGTCGGTCACCATGGCGCCTCGTCGGTTCCATCGGCGTTTGCCGATGATGTGTACGCCCGCGGTGTTGAACGCGTTCGCGTTTCGTACGACCGTGCCGATGTTGAAGTCGTGTTCCCAATTCTCGATGGCGATGTGCATTTTGGATCGTGACGAGTCGAGGTCGGCAACGATGGCTTCGCGTGTCCAATACCGGTATTTGTCGACGACGTTTCGACGGTCTCCTTCGGCGAGGAGCACCGGGTCGTAGTGGTCGCCGGTGGGCCAGGGTTGTTCGTGGGGGCCGACGCCGACTTCTTCTTGGGTCACGGGGCGTAGCGTATTGGCGCTACCAGTCGAGCAGCGCGACCTGGGTGAACTCCTTGAGTGCGGCTGCGGTTTGGCCTTCGACCGTGTGGAGTGCGGGGTCGGCTATGCCGAGCGGCGTGGTGGTTGCGAGATCGTTGGCCGATATCGCAATCAGGTTGCGGTACCCAATGCCTGCTGCGGCCACGTCTGCGGAATATTCGCGGTCGTGATTGTAGGCGAAGTAGGCGGTTTCTCGCCCGGCCCGGGTGGCCATCGACGTGGTCGCCGTGCACAGGTATCGGGCAGAGGCCAGCGCCGCGTCGTAGATGTTTTGTGGGTCGGAGTTGCCATCGTTGTTGGCGTCGGCTTCGTACCGATTCCATGTTTGTGGAATGAACTGCATGGGGCCAACGGCGCGGTCATAAGTGGTGTCTTCGTCGAGTCGCCCACCGTCGGTGTCACGAATGAGTGCGAGGCGTTTGATCACTGGGGCCGGTGCGGCATCGTCTGTGGGTTCGTCTGTGGGTTCGTCTGTGGGTTCGCCTGTGGGTATTGCAGTGGGTTCAGGCGTGGGCACCACTGTGGCTTCGTTCGATTCGGTGCGGCCGGTGGCTGCGGGGGCTTCGGTTCCTTCGGTGAGGAACTCGGCGCCTTGGAGTATGCGACCGTCGAGCGCTGGCCCTCGGATGCTCTGTGTCGTGTGGCCATTCGCGTTCAACGTGGAGTCCGCAAAGTGTCCGTGGAGGCTTTCGATCCTGCCGATTCCCGCGAGCATCCACCATTGGATTTGGCAGTTGGGGTCCTCGATAGCGAGCAGGCGTTCGGCGATGACGTAGGCGTTGAGCGCAACGAGCGGAATGTCCGTGCCCGCAACGAACTGAGGGAGCTGGTCGTGGAGGGCAATCCGGTAGCTGGCGCCGGTTTGCCGCAGGAGCGACTCGGCATCGCGGCGGTGGCCGAGCGCAACGATTCGCTGCGCGCTGAGGGTGTCTCGTTCGCCGCGCAGGATTTCGAGGTCCCGTTCGATCGAGATCCGCTTGTCGCGTCGGCGTGCGGCCTCTGCGGTGCGGTCGGCAATCTGTAGCGTTTGGTCTTCGCGAACCTCATTGGTGACCACGCGGTGGCTGCTGGTTTGGGTTTGGGGAAGATCGAGGGCGGTGCCGAGGTCTTCTTCGCCAATGAAGGCCCGCACGGCGAGTTCGCTGATGGCCAGTTTGAGCACGGTGATCTCGTGTGCGAGCCGGGCCTCTTCGTTGCGTTCGTGGGCAATGGCACTGTTCATGGCATCGATGCGGGGGCCAATGGCGGCGATCTGGTCGGTGATCGGACCGATATCACGGTCGAGGGTGTCGATGCTTTGGAGGACCTGCACATGGCGGTCGAGGTGTGCGGCGAGGTCACTGCCCGTAACCGCCACGGTGTCGACGCCGCTCGCGAAGACGGTGCTGTCGTGGAGGATGGCCGGGTCGAAGTCTGGGGTTGGAGCGAGGTTGTTGGGATCGAGGCCGAATCGCAGTGCGGGCGCCACCCATGGCTCGTTGTCCGGAAGCGCCCCATGGCGTGTGACGTATCCGAGGAGCGGAGCGTCGATTGCGCCCTCGTCGGGGTTTGCGTCTTGCGCAGCAAGCGCAGGTGCGAGTGCTGCGAGTACAGCGAAGGAAATCGCTATCGCTGCGAGCCCGCGGCGGACCCGCAAAAAATTTGACATAGGGGACTATCGGAAGCGATACCCCGATGTTGAGGGTTAACGGGCAGCGTAGATCCGGAGCTGGTAGTGCCAGGCCCGTCGTTCCGAGCGATTTTGCTGGTCTTCAGCGTGTCGTGCAGCTTCGTAGTTGGTCCGGTAGCCCGCGGTGAGGTCGTCGGTCATGTTTTCAATGGAGCCGATGACGCTGGCGCAGCGGTCTTCGTGTGCATCGAGGCGTCGGCGGCTGCTCGTCGCCGCATTGCCTTCCCACGTGAGCGGGGTGTGGAGGCCGCGAACCGGATGAAGGACGCTTCGCAGTGGGTAAGCGGCGTGTCCGAGAGCGAATGCGGTTTGCAACATTTCGGCGGCCTTGGCATCAAGCTTGGCGGCTTCGCGCCGGTACCAGGCAGCAGAGTTTCGGGCATTGCGCAGGTCGCGGTGCAGGCGGGCGAGCTCCTGGGCTGATACCTCTACAGTTCGTGCTGTCATATTTCGCTAACCCTTAAACTTGAGAACCCCAAAACTTGAGAACCATTGAAATGCAGTGAATCACATGAAATGTAGCGAAGCAATAGTGGGGAAGGCCTAACTTGCTTTTGTCGAACAAACGTTCGATACTGGGGTCATGGGAGTGCCCGCTGAACTACACGATCAGGTGCAACGCATAGCGCCTGTTGTCTTGGCATCCGAGCAGTTGCTCGCCGTGCCCGAGGTTTTCCACCGGATTCTGCCATCGGGAGGGTTGCAGCGCGGGTGGACCACGCGGGTGGACGGCGGTTCTTCGGCCCGAGCGCTGGCTTGGGCGTTGCTCGGCACCATCACCTCCACCGGAGGGTGGGTGGCGGCCGTTGACGTGCCCGGCATCAGCCTGGGGGCCGCACGAGAGGTGGGGGTTGCGATCGAACGGGTACTCGTGGTGACGAGTACGGACGCCTCGGCGTGGTCGGCGTCCATCGGTGCGCTCATCGGGGCCGTTGACGTCATCGTGTTCGGGGCTCCCCGCCACCGGATCAAACCCAGCGAATATCGGCGAATGTCGTCGCGCTGTAGAGAGCGGGGAACCACTTTGGTCGAGTTGGCCTCAGCCGGGCCCGGCCAGCTGCAATACGACATGGTCTTTTCCGCCGACCCTGTCCAATGGCAGGGTTTGGGGGCCGGTCACGGCTGCCTGCAATCGCGGCGTCTCGATGTGTCGGTGTCTGGCCGGCGAGCCGGGGGCGCTGCTCGCCGCTCCCGATTCGAGTTGCCCGGGGTCGATGGCCAGCTGCGCCAGATCGAACGGGCGCCGCTGGTGGCTGTTCGCTAAGTCGTGGCTCCTCAACGTGTGTTCGCCCTTTGGGCTCAAGACTGGCCGGTCGTCGCCGCCGGGATTCTCCCCGACGAACCCGGCGCAATCCTGCACGCCAACCGCGTCGTTGCCTCGTCCGAGGCCGCCCGGGCAATGGGGGTGGTGCGGGGTCTTCGGCGTCGAGAGGCCCAAGGCCGTTGCCCGGACCTCATCATTGGCGAACGCGATCTCGCCCGAGAAGCACGCGCCTTCGAACCCGTTGCCACCGCGATCGAAACATTCACGCCGCGCCTCGAGCTCAGTCAGCCGGGCATGTGCGTGTTCCCGACCATTGGCCCGTCGCGGTACTTCGGTGGGGATGGGTTGTTGGCCGAACGGATCGGCGAGGCTGTCGAGGACGTGCTCGATGGCGCTACGAGTTGCCACATCGGCATCGCCGATGGCGTGTTCGCGGCCCGGCTGGCGGCGCGAATGCACACGGGCAAGCCACACATCGTGCCCGAGGGGGAAAGCCCGGGCTTTCTCGCTCCGCTTCCCATATCCACGCTCGAACAGCCCGAGCTCACCAACGTTTTGCAGCGTCTCGGGCTGGCAACATTGGGAGACTTCGCAGCCCTCGACCCCGTCGACGTGCTCGGGCGTTTCGCTCGCGTTGGGGTGCTTGCCCACCGGCGGGCGTCGGGAACCGACGACGCGCTCGCCGATGTCACCGACCCGCCACCGGATATGGCGGTGTCGCTTTCGCTCGAGCCGCCGGTCGAACGCATCGACCAGGCCGCGTTCGCTGCCCGGCAATTGGCGCTCGAACTAGACGCGAAGCTGCAACGAAGGGGGGCTGCGTGTAGCCGGGTAACAATCGAGGCCGAGAGCGAGAATGGCGAGAAGTTCATTCGCGGCTGGCGTCACGAAGGGGCGTTGTCGGTCGGGGCTATGACCGACCGGGTGCGCTGGCAGCTCGACGGGTGGCTCAACGCCCCAGCCAACGCTCGTCCATCGGGCGGGTTAATACGGCTGCTGCTGCGTCCAGAGAATCTGCTTCCGGCCGCAGGGCGGCAACTCGGGTTCTGGGGAGGCGAGACCGAAGCGGACCTTCGCGCTGGCCGTGCGGTCGCCCGACTCGAAGGCGTCGTTGGGCCTCGCAACGTGCAGGTCGCGCAGTGGCAGGGGGGACGAGAACCCGCCGACTTGGTCCGGCTTCTCCCGGCGGGCACCGTAGACCTCGCCCAACATCAACCGGCGCTGTTCGATGAACGTCCGTGGCCGGGGAAGATGCCCACACCCTCACCCATCGAGCTTTTCTCGGAGTGCCCGATCGAGGTCGTTGACCACTTGGGGGCGGCGGTCACCGTGTCGGGTCGGGGTCGGGTCTCGGCCGCACCCGCTCAAGTCCGTGACGGCAACGGGCGTTGGCGAGACATTGTTTCATGGGCTGGTCCGTGGCTGCTCGACGAGCGTTGGTGGGACCAAGAACGGCTTCGGAGGCGGGCGCGATTTCAGCTCGTCGACCAAGAAGGCGACGCACTTTTGGCCTATGTGGAAAAAGGTCACTGGTGGCTGGCTGGGAGGTATTGAGTGCAGGTCGCTATGGTCGTTGTCTATGAGTGAAGAACGCGAAATCCTCGAGTGGAATACGTACGGTACTGCTGCACGTGAATTGGCCCAGCTCGTTGCCGATGACGGCTACCGACCGGACATTATTTTGGCCATTGCCCGCGGCGGTCTTTTCGTTGCTGGTTCGCTTGGGTACGCCCTGTCGGTGAAGAACTTGTACGTGATGAACGTCGAGTTCTACACCGGTGTCGATGAGCGGCTCGACGTGCCGACCACCTTGCCCCCGTACCTCGACAAGTTCGATCTCACCGATTCCAAGGTGCTGATTGCCGACGACGTGGCTGACACGGGGCATACGCTTCGTCACGTGTTCGACTTTTGCAGCGATGTAGTTGGCGATGTTCGGTCTGCGTGTCTCTACGAGAAGTCGCATTCGCTCATCAAGTGTGACTACGTGTGGAAACGCACCGATCAGTGGATCGAGTTCCCGTGGTCTACGCAGCCGCCTTTGGTCTCCGGTGGGGTCGTGGACGCCTAATGAGGAAGATTCGCGTGCCGGCGTCATCGGCGAACTTGGGCCCAGGGTTCGATGTCTTGGGCATGGCGATCAACCGTTACCTCGAGGTCGAGTTCGCCGAAGAGGGTGTTGGCAGCCCCGATCACTTGACCATGCGAGTCTTTCAGAAGTTCGGGGGTACCGGTGGCCTCAAGATCACCTCGACGATCCCGCCAGCGCGAGGCATGGGGTTCTCGGGCGCCGCACGAGTTGCCGGGCTCTTGGCCGCAGCCGTGCAAAAGGGTTCGACGATAGAGGAGTGCCGCCGCTGGTTGTTCCTTGAAGCAACCGAGCTCGAAGGGCACCCCGACAATGTGGCCCCGTCTGTCTTTGGCGGGGTGACCGTTGCGGTCGGCGATCGGGTCGAACCAGTCACTGTCGGAATGGACGCCTCGGTTGTTTTGTGGATTCCGAATACGTTGTCGGGGACCAAGGAGTCACGTGGCAAGCTGCCCACGCAGGTCTCTATGGAAGATGCCGTGTTCAACATGGGGCGCACCGCGTTGCTGATAGCGGCGCTCGCCAACGGCGATACCGATTTGCTCGGTTTCGCAACGCAGGATCGCCTGCATCAGAGCATTCGTCTCGAAGCGCTTCCCGAAACCGCCGTGGCTATCGACGCCGCCAAAGAAGCTGGAGCCTGGTGCTCGTGGCTGTCGGGCAGCGGGCCAACGGCCGCCGCGTTGTGTGCGCCGGAGATGGCAGACGCGATCGCCGCCGCAATGCCCCCCGGTGGTGAGGTCAGTATCTCTCGCATCGACACCAGCGGGGCCGTCTGCGAGTGAACACGGCGGCGACGGACGAACTTCTCGATGCCACCGAGGAGTGGTTTGTTCGCAACGGCATTCCCCATTTCATCGATAACTTCACGGCGTCTGAAGATGTCTGGACCCGTGCAGTGGGGTTCTTGAGCGGGGTGTTTCTGCTCGAAATGTTTTTCACGTTCGGCAGCCGCCTCGACGGTTGGTACCAGGCGGCAGCGTTTCTTGGTGGGGCGGCGGTTGTGGTCGTCTCGGTCGTTGCCGTGAACCGTTATCGGGGCCGCAGCGACTTTGCTCGCCCCGACGACGTTGGCTGGGCCGAGCTGGCCCTGTTCGTGTTCATCCCGCCGGTTCTGGCGCTGATTGGCGGCCACAACACAATGTTGGAGTTTGTGGGCATTGTGCTGTTGAACCTGGCGATTCTGGCGATTACGTATCTCGTGGTTTCGTGGGGCCTGTTTGCGATGATCCGGTGGGGGATCATTGCGATGTGGACGCATATCACCCAGGTGTTTCAGCTGTTGGGCCGGGTGCTGCCGCTCATGTTGTTGTTCTCGGCGTTTCTGTTTCTGAACGCCGAAATTTGGCAGGTCGTCAACGACTTTCCGATTCCGCTCTTTTCCATTGTTGTGGGGTCGCTCGGGTTGATCGGGCTCACGTTTCTCGCCGGGGCCATGCAGGGTTCTATTCAGCAACTGCGCTGGTTCGAGAGCTGGGGTGAGGTGTGCGCCGAGCTCGATGGCACACCGCTTGCCGGGTGCGACACTTCGGTGTTCCCGGGAAGCCCCGAGCAGGTGCCGTTGGGTCGAGCGGCAAGGGTGAATCTGTCGTTGCGTCTCGTTGTTGGATTGGCCGTACAGGCGCTTTTGGTGACGTTGCTGATCTTTGGCTTCTATGTGCTCTTCGGGCTGCTCACCGTGCGCGAGGACACGATGTTGCAGTGGACGACGCTGGAAGCCAAAGACGTGGCCAGCGTGCGAATCGGGTCGTCTTCGATCTTTGGTTACGACGTGATCTTGACGTCGTTGCACCTGGTCGCCGCCGGCTTCGTGGCGGCGTTCAGCGGCCTACAGTTTGCGGTGTCGCTCGTGACCGACGATGACTACACCGAGGACTTCGTGGCCGACAGTAACGCCGAGGTGCGCCAAGCCCTAGCGGTGCGGGCTGCATATCTACGGCTCGCCAACGCAGCCGATTAGCCGATTTCGCTGAGGCGCTTTCGTTGGGTGCCGTCTTCGAAGAAGTTGTCGGGATGGAGCCATGTGCGCAGCCTTGGACCTGCGTCTTTCCAGTCCTCGTCGGTCATGGCGAACCATGCGGAATCTCGGTTCCGGCCCTTGTAGGTGGTTGCCTGACGGAACGTTCCCTCATAGACGAACCCGAGGCGTTTGGCGGTCGCCCGTGACCGTGCGTTGAGTGCGTCGCACTTCCATTCGACTCGCCGGTAGCCGGCTGCGAAGGCGTCGTTGAGTAACAGGTAGATGGCTTCGGTGCTCACGGTGGTCCGCTGAATGGCCGGGGCGAACGCTATCCAGCCGATCTCGATGCTTCCCGATTCGGGCTTGGCACGCATTTGGGTGAGGAAGCCTTGGAATCCGTTCTCGACGAGGACGGCGTAGCCGAAGACGTCCTCGGCTTTGTCCATCGTGTCGATGAGCTGGCCGAGCTCGGCGGCGTCGATGAACGGGCCCTGGGGCATGTACGTCCACATGGAGGCGTCATTGGCCTTGAAGCTGTGAAACAAGGGAATCGCGTGCCGTGGACGCTTGAGAGGCTCGAGGGTGACGTGGGTGCCTTCGATCTCGCTGTGCGCCGGAAATGGTGGGGGAGTCCAGTCGCCGAGATCGTCGCCAATGGGTTGTCCGAATTCGTTTGTGCGTGCCACTCGACCGACAGTAGCCCTATGTTGGCGCCATGACCCATTTCGATCTCAGCCACAACATCACCAACGGCATGGTGACCTATCCGGGGCTCCCCGCACCCACAATCGGCTCTCACCTGACACGAGAGGCAGCCGAGGAGATTTACGGCGAGGGCATCACGTTCCAGATCGGCCTATTGGAGATCTGCACGAATACAGGCACGTACCTCGATGTGCCGTTTCACCGGTACGCGGATGGCCATGATCTGACCGGCCTCGAGCTCGATCGGGTCGCCGGTGTCGATGCCGTTTGCTTGGTGCGGTTGGGTGAACGGGCTATCGAGCTCACGCCCGCTGACGTCGAGGGTTGCGCCGGTAAGGCAGTGCTGATTCGCACCGACCATTCGACCAAGTGGGGGTACCGATGCGTACTTTGAGAACCATCCCTACCTGACGGCGAACTCCGCCGAGCTGCTTCGCGACGTGGGCGTGGCGTGCGTGGGCATCGACACGCTCAACATCGATGCGACCGAGGGCGGCGAACGCCCGGTACACACGACGTTGCTGGCTGTCGATATCCCAATCGTGGAGCATCTCACCGGCCTCGATCAGTTGCCTGCCGCCGGCTTCACGTTCACGGCTGTGCCGCCCAAGATCGAGGGTGCGGGCACGTTTACGGTGCGGGCGTTTGCGACCGTTCACTGACGGGTGCTGCGCGTTCGGCGAGGGGTGGGCCGTTGTGTTTGTGTTTGTTGTCGGGTGAGCACAGTAGTTTGAGGTTGTGCAGGCTGGTTTGGCCCTGTTTTGATGCGGGTTTGTGGTGGTCGGCTTGGAGCCAGTTGACGAGGGCGTCGCAGCCTGATGTTTGGCATTGGCCTCGGGTTTCGACGAGTTTGATGTGTTTCATCCACGCCGGGAACAACCGTGTTTCGACACTGGCGTTGAGCGTCTGGTTTTTGGCGGAGAGGACTTGTCTTCGGATGCGGGCTTGCATGAGCAAGGTGAGCGCATATTTGGGGTGCAGGGGTGTGCCATCGGAGAGTTCGCATCGGCCATCGACACTGTTCGGGTCGAGGACTGTGGTGAAGTCTTGTTGATGTGGTTCTTTGGCGAGTTGAGCGAGGGCGTGTTGCAGAACGCTCAGTGACATGATGACGTGCACGAGGGGTTTGGCGTTAGTTTCGCTTCGCCCTGCGCCTCGTTCGATCAGGTTGGTGAATGCGGCGGCGCGGCGTTGGGTAGCGGTGCGGATGATGCTGGTTTCTTGGTCGTTGTCGAACAGGCTGCTTTCTTCGTTGCCGAGCTGTTCTTTGAGGATGGCTCCCGACAGGGGGTCGAGGTCGGCGGTGACGCGTATTCGGCCGTTTGGTTTGGTGGAGAGGTGAAAGCTGTTTTGTGTTTGGTGGTCGTCTGGTTCGTCGCCGTCGGGGTCGTTGACTAGCAGCCAATAGGCGACCGCGTTTTTGAATGATTTCCATTCGAGAGAACCAGCCAGGCTGACGAATAGTTCTTGGTCTCGTTGGAGTGCTGCGAAGACGCGAATGTTGTCGGTGCGGCGGAGCAGGTCGATGTGTTGACGGGATATGTTCCCGTTGAGCATGGCGGTTTCGAGGACCGCGTATTGGGAGACCCAGATGCCGACTCGTTGATCGGCGCGTAGCGCGTCTGGGGAGGCGTGGGTGCGGGCTGCCAGGTATTGGGCCATGGTGCGTTGCCCAGCGTTGACGGCGACTCCGGCGCGTTCGGCTTCGGTGACAGTGACCGAGATGAGGCCGTCGAGGCGTTGACGTGCCTGTTGTAACGACACGCAACGGGCACCCAACGCGGCGCGTTCGATGGCCGGCAGGTATTGATTACAGAGGGTGTCGAGGGCGGCATCGAGCGCGGTGAGCGGCTCGTTTGGTGCAGTGTGATCGACGGGTGGCACACCACCAAGCTATCGAACAAACGTTCGTCTTGGCAAGTTGGAGCGCACTCGATTCAGAAAATGCTGGACCTCAGTCCTCGACCTTGACATCGAACAGGCGTTCGCTATGATCGCGAACTCGTATGGGGTTCAACAATCCTTCCGTGTCGTGGACAGAGCTTGAACGGCGGCTATCTGGCAAGGCTGGAACGCGCCCGACAATCGACCCCGACAGCGGAGTCGAACGGACCGGCGGTGATAGTCCGGCGTGGTCTCGTTCACGTGAACAATACGAACTGCCCGAAGGGTCCCAGCCTCACCCCCGACAAGCCGCAATTGCCTACGCCGAGCTGCATTGTCACTCGAACTTCAGCTTTCTCGACGGAGCATCGGGCCCCGAAGAGCTGGTGGAGGAGGCGGTGCGCCTGGGGCTTGGGGCACTTGCCCTCACCGACCGAAACGGTTTCTACGGGGTGGTGCGTTTCGCCGAAGCGGCACGAGCCCACGGCCTGCTCACCGTGTTCGGGGCCGAGCTCACCATCGCCGGAAACGGTATTACCGGCCGGGGAGACGGCGCATTTGGAGACATGGTGATTCTCGCTCGAGGCCCGCAAGGCTACGCCCGGTTGGGGCGAGCGATTAGCGAAGGGCAGATGGCGGGGAAGAAGGGCGCACCCCACTACACGCTCGACCGGCTCGGTGAACTCGCTGGCGGGCACTGGCGGGTGCTCACCGGCACGCAGAACGGGCCGTTGAATCGGGCGCTCGAAACCGAAGGGCCACAGGCCGCACAACGGGTGCTCGACGACCTCATCGCCCGCTTCGGGCGTGAAAGCCTTGCGGTCGAACTGTGGGACCACGCCACCCCGCTTTGCAGTACGCGCAACGACGCGCTCGCCCGCCTCGGCCTCGAACGAGACCTCACGGTTCTGGCCACCAACGACGTTCGCTACGCGAACCAGCAGCATCGCAAGTTGGCCACCGCGCTTGCGTCGGTTGGGCATCGCCGTTCGCTCGAAGAACACGACGGCTGGTTGCCGGCGGCGCCGGTGGCGCACCTGCGAACCGGTGAGGAACAAGCCGAACGTTTCGAGCGGTATCCGGGCGTTATCGAGGCCTCGATGGCGGTGGCCCAAGAGTGCGCGTTCGACCTGCAGCTCGTCGCCCCGAACCTACCCCCGTACCCGTGCCCCGACGGCCACGATGAGATGTCGTGGCTGCGGGAACTGACCCGTCGAGGGGCGCGAAAGCGATATGGGCCGCAGAGCAGCGAGCGGGTTCCCGGCGCCTATGCCCAAATCGAACGCGAGCTGAACCTTGTGGATTCGCTTGGATTCCCCGGCTACTTCCTGATCGTGGCTGACATCGTCGACTTTTGTGGCCGGGCCAACATCTTGTGTCAGGGGCGTGGGTCGGCGGCGAATTCGGCGGTGTGTTATGCGCTTGGCATCACGAACGCCGATGCGGTGGCGCTCGGTTTGTTGTTCGAACGGTTCTTGTCGCCCGAGCGAGATGGCCCGCCCGACATCGACATCGACATCGAATCCGACCGCCGTGAGGAAGTCATCCAATACGTGTACGAACGGTATGGGCGCGAGCATGCGGCCCAGGTGGCGAACGTGGTGACGTATCGGTCGAAGTCGTCGGTGCGCGACATGGCCAAGGCACTCGGTTACGCCACCGGCCAACAAGATGCGTTCTCAAAGAAGCTCAACGGCTGGACGAATTTGGCGTCGCAGACCGACGCGTTCCCTGCCGACGTGGCCGAGCTCGCCACCGAACTCGAACATGCTCCGCGTCATCTCGGCATTCATTCCGGGGGCATGGTCATTTGCGACCGGCCGGTGGTGGAGGTGTGCCCGGTTGAGTGGGCTCGCATGAAGAACCGCAGCGTTTTGCAGTGGGACAAGGAGGATTGTGCCCGCACGGGGCTGGTCAAGTTCGATCTTTTGGGGCTTGGCATGTTGTCTGCCATTCACTACGCCCTCGATTTCATCGCCGATGTGCACGGGCTCGATCTCGAGATGGCGACCATGCCCCAAGACCCCGAGGTGTACGACATGTTGTGCCGTGCGGACACGATCGGGGTGTTCCAGATCGAGTCACGGGCGCAAATGGCGACGCTGCCCCGATTGAAGCCCCGCAAGTTCTACGACCTGGTGGTCGAGATTGCCCTCATCCGGCCGGGGCCGATTCAGGGTGGGTCGGTGCATCCCTACATTCGGCGTCGCAACGGCAAGGAACCGGTCACGTATTTGCATCCGCTGTTGGAGCGTTCGTTGTCGAAGACCTTGGGCATTCCGCTGTTCCAGGAGCAGCTGATGCAGATGGCTATCGACGTTGCCGGGTTCACGCCGGCCGAGGCCGACCAGCTTCGCCAAGCCATGGGGTCGAAGCGGAGCAGCAAGCGGATGAATGAGATTCGTGCCCGTCTCTATGCGGGTATGGCTGAGCGGGGTATCACCGGCGACATCGCCGATGAGATCTGGGAGAAGCTGGCGGCGTTCGCGAACTACGGGTTTCCCGAAAGCCATTCGGTGTCGTTTGCCTATTTGGTGTACGCCTCGTCGTGGCTCAAACGGTATTTCCCCGCGGCCTTTTGCGCCGCGTTGTTGAACGCTCAGCCCATGGGTTTCTATTCGCCGCATTCGCTAGTGGCCGACGCCCGCCGTCATGGGGTCGAGGTGCTCACCCCCGATATCAACAAGTCGGCGGCGGGGGCGTCACTCGAATGGGTGGACGGCGAGCCCGACGACCCCGGTTTCCGTCAGGGGCAGGGGGTGCATCATTCCAAGTGGGGTGTGGGCGGGCCTGCGGTTCGGTTGGGGATCGGGTCGGTTCGTCACGTTGGCGAGGACTTGGCCAAGGCGCTTGACGAGGGGCGGCCATGGGCGTCGATCGAAGACGTGAAGCGCCGCACCGGGTGCTCGATCGAGGTGCTGGAGGCGTTGGCGACCGCTGGGGCGTTCGGCGACCGGCGTGCGGCGATTTGGGAGGCGGGGGCGGCAGCGCAAGCCTCCGATGCCCGGTTGCCGGGGATCGTCACCGGAACGAGGGCTCCGCAGCTGCCGGGTATGACGGACCGGGAGATTTCGCTTGCGAACCTGTGGGCCACCGGGGTCGCCCCCGACGGGCACCCGACCCGCTTCTACCGCAGCGACCTCGCTGGCCTTGGGGTGTTGGCGTCGTCTGCGCTCGCCGGCCAAACCTCGGGGGAGCGGGTGCTGGTGGCCGGGGTGGTCACGCATCGGCAACGCCCGGCCACCGCGTCGGGCACAACGTTTCTCAACCTCGAGGACGAGGACGGTTTGATCAACGTGATCGTGTCCAAGGGCTGTTGGCAACGCCACAAGCAGGTGGCTCTCACTTCGGTGGCGTTGATCGTGCGGGGGCGGGTGGAGATCGCCGAGGGGGTCATCAACGTCGTTGCCGACAAGCTCGTCGAGTTCACGATGGCGGCCCAGAGCATGTCGAGAGACTTTCGCTAGGTTCTCACCTATGACGTTGCTTCGTGAACGCATTGGGGAGCTGTGTGGCGCTGGCGTAGTCGCCATGTCGCCGATGTCTGGCGGCGACTTTGCCACTGCGTTTCGGGTTGACCTCGACGATGGCAGGCGGGTGTTCGCTAAGACGCACAAGAACCCGCCTCCCGGGTTCTTCTCCACCGAGGCCGCCGGGTTGGGGTGGCTCACCGACGCCGATGCGCTTCGGGTCGCTTCGGTTGTGGCCGTGGCCGACGACGCCCCGGCGTGTCTCATTCTCGATTGGATCGAGCTTGGCGGGCCGAAGTCTCCAGACGGGGAGGAAGCGTTCGGGCGCGGGCTCGCAGCCCTGCATCGGGCGGGGTCGGGCCGCTTCGGGCGTGAGGACGGACGGACAACGGGCAGTCAGGCGCTTCCAAACGACCCGTGCGATACCTGGGACGAGTTCTACAGCGAACGGCGATTGTTGCCGCTGGCGAATATCGCCTCGCAGCGGGGTGCGCTTTCGGCATCGACGATCAACCGGCTGGTCGACGTGGCCGGGCGTCTTTCCAAGTTCGGCGGCGGCTACGCGGGAGCGGTGAACGACGCCCTCGACGCGTTGGAGTAACTGCGGGCATCGTCGGCAAACGTAGGATGAAGCGTTCCTATGTTTGCGCAGCTTCGCACCTCCCTTTCGCGGTTCGGCCGCATTCTTGGAGCTGACCCTGCCGCGGTTGCCCAATCCGCGATCGCGTTGTTGATCTCCATCCTGGCGACGCTCGTTGCCGGGTTGATGCTCGCATCGGCCGAGGAGCGGCTGGACCAATTGCCGGGCTTGCTCCTGTTAGTTCCCGCCGCCATCGCCCAACGGGGCAACGTTTTTGGCGCATTGGGTAGCCGGTTGGGCACGGCAATTCACACCGGCGAGTTTGCGATCTCGCTGCGGCGAGACACCGTGTTCGGCCAGAACGTGCTTGCGTCTCTCGGGCTCAGCGTGATCGCAGCGACCTGGCTTGCGATCGTGGCAAAGGTACTGGCCACCCTGTTCGGAGTTGCCGGAGCGATGAGCCTGCTCGACTTCATTGCCGTTTCGGTGTTCGGCGGCGTGATCGCCTCGATCGTAGTTCTCGCTATCACGATTGGGCTCGCCGCAGGATCAACCCGCTACGGCTGGGACCTCGACAACGTGACGGCGCCCCTCGTTACCGCAACCGGCGACCTCGTTACCCTCCCGGCGCTTATTGCGGGCTCCCTGCTCGTCGGGGCGGGGCGAACAAGCGAGGTCATCGGTGTCGCTGGCCTCGCCGCGGCCGTTGTCGTTCTGGCCGTGTGCCTTCGCAAGGCCCTGCCGTTGCTGCGCCGAATCGTGCTCGAATCGCTTCCCGTGCTCGCAGGCGCATCGCTAATCTCGCTCATTGCGGGGGTCATCGTGGAGAAGCAGCTCACGTCGTTCCTTCGCGAACCGGCACTGTTGATCCTCGTGCCCGCATACTTCGGCATGGCCGGAGCCCTCGGAGGCATCTTGTCGAGCCGGCTCGGAACCAAAGTGCACCTCGGGCTGATCACGAGCAAGCTCATTCCCCAACGAGCCGCACTGCTCGACATCCGAGACGTCGCAGTGCTCGCGGTCCCGATCTTTGCGATCGTCGGGCTGTGCGCCCACGGGGGAGCGCTGCTCGTCGGCGCGCACAGCCCCGGGGCCGCCACCATGGTCGCGGTTGCGACCATTGCCGGCATCGGGGCAACGATCGTCGTGCTCGGCGTCGCCTACTACGGCACGCTGGCGGCGGTGCGCCTCGGCCTCGACCCCGACACGGCGTCGATTCCGTTGACGAACTCGGTGCTCGACCTCGTCGGCGCGTTCACACTCATCACCACGATCATCGCCCTCGGAGTGGGCACTGGATGAACAGTTTCGCTTTCCCTGACCACCGCAATTCCCTACGATGGCGTTGAACAAACCAATGGATGACAAACCCCGCAACCTTCGCACGCTTCTCGCCGACGCCAAAGACACCTCCGAGTTGATGGTCGACCTCGCGTACGCCGCCGTCTACTTCGGCGATCCCGAGATGGCCGACGAGGTGCGTGATCTCGAAACAGACCTCACCGAACTGGTGGCCGACATGCGCTCGCTCGCGGTGCTGGCCGTTCGCCAACCCCGAGAAGCCGCGAGCATGGGGCGCGTCCTGCAAGTGATCTCGGCGATCGAACGGATCGGCAACGATGCCGTGAACATTGCTCGAACCGTCTCTAATCAGCTCGGCATACCCACCCACCTGGTCGAAGAACTCAGCGAGGCCGCCGAAGTCACGCACCGGGTTGTCGTCGGCGAGGAATCGGCGCTCGCCCATCGTTCGCTCACCGATCTCGAAATTCCCGTACACACCGGCATGCGGGTGTTGGCATTGCGGGGGAGTGCCGGATGGACGACGACCGTTTCGGGAGACACGATTCTGGTGCCCGGTGACGTGTTGTTCATGGAAGGCCCGCCAGGGGGCATCCCGACGGTCCGGGAGTGGGCGGGAGCCCCGCCCAAGCCGGTCATCGCCACGACCGAACCGGTCGAGGAACTCGACCGCGCCATCGACCTGTTAGTCGAAATGAAGAACGTTTCCGAGGCCGCCGTTGGGCTCGCCTACTCGGCGCTCGTACTCAACGACCGGGGCCTCGCCGCCGAGGTTCGCCACCTCGAAACGCGTCTCGACGACATGCACGACCAGCTCGAAACATGGGTATTGCGTGCCGCAGCCCGCCACGGCGAACCGTCCCCGCTCCGCGGACTGCTGCACCTTGCGGCTGCGTCGGAAGACATTGGCGACCAGGCCTCGGCGATGGTCATGTTCGTGGAACATGGCGAAGAGGTGCACCCCGTGTTGAGCGTGGCGCTCGCCGATTCCGACGAAGTGGTTCTTCGTGTGCCTGTGGCAGAGCGATGCGCAGCGGAGGGTGCGTTCTTGCGCGACCTCAAGTTGGATGTTGCCCCCGGCTACACGGTGTTGTGCATCAAACGCGGAGCCATCTACCGGCATCGGCCGCGCGGTGGCGATCAGTTGTCGGCGGGAGACGAAGTGATTGCCAGCGGCCCCGACGAGGGACGCGAACAGTTCGCCGAAGTGTTCGGTTGGCGCCTGGTCGCCGACGAAGATGCCGGCGATCACGAACTCGCAGCGCTCTAGGGCAAAGCACGAAACACGTGCCCAAAGACAGCGTGAGCTAACCGCGCTTGGGGCTGCGGAGCCGGATGACGTCCTCGGTCGACAAATAGTTGGCGCCCGGGGCCGTGTTGGCCGAGTGGTATCGGCCGAGCGCGGCGGCGGCGACGCCGGTGAGAACGATCGTGACTCCGGCGAGCAGGCCGACGGCCATCAGCCGAAGGTTCCACTGGGCTAATCCGACGGTGCCGACGAGCACGGCTACGACGAGCGCGACGATGGCCCCGGATCGAACCGATTGGGCAGCGTTGAACGATGTTGCGTTTCGAGCGATGTGGTGGGCCATCGGATCGACAACGCTACAAGCGATTCGTGGCTCTCATCGCCCGATATGGTGCGCAAATGGAAATGGATCTCCGTCTTCTTACCGTTCACGCCCATCCCGACGACGAAGCGTCCAAGGGGGCGGGCACGGTCGCCAAGTACAGCGCCGAGGGAGTGCGCTGTGTGCTGGTGTGTGCAACCGACGGAGGTGCGGGCGACATCTTGAACAAGGCGCTCAACACCCAAGAGAACCGGGACAACATCGTTGCCGTGCGCCGCGAAGAACTCGACCGGTCGGCCGAGATCATTGGCTATCACCGTGTGGCGATGCTGGGATACCTCGATTCGGGAATGCCCGACATGCCCGAGAACAAGCACCCCGACAACTTCGCCAACGCACCACTCGACGAAGCCGTCGAGCGGCTCGTCAAGATCATTCGTGAGGAACGCCCGCAGGTGATCGTGACCTACAGCGACCACCAAACCGGCTACCTGCATCCCGATCATCTGCGGGTGAACGACGTGACCGTGCCGGCGTTCCACGCGGCCGGAGACCCCGACGCGTTCCCCGACGCAGGCGAGCCGTGGCAGCCCACAAAGCTGTACTACACGGCCTGGTCGATGGAACGAATGACGTTGACTCACAACAAATGCATTGAGGTCAACGGCGAAAGCCCGTTCAAGGAGGAGTGGCTCGAGCGCGAATCCGAAGACCACCTGATCACGGCCAAGGTCGATGCCGCCGACTACTGGGACAACCGCTGCGACGCCCTGCTCGCACACGCAACCCAGGTCGACCCGAACGAGTCGTTCTGGTTCCCTCTGCCACGGCCGGTGGCGGCGGCCGTGTACCCCTATGACGACTACGAGTTGGCAATTTCGACGATCGAAGTGGACGGGTTCGAAGATGACCTGTTCGCCGGTATCCGGACCACGGAGGTGTAACGAGATGGCACGCTATGACCAGGACTGGTGCGACGCATTGGCGGCCGCAGTTGGCGGGGACGCCGTTGCCGAATACGAGCCGATGCGCTTGTTGTACGTGGTGAGCGACACCGAAGACGGAAAGGTGGCGTTCTCGATCGACCTCGTCGCCGGCGCTATCGGCGCCTGCACCGCTGGCAAGTTGCCACGTGGTGAGAAGGCCGACGTGACGGTCACCGTGAAAGAAGCGGTGCTCGTTGCCCTGTGGGCGAACGAACGAACCCGCGACGCGGCGTTCATGCGCGGCGACATCAAGATCGAAGGCGCATACGAACGCTGGCTCGACGAGCTCGTTCCGCTGTTCTCGGCCGACCCTTGGGCGGCTGCGTGGGCGCAGTCCGCCGGTTAGTCGACGATTGGCGGCGGATCGAGGGCCACATCGGGCCCGCCGCAGTGGCGCCACAACCCAATGTTGGCCGTGCGGGCATGGGTGACCGCAGCGCGCAATCGTGGCTCGTGGGTGGAGTTCGGTTCGTAGATCGACAGGTCGGCAAAGCCGTGGCGTAAGAGGGCCTCGTTGATGAAGAGGCCGTCGCTAGAGCGGTAGACGTAGGCGAGTAGCCGGCCGTAATGGTCGCGAGCTTCATGGTCTCGCTCCACGACGATGTCGGTGCCCGGTGGGATCAGGGCAGCGACGAAGCTCGACGCTTCGGCCCCAAAGCACTGCTTGGGGCGGGACGGATCGACAGTTTCTGGGGTGTCCACGCCAAGCAGGCGAACTGTCTCGGCGGTTTCAATCCCGAACTCAACCGCGATCGTGTCCCCATCGACGACCTCATGGACCGTGATCGGTGCCCCCGATTCCGGCGGGTTGGGCTGACGGCCGCAACCGGCGAAGAAGCCAGCAACACACACCGCAACGCACACACGGACGACAACTATCCGTGTGAGGCTGGGGGAGGGGCGACGGGACGACGTAACGGGAAACATTGGCCTGCTTACGAAGAAGCGAACGGACAACGGCCCACGACACACATCGTTGAACACATGTGTCGAGAAGCGAACGCTGTCGAGAAGCCAATCCTGCCGAAAGGCAAACGGGGCTTGGCCAACAGTAGCCAAGCCGGGGCGTTCGTTACGCAGCGGCCTCGAGGTAAGAGGGGCGAGCGGCACGGAGTGCAGCCCGGGCCTTCGCGAGGCCTTGGCGCCCGATCTCGCGGGTTTCGTCGTCGATCTTCCAGGTACTTGCAGACGATGACGTGGACAGAATGAGCGTGAGCTGAGGCTCTGCGGTGGGGGGTGTTGCGGTGGGGGGTGTTGCGGGAGTGGTGCGGTTCTTGGTTGTCATAGACACCAGTATGAACATGGGGTGTGACACGATGATTCCCATGGGACTCGTCAAGACAATTCAAGATGACCTCGTCGCGGCAATGAAAGCCGGCGACGACGTAAAGAAGACGACGCTGCGCGCCGTGCTTACTTCGATCAAGACCGCGCAGGCCGCCGACGGCGCCGACGAGATCAGCGACGACGCGGTGCTGAAACTCATTGCGAGCGAAGCCAAGCAGCGCACCGAGGCCGCCGAGATCTATGCCGGCGCCGGTGAAGCGGAGCGCGAAGCGGTAGAGGTGGCCGAACGAACCGTGCTCCAGGGGTACCTACCCGAGCCGCTGTCGGCCGACGAACTGGAAGCGATCGTGGCCGAGGTGCTCGCAGAAGGCGGGTTCACCACCAAGAAGGACATGGGAGCGGCGATCAAAGCCGTCATGGCCAAGGCCGGTGGGCGAGCTGACGGCAAGGCCGTATCGGGCGTGGTCGGGCGATCACTCAGCTAGTTTCGCGGCGATCAAGGTCGTAGGTCACAAGCGCGATGACGGCTCATTTCGCAGCGACCTGAGTATTGTTACTTCTAGGTAGGGAACTAGGAGTCCATTGTGCTTTCTCGATTTGTTTCGCTGTTTGCGGCTCGACCACGGCAGTCCATTCTCTTGTGGCTGCTTATCGTCGTCTTCGGGGTTGCCTCCTACACCGTTTTCTTGCCGCGCGAAGGCTTCCCGCCCGTCGATGTTCCCATCGCCGTCGGCGCCGGTGGCTACTTCGTCGATGACCAAGACACCGTCGACGCCGATGTCACCCGCCCATACTCTGAAGCCGTCCTTGCCCTCGAGGAAGTAGAGAGCGTCACGAGCTTCAGCCGGGACTCGTCCTTCACTGTCATCGCCAACCTCGCAGACGGCACCAGCAGCGTCGAAGGCGCCGCCCTGCTCGACCAGGTTGTCGCGACCGGCGACTTCCCCGCCGACGCCCAATTCTTCAGCCGCTCGGTTGACGCGTCGAAATTCCTCGAGAAGTACGACGTACTCATTGGCGTGTACGGCCCCGCAGGCACCAGCGGCGAAGACCTCGAAGCCGCAGCGAACGCCATCGTCGGTGACATATCCCACCCCGACATCCTCGACGCTGAAGTCGAAGAACTATTCGAGTCCGGCCTCAACCCGGCAACGGGCCAACCGGTCACCCTCGAGACCAGCTTCAATCAGCTGACCGACGAAAACAACGAGTTCCGTTCGTCGATCGCCATCGGCATCATCGCCCAAGATGAGGTCGACTCGATCGCGATTCGTGACGCCACCGCCGAAGCCCTCGACGATGCCCGCCCCGGGCTGCCCGAGGGCTTCAACGCAGTGGTCGCCATCGACGCGGCGCGCATCGTCGAACAGCAGATCTCATCGCTTCAGGGCAACGTGCTCATGGGAATCTTGGTCGTGGCGATCGTTGCCTTGCTGCTGATCTCGTGGCGAGCGTCGATCATCACGGCACTGTTCCTGTTCACCGTCCTCGCCGCATCCGTGGGCGCACTCTGGATTGCGGGCATTTCGCTCAACACCATCTCGTTGTTCGCACTGATCCTCGCACTCGGCTTGTTTGTCGATGATGCGATCGTCATAACCGAATCGATAGATGCGTTCCGAGACGACGAAGAAGACGAAGGCGACGAGGCCGCCCAAGACCTCTCCGTCATTCGCCGGGCCATCGACCGCGTCGGCGCAGCGAGTGCGTCCGGCACGATCACCACGGTGCTCGTGTTCGCCCCCATGCTGCTCATCGGCGGCGTGCTCGGCGGGTTCATTCGCATCCTGCCCATCACCATCATCTTGGCGCTGCTGATCTCCCTCGTACTCTCGTTCATCTTCATTCCGGTCGCAGCTCGGTTCTTGACCCTGCGTGCCCCCAAGGCGAGCGGGCCGCTCGTGCGTGCCGAGGAGAAGCTGGCCGACATCGTTGCCGGGCTTCCCGCAGCACGCGGCAGAAAGGGCACAGCCATCGGCATTGCCGGGTTCTTGTTGTCACTCGTACTCACCGGAATCGGACTGGCCGTCTTTGCCCCAGGCGTTGGGTTCAACATCTTCCCGCCGGCCAAGGACTCCGCGGCCATCGCGCTCGAAATTACGTACCCCCCGAGCACCGACATCGCAGACGCCAAGCAGATCGCGCTCGAGGTCAACCAGGCCGCCGAACAACAACTCGGTGAAGACCTCGTCCAGGGATACGTGTACATCGGATCCGCATCCAGCGCATTCGCCCAGTACGACATCTCGCCGCTCGGCACCGACCGCCCGACCGTGCATGAACTGGTCGACGCGCTCGAACCGCTCGAGAACCGAGCCGATGCGCGCGTCGTGTTCTCCGCCATTTCGAACGGTCCACCAGAAGCGCTCTTCCCATTCACCATGCAGGTGTACGGCGAAGACGTCGACACGCTGACCGCGGCGGCCGAAGAACTGCGGGCAGATCTCGACGGCCGCTCGTTGACGCTCGCAAATGGCGACGACTTCACCGTGCTCGAAACCGATGTGGCGCTCGACGACGTTGTCGCCCGAGACGATGGACGTCGCTATGTCGAGGTCCGCGCCCGATTCGACAACGACTCGATCACCAGCACCACGGCGACCGCCCAGGAGTACTTCGAGGACAACTACGACGCCGCAGCGCTCGCTGGTTTGGGCCTCGAAGACGACGCCCTCGGTTTCGACTTCGGCCTCGAATCAGACAACCAAGAAGCGTTCGCAGCGCTGCCCGCAGCGTTCGGTCTCGCGCTGGCCGCCATGGCCGTGCTGCTCATCTTGCAGTTCCGTTCGAGCACGCAATGGCTGTTGGTATTCACCGCAATCCCGTTCAGCTTCTTCGGCATGTTCGGCGGCCTGCTGATCACCGACAACCCACTCAGTTTCTTCGTGATGCTCGGCGTGTTGGGCCTCATCGGTATTGCCGTCAACAACTCGATCCTGCTCGTCGACTTCGCCAACCAGGAACGAGAACTCGGCGCGGAGATGAACGCAGCGATCGCAACGGCGGTGCGTCGTCGCTTCCGTCCGCTCGTCGCCACATCGCTCACCACCGTCGGCGGACTACTGCCGCTCGCACTGAGCGACCCGTTCTGGGAAGCGCTCGCGTTCACGATCATCTTCGGTTTGCTGTCGAGCACGTTCCTCGTGATCTTCTCGTTCCCGTACTACTACCTGGCGCTCGAGAAGTTCCGCGACTGGGTGCCTGGCCGCAACCTTCCACTGCTCGTTCGCTGCTTGATCATGGTCGTCGGGTTCGTGGCGGTCGGCGCGATCTTTGCGGGAATTGCCCAGATCGCATAACCTGCCGAACGGCACGCCAGTTGTTGGCGTCGGGAGCGGTGATCGGCCAGACTGGTGTGACGTAGGACACCCAGGAGAATCATGGCCCAGCACAAGTACCTATTGAACGAAGACCAGATGCCGACGCAGTGGTACAACATCGTGCCGGACCTGCCAGCGCCTCCACCACCGGCCCTCCACCCGGGAACCCACGAACCCGCCGGACCAGACGACTTCGCGCCGCTGTTCCCCATGGACCTCATCATGCAAGAGGTCACCCAAGAGAGCTATATCGATATCCCAGACGAAGTCCAGGAGATCTACAAGATCTGGAGGCCATCGCCACTTTTCCGGGCAACGCGCCTCGAACAGCTGCTCGACACTCCGGCCAAAATCTTCTACAAGTACGAGGGCGTCAGCCCGGCCGGGTCGCACAAGCCGAACACGTCGGTGCCCCAGGCGTACTACAACGCAAAAGCCGGGGTTCGCAAGCTCACGACCGAAACCGGCGCCGGTCAATGGGGCTCATCGCTCGCATTCGCGTGCGCCCAGTTCGGCCTCGAGTGCGAGGTATGGCAGGTGGCGGCGAGCTACGCACTCAAGCCGTACCGCAAGGCAATGATGGAAGTGTGGGGTGCGACCGTGCACCCGAGCCCATCGGACATCACCGAATTCGGTCGCAGCTTGCTCGCCGAGAACCCCGACCATCCCGGTTCTCTCGGCATCGCAATTTCCGAGGCGGTTGCCGAAGCAGCGCCCCACGACGACGTGCGCTACGCGTTGGGCTCGGTGCTCAATCACGTCCTCATGCATCAGACGATCATCGGCGAAGAGGCGCTGTTGCAGATGGAGATGGCGGGGGAGACCCCCGACGTGCTCGTTGGCTGCACGGGCGGTGGCTCCAACTTTGGTGGCCTGTCCTTCCCGTTCCTGCGAGAGAAGATGAAGGGCAACATGAACCCAACCGTCCGATGCGTCGAGCCCGCAGCGTGCCCATCGCTCACCCAGGGCGAATACCGCTACGACTTTGGTGATTCGGCAGGCATGACGCCGCTGATGAAGATGCACACCCTCGGCCACAACTTCGTCCCCGACCCCATTCACGCCGGCGGCCTGCGCTACCACGGCATGAGCCCACTGGTGAGCCACATCTACGAGCTTGGCCTCGTCGAGGCCGAGAGCATCGGCCAAACCGAATGCTTCACCGGCGCGTTGCAGTTCGCAAAGACCGAGGGGATCATTCCCGCCCCCGAGCCCACCCACGCGATCGCGGCCGCCATCCGAGAGGCTAACCGGGCCAAAGAAACCGGCGAGGAGACCGTCATCCTCACCGCGTTGTGCGGGCACGGGCACCTCGACCTCGCCAGCTACGAGGCGTTCCTGTCCGGCGAGATGGTCGACCACGAACTCTCCACGGCCGACATCGAAGCAGCCATGGCCCAAGTACCTACGGTGTAGGACCCGAGGTTCTTCGAGCTTTTTGAAGATTTCTTGCAGGTCGTGTCCAAATCGGCGTCCGTGGTTCGTCGTGTGGGCACAAGACAACATCTGAGCACGCGCTCAGGGAAGGAAGAACACCATGAAGTACGCATTGCTTATCTACTCCTCCGAGGACGCAGGACCCCAGACCGAGGAGGCCATGATGGAAGAAATGCCGCAATGGTTCGCCTACACCGAGGAACTGAACCAGGCGGGAGCGAACCTCGCCGGCGAAGCGCTGCTGCCAGCGGCAACCGCAACCACCGTGCAGGTGCGAAACGGTGAACGCATCACGACCGACGGCCCGTTCGCGGAAACCAAAGAGGTGCTCGGCGGCTTCTACATCGTCGAGGCAGAAGACCTCGACGCCGCCATCGAGTGGGCGGCCAAGATCCCGGCGTCCCCGTACGGCTCCATCGAGGTGCGTCCGGTGATGGAGATCCCCGACGCATAGCCGGGTACCCGCCTCGTGAACTCCTCGACCGGACGCGTCGAGACAATCCTGCAAGAAGTCTTTCGCACGGAGTGGCCACGGCTTGTGGCCGTTCTCGTGCGGGACTTCGGCGATGTCGAGCTGGCGGAGGATTGCGCTCAAGAAGCGTTCATTGCCGCCAGCGAACAGTGGGGAACCGGCAATGAAGTTCCTGACCGGCCCGGTGCGTGGTTGACGACGACCGCACGCCGCAAGGCCCTCGACCGGGTGCGCCGTTCGTCGTCATACAAAACCAAGCTTGCCGAGTTGGAGGTGCGAGCGCGGCAGGGGCCGCTCACCTCACCGGGCAACGAACTGGTCGATGAGCAGTTGGCGTTGCTTTGCGGGTGCTGTCACCGGGCGCTCAACCTCGAAGCCCAGGTGGCGCTCACGTTGCGGCTTGTTGCGGGCCTCACGACCGAACAGATTGCCCGGGCGTTCCTCGTGGAGCCCGCAACGATGGGCAAACGCCTGTCGCGGGCAAAAACGAAGGTGCGCGACGCGAACATCGCGTTTCGCCCCGTCGATCACGAGGCGCTCGTCGATCGAGTGGCCGCGGTTCGCCACGTCGTCTATCTGATTTTCACCGAGGGCCACAGCAGTGGCAGCGGCCACGAGTTAGTGAGAGGCGACCTGTGTGACGAAGCGGCATGGCTGGCGTCGTTGTTAGCGAGGCTGCTGCCCGATGACGCCGAGTCGCACGCGCTGCATGCGCTCTTCTTGTTGACCGATGCCCGGCGCGCCACGCGCGTCGATGCCGATGGCCTACCTGTTCTGCTCGAGCACCAAGACCGTGGGATGTGGGACAACGACAAGATTCAAGCCGGCGTCGCCACGCTCGACCGGGCACGTGAGCTTGGGCCCCTTGGCCGGTTTGGGCTGCAAGCGCTGTTGGCCTCGTTGCACACCGTGGCCCCTTCCTTCGACGCAACGGACTGGACCGCAATGGTGGCGGCCTACGACCAGCTCGTGCGCATCGACGACACCCCTGTCGTGCGGCTCAATCGTGCGATTGCATTGAGTTTCTCCGACGGCCCCGACGTTGGGCTCGCAGCGATCGAACCGCTTCGCAACGCTCTCGACAGCTACGTCTACCTACACACCGCACGCGGCGAACTACTGGCCCGCATCAACAACGTCGCCGAGGCACGTGCCAGCTTCGAACACGCACTCACCCTCGACCCGTCACCGGCCGAGCGGGCGTTCATTTCGGGGCGCCTGACGGAGCTAATTGACAAGTAGCTCGCCGATCTTTGCTCATCTGGCCGAAACGTAACCGTTGGTCGCCGTTTAGCTTCGGTCGAGCAGGCACGAAGACTTAGGCGCTCATCTCCTCGCCCGGCTTGCGCTAGCCGAAGAACTTGCGTTGGAGCCTGCGCATTGCGTCCAGCCAGCTCTCGACGTCTGCGGCCTTGTGTTTGACAAACTCGGCAACCTGCGGGTGAGGAAGGATGTGGAACGATTCCGACGCCAGCCCCGAAATAACTGCGTCGGCCACCTCGGTGGGCTCCACAACACCATGGGACACGACGTTGGCGACCGCGGGATCATCGCCCTGCGTCATGGAGGTCCTCACCGCCATCGGGCACAAGACCGAGACCCGAATGTTGTCTTCCGCGTGGGTAATCGACAGCCACTCGGCGAGCGACACGGCCGCGTGTTTCGTGACCGTATAGGGGGCGGTGCCTAGGTTTGACAACAGGCCCGCCGCCGACGCCGTCGTAAGTAGATAGCCGCCGCCACGCTGTTGCCAGAGGGGAACGAGATGGCGCGCCGCCCACACGTGATGCATGACGTTCACATCCCAAATGCGTTGCCATTGTTCGTCAGGCACCTCGACGCCACCAGAGAATCCGCCGATACCGGCGTTTGCGACGAACAGGTCGATCGGGCCGAAGCGCTCCTCGGTTTGCGTGATCAGGGCCTCGATGCTTGCTTCGCGAGAAACATCGCACGTGATGGCATGCGCGCCAATGGCCGCAGCCGTATCGGCCAGCTGAGGCGTGATGTCGGAGGCAACCACGGCCTTTGCGCCTTCGGCCACGAAACGCTCCGCTAGGGCGTGGCCAATGCCCGCACCGGCCCCCGTGACGACGCATACCTTGCCTGCAACATCCATGACGATCTCCTTCGCGCCAAGAGGCGACTTTTGCGTAGGTCTCCATTCTTAGACGATTGGGCCAGATAAACCACGTTCCTGCTGCATTGCAAGCAACGCTCTGGGGTAGCGTGACACTCGTAGCCAGTTCCCAATGAAGGGTGAATGAGTTGACCGAAACACTTGAAGTGAACATTTCCCAAGCTCTCGCGCTCATCGACCAAGGGCTTGGCCTCACCATGTCACGCGAATTGATGAGCACTAGCGAGGTCGCCGACCTTCTCCTCGACGTCCGCACGATCCTTGCGGCCGCTCCAGTGGCCGACATCGCCACGGCTGACGAGCCAATCCCTGCAACGATCGCCTAAAGCTACTGCGCTTGGCGTTCGCCGCTAGCTAAGTAAGTGACGGGCGGGTACCGCCCACGCGTGCAGAACCAATGTCTGCACGCCGTCCCGCATGAACGCCCGCTTGAATTCCCTGAGCGTTCGACACCGAAGTCGCCAGCTTCTTGGTGTGCGGAAACTGCTCGCGTAACTCGCGGTCCACATCGTTGCGCCTGCTGGCCAACACCGGAAGCACCGAACCGCCACCAGCGCTGTCGGCGTGGGCCCGCGCGTGGCGTGCCACTTCGCTCAGCCGCCGTTCGACGACATCGGAGAACCCGACCAGGAACGATCGGCGAAACGACTTCGTGCGGTTCCGGCCCGACCAGTCCGTTTGCGAACCGGCCGACAGCATCACGTTGACGGCCTGCAGCAGCAGCGAGGTGAACAGCAGCTCGACCGAATCCAGATCCGATTCATAGCCCACAATCCACGCAAACTGGCCCGGGGCATCCATCTCATCGAGGCGGCCCTCCTCGAGTAACAGCCGGTATCCCTTGTCGCCGAGCCCGAAAAGCGAATCGGCGTTGTTCGCCCGCGCCGCGGCGCTCAACAACAAGAACTTTTCTTTCGGATAAGGGGAGTCCACATAAATCATGCGGGTGACGACCTTGCCGCTCCCGGTGCGTTCCTCGAGCATCGCCATGTCGATTGCATGGGCCGCAATTAGCTCGTGAGCCTTCGCTGTGAGGGCGGCCGCTTCTTCGGCGAAAGAGGTGGACTCGGCTTTGGCGAGCAGCGCCCGCACCTTGCCGAGGACGCGATCTTTGGAGGTTTCGGCGCTGGGTGAATTCGTCATAAGCGCAGTCTCTCACCGACCCCTGACACTATGGTGGCCGTCATGGCCGAAGCGCCGACCACCTGCTCGATCTGATCTTCGCCGGAAGCATCGTGATCGCGTATTCGTTCCTCGTCGAAGCGTGGTGGTTGCAGTTTTTGTTCATGCTCCTGCTACTCGTCACGTGCGCGACGATGGCGACGAGCTTCCTAAGTTTCGCGGCGACGAACCAATTTCAGATCGCCTACTACGGGCTGGGCCCGACCGAAATCCGCATCGCCTACATCGTCCTCAACACGTTCGTCGCGTTTGTCGGAACCGAGATCTTCAGCTGGGGCGTGCCCGTGGTCCTTGGCGTCAACGTGATCGCGGTGGCGATTCTCGCCGGGCAGACCAGCCGTAACCTTTGGCAGATCGACTACGACGCGAACGTCGACGGTCAGCGGCGCTGACGCCGGTGACCCGCGGTGCTAACCGACCACGCTCGGGTCCCCGACGTGGCGTGCCACCAAGAAATCGAACGCGAGCTCCAGGGACCTGGCCTTCGATAGGTCGTTTCGGGCGATCACCGCGGCCTCATCAGAAATCGGGGTGGCGTCCGGGGCTTTCATCAACGCCTCGGTGACGCGTTCGAGTGTTACGAAGGCCGCAATCGTTTCGGCGACCGACGCTCCGGTGCTGATCAGGCCGTGGCTGCGCAACAGGCCAACGGCCTTGTCGCCGAGCGCAGCGGCGATTCGTTCGCCGCCGTTGCGACTCAGAACCTGCACTTCTTCGTCGTCGAAGAACGCCCAGCGGTCATGGAACGTGCACGCCTCTTGGGTTATCGATTCGATCCCGCGCCCGGTCGCACAAAACGGGGTTCCCCACGGGGTGTGTGTATGGGCCACTCCCACCACATCTGGGCGCGCGTCATGGACTGGATGATGGATGTTGTACGCCGTGATATTGATGGTCGTGCCATCGGGCGTAGTGCCGTCGGGGGCCACTAACACCAGGTCGTCGATCGTGGCCCGTTCGAATCCGGCCGGGTAGCGAAGCAGCCACATGTGGTCGAGGTGCTCGGGGTCTCGGGCGGTGATGTGGCCATCGCCGAGGTCGCCCCAGCGAAGGCTCGCAAAGATCCGATACCCCAGCGCAACTTCGCGCTTCCGCTTCAACCGCTCGCGTTCGATGTCTTCCATCTTGGAAGCATGCCATATTTCCGGGAGCGATTCGATGAGATGTGGCGCTAGCCCAACACCCGCCGCAGAACCGGGCGTATGGCCTTCGCTAGCGCCCAGCCCGTGGCTGCGCCGGCGGCGACATCGGTTGCGTGATGGATCTTCACGTGGATGCGGCTCGTCGAAACGACGAAGGCCAGCACGCGCACGGCAAGCCGAAGGGGAGCGGGCATGCCTGGCGTGAGGAATGAGGCCGCAACCACAGCCGCACTGGCATGCCCCGATGGAAAGCTCGACGTCTTCGGCTGACGCAGGTTCATGGGCCGATCGTCGGGATCCACGTCGGGACGTTCGCGCTCGAACAACGACTTGATCGGGCCGTTCACGAGCGACGCCTCGATGCCAAGCGCCGCACTCGTGGCGATTGCCCGCTTGGGGTCACGCAACACGAGCGCCTGAACGAGCCCGATGCCGTGCCAGATCTTCGAGAAGTTCGCTGCTTCCGACGCGCCGTAGAAGACACGGTCGGCGCCCGGCACCGCCCGAACCGAATCCCATGCATCGTCGACGAAGTCGTCGACGGACTGGAACGTGTTCGGAACGGGAATGCGGGTAACCACGCCTCTTAGGCTACGGGCGGTGGCGGTTGGTTCGCTGTCTTGCGGCTGCGATTCCGCCGCTTGAGTAGCACGACGGCGCCCCAGATGAACGGCACGAAGACGAGCATTGGAATGAGGAACCCAATGAGTACCCGAACGATCTGCCACAGCCCAGCAAGCACCGACAACGCTGCGCTGAATCCGTCGCCGAAGCCGGGGTCGACGGCGTTCTCATCTACCCGGACGACGGGGCTCGACGCAGTGCGTACAGCAGGCGCGGTGGCCTCGGGCGACACACCATCGGTGGGTGTTGCCGTAGCCGTCAGGCGGAGCTGGCGGTCTCGTTCCGTCGTGAGCTCGTAGGCCTGGATGACCGTTTGGCCGGCGAGCACCAGTTCGGGGTCGCCGAACACGGTGAGGAGATCGTTCGGCCCCTCGATGCCGAGCACCGTTTCGGTCAGGGTCACGTTCGTGAGCGGCTGATCGCCCGTGTTTTGTGTTTCGAAGCACAACGTGACCTTGTCGCCCGGCTCGAAGTAGCGGTCGTGTTCGGATACGCCGGGGCACGATGCGCCGTCGTCGTGGCCCTCGTACACCGTGAAGGACACGTCGAGCGAGTTCGTCACCCGGTCCTGTTCGAGAACGAGGGTGATGGTGGCGAGGTCGATGCGATCACGGAGCGTGCGCAGCGTGCCGCGCATGACTTCGAGGTCGGCCTCGCGGTCGAGGAGCAGGTTCTCCAGCTCGGCGAAATCGGCGAGCGTCGTCGCGTTCTCCATGGCGTCGCGCAGGCGGTTAACCCCCAGCTCGGTCACCTCGATACGGCTTTGCAGATCGACCACACGCTCGGTGACGTCATCGGAACTGATGGTTTGGCTGCGCAGCTCGCCGATACCCGACAGGCGCTCGAGGGCTTTGGAGAACCGGCCCGGGTCCACCTTGAAGGTGATCTCCGAGCGGGGCTCGTTGCCGCCGGTTGTGTTCTGGCTTGCAATGAAGCCGCCGACGTCCTCGATCACGTCGGCTGCTTGTTGCGACGCGGTCTCTACGTTTGTGACCCCCACGAAGACCTGCGCGGTAAAGATGATCTCTCGGCCCCGCTGGGCTGCGGTCTTGATTTCCGGAGCGCTCGCCGCCGCCGCCTCGCCCGACGCACTCTGCGCCCGGTCCGCGGCGTCCGGCGCATCCGCTCCATCAGCCATGGCAGCTTCCTCCATGGACTCATCCTCCATGGCGTCGTCTTCCATCGCGTCGGCGATCTGGTCGAAGTCGCCGTCCGTCTCCACAAATTCTGCCGCGTCGCCGGCAGCGGTCGAAGCCGCGTCCATCACCGACTCGTTCCCGAAGTCGTTCCCGCACGCGGTAGCGAGAAGGGCCATCACAGCAATCAGAGCCCACAGGCAGCGCATCGGCCCCCGCTGCTGAATTGTTCGACTTGGTGACTGATGATTGCGCGTTGTCATGGGATCCCCCGTGAGCCGTCTACCTAGCTCTTCTACGACAGTAGTCGGCGTCTGGTTCCCGGAACCGTCGCGATTTCTTGTCGATCGCCCGGCAAACCCACAAAAAGCTCAAGCTGTGAACTATGGCGTAATGGCGCAATGTGGGCCCGGGGGCCGTTACCGTTCACGTGTGCAACAGCGTAAAGACCTCCGCAATATCGCCATGATCGCTCACGTCGACCATGGAAAGACCACTCTCGTAGACGCCATGTTGCGTCAGGGCGGCGTGTTCAGCGACCACGGCGAAGCCGTGGAGCGAGTCATGGACAACACCGACCTCGAGAAGGAAAAGGGCATCACGATCCTCGCCAACAATGCAGCCATGCATTGGGGCGACACCAAGATCAACATCGTGGACACCCCCGGTCACGCCGACTTCGGTGGCGAGGTCGAACGTGCGCTCACCATGATCGACGGCGTGATCCTGCTCGTCGACTCGAGCGAAGGCCCGCTTCCACAAACCCGATTCGTTCTCGGCAAGGCTATGGCACGCGGCCTTCCCGTCGTGCTGGTCATCAACAAGATCGACCGCCCCGACGCACGCGTCGCCGCTGTGGTGGACGAGGTCTACGAACTCTTCATGGACATCGGCGCCGATGATGACCAGATCAACTTCCCGATCGTCTACACCTGCGCCCGTGACGGCTACGCACAAATGGACCCCGACGGCGAGCAGGGGACCGACATGTCTCCACTCTTCGAAACCCTCATCGAGACGGTGCCGCCGTTCGAATACGAAGAGGACATGCCCACCCAGGTTTGGGTCACCAACCTCGACGCGTCCCCATACGTTGGCCGCCTCGCCATCTGTCGCGTGATGCAGGGAACGGTCAAGAAGGGCCAGCAAGTGGCCTGGATTCAAGAGGACGGCACGACCTCGAACCAGAAGGTCGTCACCCTCACTGCGACCGAAGGCATCGAAAGCGTCGACGTGGACGAGGCCGGGCCGGGCGAGCTCGTGCAGATTTCCGGCATCGAGAACATCATGATCGGCGACACCCTCGCCGACCCCGCAAACCCGGTTGCGCTGCCTACGATCACCGTCGACGAACCAACGCTGTCGATGACGATCGGCACGAACACGTCGCCGCTTGCGGGCAAGGATGGCGACAAGCTGACGGCCCGCCAGATCAAGGACCGTCTCGACAAAGAACTCGTGGGCAACGTGTCCATTCGCGTGCTTCCCACCGACCGCCCCGACAACTTTGAAGTCCAGGGCCGTGGCGAACTTCAACTCGCCGTCCTCGTGGAAACGATGCGCCGCGAAGGCTTCGAGCTGACCGTGGGCAAGCCAGCGGTACTCACCAAAGAAATCGATGGCACGCTCCACGAGCCGACCGAACGCCTCACCATCGATATCCCCGAAGAGCACGTGGGTGGCATCACCCAGCTGCTCGGCGAACGCAAAGCCAAGATGGAAAACATGGCGAACCATGGCGACGGCTGGGTGCGCCTGGAATACATCGTTCCCGCTCGTGCCCTCATTGGTTTCCGCACCGGTTTCCTTACCGAAACCCGCGGCACTGGCCTGGCAAACCACGTGTTTGAGGGCTGGATTCCGTGGCAGGGCGAGATCCGCATGCGCACGAAGGGATCGATCGTGGCCGACCGCACCGGTTCCAGCACCACAAACGCCATCCAGAACCTCCAAGAACGCGCCGTGTTCTACATCCCACCAAGCGTGGACGTGTACGAAGGCATGATCATCGGCGAGAACCCTCGCAACGAGGACATGGACGTCAACATTTGCAAAGAGAAGAAGCTCGACAACATCCGTACCCAGTCGTCTGACGACACGGTTCGGTTGACACCACCAAAGGTTCTTTCCCTCGAGGGTGCCCTCGAGACCATCGCTGATGACGAATGCGTTGAGGTCACCCCAGCAAACGTTCGTTTGCGCAAGGTGAACCTGGACAGCACGACCCGCGCCCGTGAGGCAAAGCGCCTCAAGAACGCCCGCGAAAACGCCTAGCTTCCGCAGCGCATACCCAGTTGCGGAGGCGGCGGGGGCGTTCCGGTACGAAAACTACCTCGACTTGGCAAGACGAACGTTTGTTCGATAGCTTGGTGGTGTGCCACCCGTCGATCACACTGCACCAAACGAGCCGCTCACCGCGCTCGATGCCGCCCTCGACACCCTCTGTAATCAATACCTGCCGGCCATCGAACGCGCCGCGTTGGGTGCCCGTTGCGTGTCGTTACAACAGGCACGTCAACGCCTCGACGGCCTCATCTCGGTCACTGTCACCGAAGCCGAACGCGCCGGAGTCGCCGTCAACGCTGGGCAACGCACCATGGCCCAATACCTCGCAGCCCGCACCCACGCCTCCCCAGACGCGCTACGCGCCGATCAACGAGTCGGCATCTGGGTCTCCCAATACGCGGTCCTCGAAACCGCCATGCTCAACGGGAACATATCCCGTCAACACATCGACCTGCTCCGCCGCACCGACAACATTCGCGTCTTCGCAGCACTCCAACGAGACCAAGAACTATTCGTCAGCCTGGCTGGTTCTCTCGAATGGAAATCATTCAAAAACGCGGTCGCCTATTGGCTGCTAGTCAACGACCCCGACGGCGACGAACCAGACGACCACCAAACACAAAACAGCTTTCACCTCTCCACCAAACCAAACGGCCGAATACGCGTCACCGCCGACCTCGACCCCCTGTCGGGAGCCATCCTCAAAGAACAGCTCGGCAACGAAGAAAGCAGCCTGTTCGACAACGACCAAGAAACCAGCATCATCCGCACCGCTACCCAACGCCGCGCCGCCGCATTCACCAACCTGATCGAACGAGGCGCAGGGCGAAGCGAAACTAACGCCAAACCCCTCGTGCACGTCATCATGTCACTGAGCGTTCTGCAACACGCCCTCGCTCAACTCGCCAAAGAACCACATCAACAAGACTTCACCACAGTCCTCGATCCGAACAATGTCGATGGCCGATGTGAGCTTTCCGATGGCACACCCCTGCACCCCAAATACGCACTCACCCTGTTGATGCAAGCCCGCATCCGCCGCCAAGTCCTCTCCGCCAAAAACCAGACCCTCGACGCCAGTGTCGAGAAACGCCTGTTCCCGGCGTGGATGAAACACATCAAACTCGTCGAAACCCGAGGCCAATGCCAAACATCAGGCTGCGACGCCCTCGTCAACTGGCTCCGAGCCGACCACCACAAACCCGCATCAAAACAGGGCCAAACCAGCCTGCACAACCTCAAACTACTGTGCTCACCCGACAACAAACACAAACACAACGGCCCACCACTCGCCGAACGCACACCGCCCGCCGCTAGCCAACGCCAAGATTCCTGGCTGTGGTGACGTGCTATACCTCGGCCCCCGGGCCGGTGAACATGCCGCGGCGCCAGCGGCGTGGGGTAGCGATGAGGGCCCGAGGGTAGTCCTCGAACATCCAGCGCCCGAAGTTGCGGCGAGTCCAACCGTTGGTCCCCACCGCAGTGAGCGCAAACTCGGCCACTTTCGGGTTCGCCATCAGCTTGCCCAACACCTGGGCCATCTTGTGGTCCGCCACCAGCTCGGCACGCACTGCGGTTTCGTACTCGTGGGCTGCGGAATCGAACACCGCCGGTGACGCCAGGATCGACCGGGCGGCCTCGCGTCCGGTCAGCAACGCCTGGCCAATGCCCTCGCCGGTGAGCGTGTCGCAGGCGGTTGCGGCGTCACCCACAAAGAGCGTACGAGGGCCGGTGAGCGGCGCCGAATCGATGCGTGCGGGAATCGGCCACGCCCGATGCGGGCTCTCGGGGGTGGCGCTGTCGCCGAGCACCTCACGAATGTGGGGCCGGTTGAGCAAATCGGGCCACAACGTCTTCATGTCCTGAGTCGACACGTCGCCGCCACGCAAAATGCCGAAGCCAACGTTGGCACGGCCGTCCCCGACTGGAAACGACCACACGTAGCCGGGAAGCACGTCTGGTTCGAACCAGATCCATAACTCGCTCGCAGCGGCCGGGCCGACGTTCTCGAAGTATTGGCGAAACGCATGCCACTCGCCGCGGTAACCATTCGTGTGCAGACCCAACAATTTGCGAACCGGCGACCACATGCCGTCGGCTGCAATGCACTGCCTGGCCACGATCGTTTCGCCCGAATCGTCGGTCAGCGTGATCGAATCCGATGACGGCGAAACGCTTGTGATCTTCGATCCGAAGTGGCCCGCCGCTCCTGCCGAAATGGCAAAGTCCACAAGGGCCGCGTCGAGCTCGCTTCGACGGGCAACAGCGGCATACAGGCCGGGGCCATCGGGCAGGGGAATGTCGTGGCGCTTGCCGCTCGGGGCCTGCAACACCGCCGAGTGCACGGGGGTAAACGACGGCAGCGCCCTCGCCGAGAAGCCCATCTCTTCCAGCTGGCGTAGACACAGCGTCGTGAGGCCGTCACCACAGAACTTGTCCCGCGGGAACGTGGCCTTGTCGATGAGCACCACATCGTGGCCAGCGCCCGACAGCAGATGCGCAGCGGCGGCTCCGGCCGGCCCGGCCCCAACGATGGCTGTATCGACCGAAATCATTACGTTGAGCGTATCGAGCAGAAGATGACGAACCCGCCCCTTAAGCGGCGGGTTCGGCCGTAGTCGTGGTGGGCACAGCCGTCGTCGTAGGAGCAGTGGTCGTAGTGGGCGCAGTGGTCGTAGTGGGCGCGACCGTCGTTGGTGCGTTGGGATCCGCAGTCGTCGTCGGAGCGTCCGGATCGACCGTGGTCGTTGGCGCATCTGGATCGACCGTGGTCGTTGGCGCATCTGGATCGATCGTCGTTGTGGTCGGAGCGTCTGGATCGACCGTTTCGGTACCGTCGCAGGCAATGCCTTCCTTGCGGTATTGGGCAAAGACCGTGTCCACATCCGTCGTGCCATCGAGATACGTACGAGTGCGTTCAGTCGTCACCCGAGTGCACGCAACCCCAACCAGGCTCTCACGCTGGCCGGTTTGCTCCACGTCGACCCACTTCGTCGAATACAGCTCTACCGTCACTCCACGGTCGGTGGCAATCGGCCAAATCAAAATGCCATACGGGGTCGGGTTGCTGATCTCAAAGGCGGGAGCCGGCCACGAGATCGTGGCCTCACGGCCATAGGGGTACCGGCTGAAATAGATCGAGTGCGACTGGTACCGCTCGAACTCCAGGCCCGCAAAGAAACTCGCGTTGAACAGCGTGGTCACGTACTGGCTGATACCGCCGCCGACGCTGTCGACCACGTGACCATTCACGATCGTGCCTGCGGGAACAAACCCATTGGCGGTCGTGCGCCGGCCCACAAACTCGTTCAACGAGAACCGCTCGCCCGGCTCGATCACGACGCCACGGGTCAGCTCAGAAATGCGCTGAATGTTGATATTTCGCTTTTGGCCGGGCGTGTAGCGAGTCGTGAACGACGCCACGCGTTCGGTGATGCCGAGGCTCTCGGCCCATTGCGTGCCCCGCTCCCCGTCAACGCCACCCATGATCAACGTGGCGACACTCTGCTCTTGGGACAACGTTTGCTCGATGCGGCGCACCGAGGCGGGATCGCAACAGATCTGGGCCTTGGTTCCGGGCACAACGACCGCCGTCGGCGGATCATCTTCGGTGGCGCCACGCTCGACCGTGAACGAAGCCTCGCCGCCCTCGGTGCGAACCTCGGGGAACAAGGCAGCCAGTGTCTCGTCGATCTGTGTGAAGTCGACGTCGATATCCCAACGGCCATCGACCAGCGTCACAGTTGTAGCCGGGCCAAGCACGTCGGCGGAAAGGATGTCGGTTCGCCCGGCCAATGCCACGGTGACACCCTCGCCCAGCCGTTCGTTCAGCACCGCGGCGTGCTCGGCAGCCTCGCTCGTGGGCACCTCGGCTTCCACCGGGGAGAACGGCACGTCAATGTCCGCATCGGCCTCATCCGCCGGGACCAACTGCTGTTCGGCAATGCTCGCCGCAAGCGCCGAGATGTCGGGGGCCTGGCCCGGCTCGGCGGGAACGGCCACAAACGCCGAACCGTCGAACGTAATGCCAGCGTTGGTGGGCTCGGTAACGGGAACCGACAAGTTGCTCACGCTCGTCGTCAGCAACTCGACGGCGGCCGGAGTTGGCTCGCCAGACGCCGACAGCGTCACCTGGCCAGGATCGATATCGAACCAACGATCCTCGTATTCGATGCGCACGCTCGTCGCCGCCGGAGCGTCGTCGATGACCGGTGACGCGTCCTGGTCGCCGTCGCCAAAAAGACCGCATCCCGACAACGCGACACTGGTCAGCGCCAAGCCAGCCAACAGCAAAAGGAAGGAGGGACGAGCACGCCCCATTACAGCAACTTCAACTGCGGCGATTCGATCCCGCGCAGCTCGTCATAGTCGACCTCCACGCACTCAATAGAGCGTTCGCTCGCGAGCACCTTGGCCTGTGGCTTGATCTCCTGGGCAACGAACACGCCCTTCACCGGCTGCAAGCGAGGGTCCTGGTTCAAGAATTCGAGATAGCGGCTGAGCTGCTCGACACCGTCGATCTCGCCCCGACGCTTCACCTCGATCGCAACCACACCATCGTCCTCGTCACGGCACAACAAGTCGACGGGACCGATGTTCGTCGGGTACTCGCGGCGAACCAGCTTGTAGCCATCGCCAATGGAAGTTGGGTCATTGGCCAACAGCTCCTGAAGATGGGCCTCCACGCCGTCCTTGGTCAGGCCCGGGTCAACGCCCAAATCCCAACTCGTGTCGCTAAACACCTCATGAATCGTGATGATCAGCGTTTCGCCCTTGGGGCTGACAACCCGCCACTGGGAACCGTCCTCGATCAGCCGGTTTGGGGCGTTCATCCAGTTCAGGGGCTTGTACGCACCCCCGTCGGCATGAATGGCAACGCACCCGTCGGCCTTGACCATAATCAGGCGGGTCGCTTCAGGGAGATGGGCGGTGAGGCGACCGTCGTAGTCGACGGTGCAGCTAGCTACAACAAGGCGCACGTTCGCCAGGGTAGAACACGTTTTCAATATCTCCCATTCGACCGATCGCGACCCGCGCCGCTACCGACGAGAATGCTTCAACCAGGCGAATGGTCGACCCCGATGCGATGACTCCTCGCGGTGGTTCGACATGCGCTTTTGGATAAGTTCCCGGC
Source organism: Caprella mutica (assembly GCA_947561585.1). NCBI lineage: Eukaryota > Metazoa > Arthropoda > Malacostraca > Amphipoda > Caprellidae > Caprella > Caprella mutica. Next base: position 919,613 of record CANNZV010000094.1, on the reverse strand, counting down.
GTTCCTTGAGGTCGCTGTAGCTCACCGATTCGGCCGTCCGGTCGATGCCGATACTGTCCTTGAACGACGTGAGGTCCACCTCGATCTCCTCTTGAGCGAGGCCCATTTCGGTCGCCAACTGCTGGCCATGGTTCTTCTGGAAATAGGTAGCGATGTGCACCACCTCGCCGAACAGATCGAGATCCGGGGCCAACATGCCAATGGCCGCATCGACGAACATCAGGTTCTTCACGAACAGCATGAGTTCCTTGGGCAGGCTCGCCCCGTACCCCAACAACTGCTTCACAAAGCGCTGCAGCTCCTCGATCAGCTCGTCGGGGGTCAGCGCCGTGGGGTCGAGGGGCGCCTGGTCGAGGCCGAGGTCGGCGAACACGACGTCGAGATCGGTGTCTGCCGGCAGGGCCCCAAGGTCACGGATCGCCGCCAGCTGCCCCTTCACATCGCTGATCATGCCCGACATCAACAAACGCAGGAACGCCTGGCGTTTCTTCTCGCTCAACCGTCCCGTAATTCCGAAATCGAACAGCGCTGTGCGCCCATCGGGTTGCACGAACAAGTTGCCGCCATGGAGATCGCCGTGGAAGACGCCGTGAATCATCGCGCCCTCAAGGAAGCCGATCATCGACGTGCGCACGATCTCGTGGGTGTTCACCCCGGCCGCCTCGATCCCGGCAACATCGTCGAAGGAAAAGCCGCTGAGGCGTTCCATCACCAGCACCCGGCGCGTCACGAGCGTCGGATGCGGGCGCGGGATCACATAGGCGGTCTGGCCGAGCTGGCGAAGCGACATGGCCACATCGAGCATGTTGTCGGCCTCGAGGCGAAAGTCCAGTTCCTCGGCGATCGTCTCGGCGAACACCTCCACGAGCGCCGGCGGGTTCGCAAGGGCCGTCACCGGAATGCGACCGATCAGAAACGGTGCCAGCCACGCCATCACCCGCAAGTCCTGATGCACCAGCTCGCTCACCGTCGGGCGCTGCACCTTGACCACGACCTCCTCGCCTCCACCCGGCGAGATGTGATCCGCGAGCACCGCACGATGCACTTGGGCGATCGACGCCGCAGCCAATGGCTGCTCATCGAACTCCTTGAACACGGCCGCCAACGGCTGGCCCAGATCCGACTCCACAACGGAGCGGACCGTGTCAAAGCTCTCGGCGGGAACCTGGTCCCGGCACTTGATGAACTCATCGACAAGCTCCTTGGGGAAGATGCCCTGACCGCTCGAGATGATCTGGCCGAGCTTGATGTAGGTGGGGCCAAGAACCTCCGCTGCCTCGCGAAGCCGGCGAGACAAATCCGCCGTCGACGCCGAGCCGCCCTTGCGCCGGCCCACCAGGTACCACAACCCAATGCCGCCCCCGATGCGACCGGCCACTTCGGCAAGGCGGCCACCGGCGGGAACCTTCTTCGGCTTAATCAGACCTGGAATCTGACGCTCGACCGCGGAACGAATGGTGTCTACGCGATCGCGCCAACGGGCGTCCTCGAGACGAACCTGCCACGGCCCATGATTGCTAAATGCCGCAAGGGCCAGGTCGCCCTCGAACTCGGGTGTGTCAGCGGGGGAGTCAGCCACATTGGTCATGGTCCCAGTTTGCTGGCCAGGCGGACATGTGTGCGGCTCCAGCGGACAATTCCCCATACGAGAACAGCGCGACCAATTCTCGACCGTGGTCGGTGCTCTTCGGCGACGGGCAGCGTTTATCGTTCTTCGGCTGCTTGTGGGGTGGACCATCGGCCTTCTATCGAGGGACCAACTCGTCCTCGGTCAGTGTGATTTCGAAGGTTGCGATGTTGTTGGTTTCGTCGGATTCGGTGAGGATGTTTTCGGGGTCGGCGTCGATTTCGACGAGGTAGGTACCGGGTTCAACGCCGGTGATGTCGATCCATTGATCGGCCAGGCCGGCCCCGTAGTAGTCGGCCCAGCCTGGGTTGAGTACTTGTTGTTCGCCTGCTTCTTCACAGGCGAAGGGCGCGTAAACGCCGAAGCCTTCGACTTTGGCGTCGGCGGTGGCTTTCATCGAGTCGGTCAGGCAGAACGAGACCTTGTCTCCAACGGATATTTCTTGGCCGTCGAGTGTGAGGAGTCGGTAGCGTTCGAAGTCGCCAAGGTGGAAGTGGTCGTGTGTGGGGTGGAAGATGAACTGGCCGGTTGGGATGTCGATGTAGCGGCGTTGGTTTGTCCAGATTCGTTGCCAGGTTGGTAGGCCTCCGTCGGGTGCTTCGCTTTCGGGGATCATGTGGAGCATGCCATCACCGAGGTTCGCCGTCGCCGATGCGAGGCGGAGCATTGTTTTGTTTGGGAATGTTGTGGTGTCGATGTAGGTGGATTCTGCGCCGACTGGTGTGGTGGGGGGTGTGTCGGGTGGTGCTTCGACGAGTGGCACGAGGTCGGGGAGGTTGACTTGGCCGCATAGCTTTGCGTCTTTGAGGGCTTCTTGGAGTGTTGCTTCGCATGGTCGCGGGCGAATGATGGGTATTTGGATGTTCGTGTCGCCGCGTTCGACTGGAACTCGATCGTTGACCGAGATTTTTTGTCTGGTCGGGCCGTCGATCTCGAATGTGATTTCGACGAGTGGGTTCGCGAATCTTGCCGCTTCCGCGTAGTCGAGGACGAAGCCGCCGGCTTCGTCGGTGACCGCGGCGAAGTCGCCGTTTAGTATTTTGTCGCTTGCGCCTGCGCGGGCAATAATTCCGGCAGCTGGTTGTTCGCCTTTGTCGATGATGTCGTTGCCGTCGTCGAACCATACGACACCAGCGATGATTGCTGGCCCGCCTTCAACCTCGGGGGCGGCGGGGGACAATGCGCCGTTGCCGCAGGTGCTAGCGACAAGACAGACGGCCACAGCCAATGGAAGCAGTGTGATTGTGCTGGAGCTGTTCATGTCTTGTTGGTGTCGAACCCTGGGGAGTGTTGTGCACCTAGTAATAGCCGACGCTAGCACCAACGAGTTCCGGATTTGGCAGAGGATCGCATTACTTGTGCGAGAAGCACCAAGACAAAAAAGTATTCAATCAACGAATTCGCGTGCCGATAGCTCTAGAGCCGGCGTTATTTGTCGACGCAAACTAATGGAAATGTGAGTTGACTATGAGAAAGCATTTTTCGTCAATGATGGGCAGGGCGATGGCGATCGTACTAACCGTTGCCATGATTGCGACAGGGTTCGTCGTGGCAGGCGGAGTGGTCGCTCCTAACTACGCGGAAGCGGCGACTGGGGTGGTGAACGTCTACCAAAGCGCCACGGTTTCTGGTGGCGTTCCGGACTCTTCGGCTCTCAACCCTAATGATTGTGCACTGGTCATTCAGATGACGGGCACGATCGCTAATGGTTTGGGTACGTATGAGATTTTGGATCCTGCGAACTCAACTCCAACCCGCACTTACTCCGGTTCTGAGGCCGTTCAGTTCGTTATTTTGCCAGATGGCTGTTCTGCTGCGCAAACAATTGACGCTGCCGGCGTTCAGGCGAACCCGTGGAACGGTTCTACGGGTGGCGTTATCTTCCTGGGCGGCACGACGCTAACCATGAGCGGCGATGTTGACGCATCCGGCACCGGTTACACCACTCAAAATGGGCCTGGCAGCAATGCCGATGGTAACGACGGCACCATTGGAGATGGCGAAGACGATCACCCAATCGTAATTCCCGGCGCCCTATTTACCGGTGCTGGCGGTGGTGGCGGCGTCCTCGGCGGCGGTGGTGGCGGCGCCTCTGTCAACACCCCTTATTGGGAATCGTACAATGCGAGTGTCGGCGCTGGTGGTTCTCTCACAGCTGGTGGTGCAGGCGGAGGCGCTGGTACTGCTGTTCCTGCGGGAAGCGGCGGGTTTTCGGCTGCGTCAGGCAATGGTGGAAATTCTTCATTTAACGCTGCTGTTGGAGTAGAAGACACTCAAGCAGGCGCTGGCGGCGGCGGCGGCGGTTCTTATGGCGCTGGCGGCGGTTCCTGCGGCTCTCATTTCGCGTCCGCTTACTCAGCTGGTGGTTCTGGCGGTGCTTCTTGGACCGGTGGCGGCGCAAAGGGTGACGGTGGAACAGGCGAAGGCTTCGCAGACGGTTCGTCAAATTCTGATGACGGTACCCCGGGGGCGGACAACTTGGGTGTTGCTATCCCGCTGAACACTGGCCATTACCTTCATGATGGTGATGCTCGTTTGATGATGGGCGGCGCTGGCGGCAGCCATGCTGGTGGTGCTGGCGGCGGTACCGGTGGCGGCATCGTTGTTCTCAACTTTAATTCGGTTGTCGGTGGCAGCAATGACGTCATCTCTAATGGTGCCGCTGGTGCGTCGATTTCAGGTGGGGAAGTTTCTTCAGGTGCTGGCGGCGGTGCTGGTGGCCAGATTTACATTGGTGCCACAAGCTTGAGTGATCTTTCTGTGGCTGCGAATGGCGCGGCCGGAGGAATCGGCCTATCCGGTCAATACCATGCTGGTTCTGGTGGTGCTGGTGGCGGTGCGGGTGCGGTTTGGTTCGCTGGAGCCGGCGCTGACGCTACGAATACTGGGCCGAACGACGGGCAGATTTCACAGCTCTCATCGTTGTCGGCTAGTGGCCTGACGAATGTGGATTGGTCGGTAGCGGGTGCATCTGGTGGCACACGCGTAACTACAACCGTCATTGTTGGTGGTCAGACATATACCGCTCAACAGTGGAACGACTTTCATAACACAGCGCTAGCGAACTGGAATACGGCCATGAATGGCACTGACAAATTCGTTGATGCACTGGCTGCAGCGAGTGGCCGTAGTGCTGCGGAAATTGAGGAGGCATTCCCGAGTGTGGGGGGCCTTCAAAATAATGCAAAGAATAATGGTCGTAGTTGCTCGCCTGGTGGCGGTGGCAACGGTCTCGTGCGAATTTCTGCCCCTCCTCAGCCGGAGCTTTCGATTGAGAAGGCAACGAATTCGGTTGATTCTGATGTTGCGCCTGGTGAGACTCTTGTCGCTGGCCAGGAAGTCACTTGGACTTATGCTGTTACTGTCACGGGAGAGGGTGACGCCACTGACGTAACCGTTACTGACGATCAAGTTGCGGCTGGTGACATCACTTGTGATGTTGATGGCGATGGCACTTTTGAGTCTGGCAACAATGTCGGCACTGTTACTGCCCCTGCCACGTTCACCTGTCAGGCAACTGGCACGGCAATCCTTGGGGCTTACGCAAATGTTTCGACTGTGAATGGCGCTTTTGAGGGCGCTGCACTTGATCCTGCTACGGACCCGTCTCACTACACGGGCGTTACGCCTTCGATCACTGTCGAGAAGCAAACCAACACAGCCGAAGCTGACACGGACACGGCTAATGATGGTTCTGAGGATCCGGCTTCTACTTCTGACGGTGCTTCGAACCCGTTGGCGATCGGTGAAACGGTTTCTTGGACCTTCCAAATCGAAAACGATGGCCCCGTTCCGCTAACAAATGTTGCTATCTCGGATGCGACAACGACTGCTAATGATCAGGCGGGCGCTACGGCGATTACGTGTGATTGGGCGGCGTCTTCTGACGGGGCGACTGCTGCTGACAATTTGTCTGTTGGCGAAACTGTTTCTTGTACTGCGTCAGGCACTGCTGGAACTGGTTTGCATGAAAACACTGCAACCGTGACTGGTGATGCTGCTGACGCGACGATCAACGGTGACGGAACGTTTACTGCTGTTGTGGACGCTGCCGGCGCCACGATTGAGGTAACGGATGCTGATGCTTCTGGTTACACAGGCGCTCCACCATCGATTTCGATCGTAAAAACTGTTGATGGAACTGCTGACGGCGACACTGCTGCGGTGGTTGAAGGCCAGGCTGTTAACTGGAGCTTCCTCGTCACGAACACTGGCGCTGGTGCGTTGAACAACGTTGCCGTAACCGACCCGGTTCTTACTGGTTTGGGCGTCGCTGTTTCTTGCCCGGCAGACACGCTCGCTGTTGGCGCAAACATGACTTGTTCTGCGACTAGCGCTGCTGGTTCTGATGACTTGTCGAACACCGCAACTGTTACTGCTGATCCGGCTGCTGGCGGTGCTGCTGTCACCGACAGCGATGATGCGGACTACACGGTTGGCACGCCTTCGATTTCGGTTGTGAAAACGACTTGTTCTGACCCGGCCGATGTGCCTGGTTCTTGCGGCGATGGCGTCGAGATCCCCTTTGGGGATGCTCTTGTGTGGCGTTACGTAATCACCAATGACGGTGACACGACGCTTTCATCTGTGACTCTTGGTGATGACGTCGAAGCTGGTGTTGACGCATTTGCGTGTGATTGGGCTAACAGCTCTGACGCAGCAACCGCCGACAACATCTTGTCTGTGGGCGAAACGGTTACGTGTGCTGTTAACGGCACCGCAACTTCGGGTGCCTATGACAACACTGGTGACACTTCTGGTGTGCCAAGCTCGCCTGACGGAACACCTTTTGTCGACCCAGCTGGCGACCCGGTCCCTGCTGTGACCGCCACTGATCCTTCTGATTACTTTGGTTCTGTTATTCCTGCGATCGATATCGAGAAGGACACGAACGGCAACCAGGCTGATGTGATCGCCGATCAAGATGCCTATGCCGTTGGCGATGCGCTGACGTGGACGTTTGTTGTGACCAACACTGGTAACGCTGACCTTGCTGATGTGGTTGTGACTGATTCGGTTACGACTGATAACAACACTGTTGCTGGCACGGTTGTGTGTGATTGGGCGAACAGCTCTGATGCTTTGACTCCTGACCGGAACCTCTCGATTGGTGAAACAGTTACTTGTACGTCAACCTCGACGGCTCAGATTGGTCAGTATGCGAACAACTCTGATGTTGTTGGTACTCCTGTCGCTGACGCTGTGACTGCTGATCCGGATGCTCCGGTTGTCTTGCAAGACATCAATGGCACCGATCTCGCAAACGTCACTGATGAGGATCCGTCGCACTACTTTGGCACTCCTGTCCCGGCGATTGATATCGAGAAGGACACGAACGGTAACCAGGCTGATGTGATCGGTGATCAAGATGCCTATGACGTTGGCGATGCGCTGACTTGGACGTTTGTTGTAATTAACACTGGTAACACTGACCTTGCTGATGTGGTTGTGACTGATTCGGTTACGACTGATAACAACACTGCTCCTGGCACCGTGGTTTGTGATTGGGCGAACAGCTCTGACGCTTTGACCCCGGCACGGAACCTCAGCGTTGGCGAAACAGTGACTTGTACGTCTAGCTCTACTGCTGAGAGCGGCCAGTATGCGAACAACTCTGATGTTGTTGGTACCCCGGTGTTCGATGCGGTGACCGCTGATCCGGATGCTCCGGTTGTGTTGCAAGACATCACCGGCGCCGATCTCGCGAACGTGACCGATGAGGATCCTTCGCACTACTTTGGTGAAGCTGCGCCTGCGATTGATATCGAGAAGGACACGAACGGTAACCAGGCTGATGTGTCTGCTGATCAGGACATTTTGACTGTTGGCGATGCTGTCACTTGGACGTTTGTTGTCACGAACACTGGTAACACCGACCTTGCTGATGTGGTTGTAGCGGACACGGTTACGACTGATAACGGCACTGTGGCTGATCCTGCTGGTGTGGTTTGTGATTGGGCTAGCTCGTCTGATGCAGCAACTCCGGCACGGAACCTGTCTATTGGTGAAACGGTTACGTGTACTTCGTCTTCGACTGCGGTTGTTGGTCAGTATGCAAATAACTCTGATGTTGCTGGTACGCCGGTGTTGGATGCGGTGACTGCTGATCCGGATGCTCCGGTTGTCTTGCAAGACATCACCGGCGCCGATCTAGCAGACGTGACTGATGAGGATCCTTCTCATTACTACGGTGAGGCTTTGCCTTCTGTTGATCTTGAGAAGGACACGAACGGCAACCAAGCTGATGTTGTTGGCGATCAGGACACTCTCCAGGTCGCCGATGCAATCACTTGGACGTTTGTTGTGATCAATGACGGCAACGTAGACCTCGCTGATGTCATCGTGACTGACACGGTCACCACCGATAACAGCACGGTTGCTGGCACGGTTGTGTGTGATTGGGCGAACAGCTCTGATGCTTTGACTCCTGCACGGAACCTCAGTGTTGGTGAGACTGTTACGTGTACATCAACTTCGACGGCTCAGATTGGCCAGTATGCGAACAACGGTGTTGTTGTTGGTACTCCTGTGCAAAGCGCTGTGACTGCTGATCCTGATGCACCGGTTGCGTTCTTGGCCGCTGATGGTGTTGCGATGGCGAACGTCATGGACGAGGATCCGTCTCATTACTTTGGTGAGGTTCTTCCTTCGATTGATATTGAGAAGGACACGAACGGTGTTCAAGCTGACACTGGAACTGGCCCGTTGATTGGCCAAGGCGATGTTGTTACGTGGACGTTTGTTGTCACTAACGATGGCAACGTCGATCTCGGTGGCATAGCGGTGACGGACACGGTTACGACCGATAACGGCACTGTTGCTGATCCCGCTGGTGTGGTGTGTGACTGGGCTAACAGCTCTGACGCTTTGACTCCTGACCGGAACCTCAGCGTTGGCGAAACGGTTACGTGTACGTCAACTTCGACTGCGGTTGTTGGCCAGTATGCGAACAACTCTGATGTTGTTGGTACGCCTGTGTTGGACGCGGCGACTGCTGATCCGGATGCGCCTGTTCCTTACGTCGATATCGATGGTTCGGACATCGCAAACGTGACTGATGAGGATCCGTCTGCTTACTTTGGTCCGGATGCTTCGATCGATATTGAGAAGGACACGAACGGTAACCAGGCTGATGTGTCTGCTGATCAGGACATTTTGACTGTTGGCGATGCTGTCACGTGGACGTTCGTTGTCACAAATGATGGCAACGTCGATCTTGCTGATGTGGTTGTGACTGACACGGTTACGACCGATAACGGCACTGTGGCTGATCCTGCTGGTGTGGTGTGTGATTGGGCGAACTCGTCTGACGCAGCAACTCCGGCACGGAACCTGAGTGTTGGTGAAACGGTTACTTGTACTTCAACCTCGACTGCGGTTGTTGGCCAGTATGCAAATAACTCTGATGTTGTTGGTACTCCTGTTGCTGACGCCGAAACTGCTGACCCGGATGCGCCTGTTGTGCTTGTCGATTACGCAGGTGTTGCTTTGGCCGATGTTGTCGATGAGGATCCTTCGCACTACTACGGTGAGGCGTTGCCTTCTATCGATCTTGAGAAGGACACGAACGGCAATCAAGCTGACGTGCTCACAGATCAGGACACTCTCCAACTCGACGATGCGATCACTTGGACGTTTGTTGTGATCAATGACGGCAACGTAGACCTCGCTGATGTGGTTGTGACTGACACGGTTACGACTGATAACGGCACGGTTGCTGGCACGGTTGTGTGTGATTGGGCGAACAGCTCTGACGCTTTGACTCCTGCACGGAACCTCAGCGTTGGCGAGACGGTTACGTGTACTTCGATTTCGACGGCTCAGATTGGCCAGTATGCGAACAACGGTGTTGTTGTTGGTACTCCTGTTCAAAGCGCTGTGACTGCTGATCCTGATGCACCGGTTGCGTTCTTGGCCGCTGATGGTGTTGCGATGGCGAACGTCATGGACGAGGATCCGTCTCATTACTTTGGTGAGGTTTCACCTTCTATTGATATTGAGAAGGACACGAACGGTGTTCAAGCTGACACTGGTGTTGGCCCGTACATCGCTGCTGGTTCCGCTGTGAACTGGACGTTCGTTGTAACCAACGATGGCGACGTCGACCTCGCGAACGTGATTGTGACTGACACGGTTACGACCGATAACGGCACTGTGGCTGATCCTGCTGGTGTGGTTTGTGATTGGGCGAACTCGTCTGACGCTTTGACTCCTGACCGGAACTTGTCTGTTGGCGAAACAGTTACTTGTACTTCTCGCTCTATTGCTGAGCTTGGTCAGTACAACAACAACTCTGATGTTGTTGGTACCCCAGTATTGGATGCGGTGACTGCTGATCCGGATGCTCCGGTCGCTTACCCGGGTGCTGATGGTGTTGGTTTGGCAAACGTTGTCGATGAAGACCCATCTGCCTACTTTGGCCCGGCTCCTTCGATTGATATCGAAAAGGACACGAACGGTGAACAGGCCGATACTGGCACTGGCCCATCGATTCCGGTTGTTGAAGATGTGGTTTGGACGTTCGTTGTTGTCAATGATGGCAACCTTGATCTTTCGAACGTGATCGTCACCGACACGGTTACGACCGATAACGGCACTGTGGCTGATCCTGCTGGTGTGGTGTGTGATTGGGCGAACAGCTCTGACGCTTTGACTCCTGACCGGAACCTCAGCGTTGGTGAAACAGTTACGTGTACGTCGACTTCGATTGCGGTTGTTGGCCAGTACGCAAACAACGCTGACGTTGTTGGTACTCCTGTTGCTGACGCACAAACAGCTGATCCGGATGCTCCTAGTGTTCTGCTCGACATCAACGGTGATGTGATTGGTGATGTAACCGATGAGGATCCGTCTGCCTACTACGGTGCGACTATTCCATCTGTCGATATTGAGAAGGCAACGAACCTTGTTCAAGCTGATACGACTGACGGGCAGCCGCACATTGTTCCTGGTGAAGAAGTTGTTTGGACATTCGTTGTTGTAAACGACGGCAACTCTGACCTGGCTAACGTGATTGTCACCGATGCGGTCACGATCGATAATGGCACTGTTGCTGGAACGATCACTTGCGATTGGGCGAACAGCTCTGACGCTGACACCCCTGACCGGAACCTCAGCGTTGGCGAAACGGTTACCTGTACTTCGTCTTCGACAGCTGCTGCTGGCCAGTACGGAAACAACGCAACTGTTGTTGGCACCCCGGTCGCTGATGCGGTTGTTGCTGACCCGGATGCGCCTGTTGTCGTGCTCGACATCGATGGTGTTCCGCTGGCTGATGTTACTGATGAGGATCCTTCTCATTACTTTGGGCCTGTGCTCGATGTGTCTATTGACAAGTCGTTGCAGAACCCGAATCTTGGGTTCGTTTCTACTGGTGACACGGTCGTGTATGAGATCACGGTCACGAATGAGGGCAATGTTGCTGCTGGCAACATTGAAATTACAGACTTCTTGCCTGCTGGTTTGACGTTGAATGATCCTGATTGGACTGCTGGTGCATCTGGTGTGACGTTCGATCTTGGTGATCGTGTTGTTGCACCTGGTGAGTCGTTCATGGTTGAGGTCACGACGATTGTTCGTGAAGCCGGCAGCATTGACAACGTCGCTGAGGTCACTAGCGTGGCTGCGGTTGACGTTGCTGGTGTTGTGCTTGAAATCAACACGCCTGACGGCATTGGTAGCGCTGCGATTGATGTTGACTCGACCCTGGGTGAACAAAGCAACGATGCTCGCGATGGCGAAGCAATCGAAGCCAGGTCTGTAGTGCCTTCAAGCCTTCCGTTCACCGGCGGCGCACCACGCTCGCTTGTGTTGCTCGGTTTGATCATGGCCTTGATGGGTGCCGTGTTCATCGCATTTGGCCGCCGCCGTGAAGACCCCGAATCCGCACAGCAAAGCTGAGCAAAACAGCAAAGCTGAGCAAAACAGCAAAGCTGAGTAGCAATAACTAAGGAGAGGGAGGGGCATCAAGCCCCTCCCTTTCTCGTTTTCCAACCGGACCAACGTGTGCACCTTTTTGTTTATGTTCCCTGAGTTCGCGCCGATGGAGCAATAAGGCAATGACACAGTTTGCCTGCCATGGAATCGTGGAAAGAGGTTGTAATGATTCCGAACAAGATGTGCAATTCGAGGGCCATGAAACTATTGGGCGGCCTGTCCGTGAGCTTGGCAATGTTGGCGGCATCGTTGACCAGCACTGCCCAGACTGCTTATGGAGCTCCGGGCGATCCGGCTATTACTGGTGAGTTCTTTGTCGACTTCAACCGGGACGGGACGAACGATCCGGGCGAAGCCGTATCTGATTCTGATTCGTTGTTCCCTCCGAACGGGATTACCGTTACGGCGTTCGACGCATCAGGCAATTCATCTGCCGGCAGCGTTTCGGCAGGGACACCACCCACTTACAGCATCGATGTAACAGGTTTGACTGGGAGTAATTTCCGGCTCGAATTCGGTCTTGATGCCTCGGACATCGCAGCTGGGTGGTCTGAAACTTTCAACGGTGCCGATTCGGCATCATCTGTTCAGTTCGCGTCTGCGGGCGACACAGCACATTTTGGTGTGACGCCACCGTCACTGTGCCCGACCGGTGGAACTGGTTTTGACGGAAACGCCAACACAGCCGAAGGCAAGATTTGGACAACTTGCTACGTGATGGGTGACAACGAAGATCCGAACGGACCTCAAGACGTCTTGGTCGGTTTGAACTTTGACAATTCGGGTTCTGTCGAAAAGCTCGGACTCAAGGGCGACGGGGATGCTTCGACGGCGAACTCTGATGAACTCGGTGCTGTTTGGGGCATCGCCTATGACGAGTGGCGATCAACCCTTTTCACATCATCTGTTCTGCGGCGCCATGCGGATTACGGTACCGAGGGCGGCGACGGCCTTTACTGGGTTACCTATCCAGCGAACACATGGAACAGCGTTTCGCTTGGTGACATTGCGGGCGCACCTTCATATGGAACCGACCCAGTTCGAAACCTAGATGGCGTGGCCTACAACGAACCTTCTTATGACGTGGAAGCGTTTTCTCAGGTCGGCCGTGTCGGTATTGGTGACATTGACGTGACGCCCGACGGGCGAACGCTGCTTGTCAGCAACCTCGCCAACAAGTCGGTTGACCTCTACGATGTCGGCAGCGTCGATACAGCCACGAGTCCAACTTTCATTCGGTCAATAGCTGTCACGAACCCAGGTTGTTCAGATGACGACTACCAAATCTGGGCTGTTGAATCTTCGAACGTTGAAGCTGGTTACGTCGGCGTTACTTGCACCGCCGAAACATCTCAAGATGCCAATGACCTGCAAGCGTTTGTCGTGCCACTAGACCTCTCTGCGGGGAGTGTCGGCTCTGCAGTTTTGGACATCCCTCTCAACTATGACCGGACGTGCGCGTATTTTGCGTGGGACTACTGTGAATGGCAGGCGAATTCAAACCAAGACGGCAATTTTAACCCCTGGTTGGACGACGCTTCTTTGGCGGCGACTTTACCGACGAGTTTGTGGATGTTGCATCAACCTATTTTGTCGGACTTAGATATAAGCGCAGATGGATCGCTTGAGATTGGGTTTATTGATCGAAACGCGATGCAACTCGGACACCATCAATATCCGCCGGATTCGACGGATACGGATCTCATCTGGACGGTCGCTGGTGGCGAAATGCTGCATGCTTGCAACACATCTGGAGATCCACTTTCTCCCTCGTGGGTGCTTGAGGGTTCAACAGCCGACTGTAACGCATTCGATAACTTCGCTAGCCCCATCAACGACGTGGCCACGATCACAAGCAACTTTGGCCCATCTGGCGCTGCTGAATGGTACGGCGACGAAGCTTTCTTTAACGATGATGTTACGGAGGGTCACCCCGAAACTTCTTTCGGTGGGTTGTACACACACCCGTTCACCGGGGAGGTTGTGACCGCGGTGATGGACCCAGAGGATTTTGATTCAGGCGGACTCACCTGGTTCGACGTTGAGACAGGCGTTCGTAACGACGCCGTTCAGCTGTATGCCGGAGCGGGTACTTCAGGTTTGGCTGGTAAGGGCGTTGGTATTGGTGATGTTGAAGGTTGCGCAATTCCTTTAGAGATCGGCGATTTCGTTTGGCTTGATTTGGATGCTGATGGTGTTCAGGATCCTGGCGAGTCTCCTCTTGTTGGTGTGACTGTCACGATTTCTGGTGGTGGTTTGGCTGCGCCGGTTTCGACTTTCACTGACGCGAATGGTCGTTACACGTTTGGTTCGGCCGATGGGTTGGTTGCCAACACTGATTACACGGTGACGTTTGATGTTTCGACGAACACGACGGCTCTGCCTGGCTCGTTCACGAACGCTGACCTGACCGAAACGGTTGCGAACGCGACAGTCACAACCGATGTCAGCGATTCTGATATTTCTGGTGGCACGTTGACAGCGACTACTGGCGATCCGGGTGTGAATGACCACTCTTTCGATGCTGGTTTCAAGTTGCCTTACGATGTTGCTTTGAACAAGACGCTGGCTTCTGTTGACACAGCAGCGCAGACTGCGACGTTCAACATTGAGGTGTTCAACCAGGGTGCTCTTATCGAGGATTTCGAAGTCACTGACTATGTTGATGACCCGGCTTGGGGAACTGTTGTTGACGCCACGGGTTCAACAGGGACCGTTGATATCGATTACGACGGCACAGCTGATGCTGGTACCGAGCTTTCATACGCTTGGGTTTCTGGTGTGGCGACCGTTGACGGCGTGCTGCCATACGGTCAGTCTGTGACGATTCCGGTGACGGTTTCTTGGACGACCCCACCGGTTGGTGGGGTTGAGAACTGGGCTGAAGTTTCGAACTTTGACTCTGATGGCGACCCAGCTAACGGTGATGCGTCTACGGGTGCGATTGTCGATATCGACTCGACCCCTGATGGCGTTCAAACCAATGACGACCAGCCAGCGAACGCTGGCGACCCGACCGATGACGAAATTCTCCAAGATGGCAAGAACGGTGGCGACGAAGACGACCATGATGTCGCTGGTCTTGTTTGGTGGGATCTCACCCTGATCAAAGACCTTTCGTCCACTTACGCAATCGATACTTCGGTTTCTCCTCCGGTCGCTACGTTTGCGATCACGGTCAAGAACCAGGGCATTGGTGACGCTGCGAACATCGGTGTTATCGATTATTTGCCTGCTGGTATGAGTTGGGCCGCGACGCAACCAGCGATGCCCGCCACCACGACAGGTGGGGCTGCGGTAGCGGTTGACAACTCTGCTGGTGACGGCACATTCACGATTGATGCTTTGGTTTCTGGTGACGCGGTGACGTTCGAGTTGACCCTTCAAGTTGATAGTCTCACGCTGTCTGAGTTTGTGAACAGCGCCGAGATTTCGTCTTTCACTGATGAGAACTCGAACACTCAAACCGACGTGGATTCAACACCTGACACCACAAACGACGACGATCTGCTCGAAAATGCGACAGACCCCGATGATCCGGGTAACTCTCACAACGACATCGATTACGACCACGACGGTGACGGAAACGTTCACGAAGCCACCCCAGGCGACGAAGACGACCACGACACCGAAGTAGTTGTTATTCGTACTCCTGCGATTGATATCGAGAAAGACACGAACGGTAACCAGGCTGATGTGTCAGCTGATCAGGACATTTTGACTGTTGGCGATGCTGTCACTTGGACGTTTGTTGTCACGAACATTGGCGACGTCGATCTTGCGAACGTGATCGTGACTGACACGGTTACGACCGATAACGGCACGGTCGCTGGCACGGTTTCATGTGATTGGGCGAACAGCTCTGACGCTTTGACTCCTGCACGGAACCTGAGTGTTGGTGAAACGGTTACGTGTACGTCTAGCTCGACTGCGGTTGTTGGCCAGTACGCGAACAATGCTGATGTTGTTGGCACGCCTGTTGCTGACGCCGAAACTGCTGATCCGGATGCGCCTGTTGCGTTGCAAGACAACGTGACTGATGAGGATCCGTCTCATTACTACGGTGAGGCTTTGCCTTCTGTTGATCTTGAGAAGGACACGAACGGTAACCAGGCTGATGTTGTTGGCGATCAGGACACTCTCCAGGTCGCCGATGCGATCACTTGGACGTTTGTTGTGATCAATGACGGCAACGTAGACCTTGCTGATGTGGTTGTGACTGACACGGTTACGACTGATAACGGCACGGTTGCTGGCACGGTTGTGTGTGATTGGGCGAACAGCTCTGATGCTTTGACTCCTGCACGGAACCTCAGCGTTGGCGAGACGGTTACGTGTACATCAACTTCGACGGCTCAGATTGGCCAGTATGCGAACAACGGTGTTGTTGTTGGTACTCCTGTGCAAAGCGCTGTGACTGCTGATCCTGATGCACCGGTTGCGTTCTTGGCCGCTGATGGTGTTGCGATGGCGAACGTCATGGACGAGGATCCGTCTCATTACTTTGGTGAGGTTCTTCCTTCGATTGATATTGAGAAGGACACGAACGGTGTTCAAGCTGACACTGGAACTGGCCCGTTGATTGGCCAAGGCGATGTTGTTACGTGGACGTTTGTTGTCACTAACGATGGCAACGTCGATCTCGGTGGCATAGCGGTGACGGACACGGTTACGACCGATAACGGCACTGTTGCTGGCACTGTGGTTTGTGATTGGGCGAACTCGTCTGACACGGCGACTCCTGCACGGAACTTGTCTGTTGGTGAAACTGTTACTTGTACTTCTAGCTCGACTGCTGAGCTTGGTCAGTACAACAACAACTCTGCTGTTGTAGGCACTCCTGTTGCTGACGCCGAAACTGCTGATCCGGATGCGCCTGTTCCTTACGTCGATATCGATGGTTCGGACATCGCAAACGTGACTGATGAGGATCCGTCTGCTTACTTTGGTCCGGATGCTTCGATTGATATTGAGAAGGACACGAACGGTAACCAGGCTGATGTGTCTGCTGATCAGGACATTTTGACTGTTGGCGATGCTGTCACGTGGACGTTCGTTGTCACAAATGATGGCAACGTCGATCTTGCTGATGTGGTTGTGACTGACACTGTTACGACCGATAACGGCACTGTTGCTGGCACGGTTGTGTGTGATTGGGCGAACAGCTCTGACGCTTTGACTCCTGACCGGAACCTCAGCGTTGGTGAAACAGTTACGTGTACTTCGACTTCGATTGCGGTTGTTGGTCAGTACGCAAATAACTCTGATGTTGTTGGTACTCCTGTTGCTGACGCCGAAACTGCTGACCCGGATGCGCCTGTTGTGCTTGTCGATTACGCAGGTGTTGCTTTGGCCGATGTTGTCGATGAGGATCCTTCGCACTACTACGGTGAGGCGTTGCCTTCTATCGATCTTGAGAAAGATACGAACGGTAACCAGGCTGATGTTGTTGGCGATCAGGACACTCTCCAGGTCGCCGATGCGATCACTTGGACGTTTGTTGTGATCAATGACGGCAACGTAGACCTTGCTGATGTGGTTGTGACTGACACGGTTACGACTGATAACGGCACGGTTGCTGGCACGGTTGTGTGTGATTGGGCGAACAGCTCTGATGCTTTGACTCCTGCACGGAACCTCAGCGTTGGTGAGACGGTTACGTGTACTTCGATTTCGACGGCTCAGATTGGTCAGTATGCGAACAACGGTGTTGTTGTTGGTACTCCTGTGCAAAGCGCTGTGACTGCTGATCCTGATGCGCCGGTTGCGTTCTTGGCCGCTGATGGTGTTGCGATGGCGAACGTCATGGACGAGGATCCGTCTCATTACTTTGGTGAGGTTTCACCTTCTATTGATATTGAGAAGGACACGAACGGTGTTCAAGCTGACACTGGCACTGGCCCGTTGATTGGCCAAGGCGATGCTGTTACGTGGACGTTTGTTGTCACTAACGATGGCAACGTCGATCTCGGTGGCATAGCGGTGACTGACACGGTTACGACCGATAACGGCACTGTTGCTGGCACTGTGGTTTGTGATTGGGCGAACTCGTCTGACACGGCGACTCCTGCACGGAACTTGTCTGTTGGTGAAACTGTTACTTGTACTTCTAGCTCGACTGCTGAGCTTGGTCAGTACAACAACAACTCTGCTGTTGTAGGCACTCCTGTTGCTGACGCCGAAACTGCTGATCCGGATGCGCCTGTTCCTTACGTCGATATCGATGGTTCGGACATCGCAAACGTGACTGATGAGGATCCGTCTGCTTACTTTGGTCCGGATGCTTCGATTGATATTGAGAAGGACACGAACGGTGAACAAGCTGACACTGGCACTGGTCCGTTGATTGGCCAAGGCGATGTTGTTACGTGGACGTTTGTGGTAACGAACGATGGCAACGTCGATCTTGCTGATGTGGTTGTGACTGACACTGTTACGACCGATAACGGCACTGTTGCTGGCACGGTTGTGTGTGATTGGGCGAACAGCTCTGACGCTTTGACTCCTGACCGGAACCTCAGCGTTGGTGAAACGGTTACGTGTACTTCGTCTTCGATTGCGGTTGTTGGCCAGTACGCAAACAACGCTGACGTTGTTGGTACTCCTGTTGCTGACGCCGAAACTGCTGATCCGGATGCGCCTGTTGTGCTTGTCGATTACGCAGGTGTTGCTTTGGCCGATGTCGTCGATGAGGATCCGTCTGCATACTTCGGTGCGGCTGTTCCGTCTGTCGATATTGAGAAGGCAACGAACCTTGTTCAAGCTGACACGACTGACGATCAGCCGCACATTGTTCCTGGTGAAGAAGTTGTTTGGACTTTCGTTGTAACCAACGATGGCAGCAACGATTTGGCTAACGTGGTTGTGACTGACGAAGTCACGATTGATAACGGTACTGTTGCTGGAACGATCACTTGCGATTGGGCGAACAGCTCTGACGCTGACACTCCTGACCGGAACTTGTCTGTTGGTGAAACAGTTACCTGTACCTCGTCGAGTGTTGCGGCTGCTGGCCAGTACGGGAACAACGGAACTGTTGTTGGCACCCCGGTCGCTGATGCGGTTGTTGCTGACCCGGATGCGCCTGTTGTCGTGCTCGACATCGATGGTGTTCCGCTGGCTGATGTTACTGATGAGGATCCTTCTCATTACTTTGGGCCTGTGCTCGATGTGTCTATTGACAAGTCGTTGCAGAACCCGAATCTTGGGTTCGTTTCTACTGGTGACACGGTCGTGTATGAGATCACGGTCACGAATGAGGGCAATGTTGCTGCTGGCAACATTGAAATTACAGACTTCTTGCCTGCTGGTTTGACGTTGAATGATCCTGATTGGACTGCTGGTGCTTCTGGTGTGACGTTCGATCTTGGTGATCGTGTTGTTGCACCTGGTGAGTCGTTCATGGTTGAGGTCACGACGATTGTTCGTGAAGCTGGCAGCATTGACAACGTCGCTGAGGTCACTAGCGTGGCTGCGGTTGACGTTGCTGGTGTTGTGCTTGAAATCAACACGCCTGACGGCATTGGTAGCGCTGCGATTGATGTTGACTCGACCCTGGGTGAACAAAGCAACGATGCTCGCGATGGCGAAGCAATCGAAGCCAGGTCTGTAGTGCCTTCAGGCCTTGCGTTCACCGGCGGCGCACCACGCTCGCTTGTGTTGCTCGGTTTGATCATGCTCTTGATGGGTGCCGTGTTCATCGCATTTGGCCTTCGCCGTGAAGACCCCGAATCCGCACAGCAAAGCTGAGCAAAACAGCAAAGCTGAGCAAAACAGCAAAGCTGAGTCTCAATAACTAAGGAAAGGGAGGGGCATCAAGCCCCTCCCTTTCTCGTTTCCAACCCTCTGGCGAAGGTGATTGGCTCGTTGGGTACAGGCGTTGACGCCCCACCACATCTCCTGAGATACGGTTACCCCGCAGCAAAACGTTTACCGAACAGGGGGACGCAAGTGGGGCAAGGAATGCACATCGCGTTACAAAGCGCAGCGGATCAGGCAGCGGCAATTGCGGCTCGGGAACTGTCTGCGATCGAACTCCTCGACATCACGCTCGAACGGTACGAGCGCCTGAATCCATCGATCAACGCCGTCATCGCCACCCAAATCGAAGAAGCGCGCGGTCGTGCGCGCGCCGCCGATGGCGTGACCGTCGCGGGCGGGTCGTGGGGGCCCTTGCACGGGGTGCCCATGACGATCAAAGAGGCCTGGGATTGGGTCGGCACTGCATCCACATCGGGCCACGCCGACCGGGCCGACTGGCGACCCGAGAAGAACTCCGAAGCCGTCGGCCGCCTATTGGCGGCAGGCGCCATCATCTACGGCAAGACCAACCTGCCGGTGTCGATGGCCGACTGGCAAACGTTCAACCCCGTCTATGGCTCGACCAGCAACCCGTGGAACACCGACATGACGCCGGGAGGTTCGTCGGGGGGAGCCGCAGCTGCGCTCGCTGCCGGCCTCACCGCCCTCGAACTCGGCAGCGACATCGGGGCATCGATTCGAAACCCCGCCCACTACTGCGGCGTATTTGGACACAAGCCGACCTATGGCCTGGTGCCCACCCATGGCCACGGCAACCCGGGCAGCCCGGTCGAACTCGATATTGGCGTGGGCGGACCACTGGCCCGATACGCAAGCGACCTCACCCTCGGCCTCGACATCGTGGCCGGAGCCGGAGGGCTCGATGCGCGAGGCTGGCAACTTTCGTTGCCACAGCCACGGCAAACCGATCCCAAAAAGATCAAGGCCGCGGTGATGCTCGAAAGCGACTGCTGTGTGAGCCAAGATGCCGAACTCACAGACCGACTCGCCGCAACCGTTTCCGCCCTGGGAGAGCTCGGCGTGCAACTGGACTATGAGGCACGGCCCAACGTCGACTTCGAACGATCCCATCACGACTACATGATGCTGCTGCGCAGTGCGACCGGCACCGAAGCCTCGCTCGAGGCCTACGAAGCACACACCGCCCACGGGCAACGATGGGCTCGCGGTGATCGCGACTACCGGGCACTCATGGGAGCCGGCGTCTCGCTTACCCATTGGCAATGGGCCCGCCATCACGCAAACCGGCAAGTCGACCGACTGGCCTGGGACGCCTTCTTCGAGGAATATGACCTGTTGTTGTGCCCAATCGCTGCGAGCGCGGCGTATGTGAAAGACGAAGCCGGCGAACGCGCAGACCGCACCATTACGGTCAACGGCGAGCAACACCACACCACCGACCAGCTCTTTTGGGCCGGGTTGTCGTGCGGCGTGTACCTGCCCGCAACGGTGGCGCCCGCTGGATTCACCGCATCGGGTTTGCCGTGCGGCCTCCAAATTGTGGCCGGTCACCTGCGTGATCGAGAAAGCCTGGCGTTCGCCGATTTCATCGAACGCGAACTCGGCGGCTACGTGGTTCCCCCCGGCTACGACTGAGGGCCCCGGAGCAGACTCGCAATGTGGTTTTCCCACAATGCGCTTCTCACACGTCGACAAGCCGTGCCATGATGTGACGATGGTCATGTACGAAAATGCAGCGCCCAAGCAACCCAAAATCGCCATCAGCCTCGCTGATGCCTCGGCCGAAGTTGCACGGGCAGCAACCGATCTGCACCACCTCAACCTCGGGCCCGGCGAGGCCCTCGAAGCCGAATGGCTCGCCGCCGGCCTCGAACTACCGAACCTGCCCGCAATGCGCCAGTATCGCATCGATCGGGTTCGGGCGCAGATGGCCAAAATGGGCTACGACGGCGCCCTGTTGATGGACCCGATGAACATCCGCTACGCCACCGACTCGACCAACATGCAGATCTGGGTGATGCACAACGCGGCCCGATACTGCTGGGTTGGCATGGACGGTTCGTGCATCGTGTGGGAATTCAACGAATGTGAGTTCCTCAATGCCCACAACCCCGCGGTCACCGAAACCCGCCCCGCCTGCGGGTCTTCGTACTTCCTGGCGGGGCCACGATGGGCCGAGAAAGCCAACGCATTCGCCGACGAGATCATCGACGTCGTGGCGCAACACGCGGGAACGGGCGCAAAGATCGCCGTCGACCAATGCCACAGCATCGGCTACCAGCGCTTCGCGGCAGCCGGCATAGAAGTCGGCAACGGCTTTGAGATGATGGAACTCGCACGCGTAATCAAGAGCGACGACGAGATCAAGGCTATGAAATGCGCCGCGCACGCCTGCCAAACCACCATGCGCGAAATGCAAGAGGCCATGGAGCCCGGCATGACCGAACGCGACGTCTGGTCGATCCTGCACGCAGGCAACATTCGCCGAGCGGGTGAATGGATCGAAACGCAGATCTTGGCGTCGGGGCCACGCACCAACCCGTGGATGCAAGAAGCCAGCAGTCGGGTGCTCGAAGCCGGAGACCTGCTCGGTTACGACACGGACCTTGTCGGAGCCTACGGAATGATGGTCGACATCTCGCGCACGTGGCTCGTCGGCGGCGGAACCCCAAACGCCGCCCAGGCCTCCACCCACGCCATTGCACTCGAACAGATCCACCGAAACACCGAGCTGCTCACGCCTGGCACCACACTGCGACAGCTCACCTTCGCCGCCTGGTCACCGCCCTGGGACGAATACCGCCGATACTGCTGCCAATTCCACGGCGTTGGGCAATGCGATGAGTACCCCGAGATCTACTGGCCCGAGCAATGGGAACAATGGGGCTACGACGGCGTTCTCGAAGCCGGCATGGTGCTCACCGTCGAGAGCTTCGTCGGCCCACGGGCCGGGGGAGAGGGCGTCAAACTCGAAAACCAGGTGCTCGTCACCGAAACCGGCCCCGAACTCCTCACCGAACTCCCGCTCGACCTGTAGAGCGAGGATGGACTAGCGGGTCCACACAGTGGGGTACAGGTCGGTGCCGAGGCGGTCGCCGTTGCCGAGGCCGACTTCGGTCATGGCGTCGGTGTGGTCGGGGTCCATGCCCGTTTCCTTGAAGCGCACTCGCACATCGTCGCCGCACCACTTCGTGTTGAACACCGACAGACCTCGGTCGTCAGGAAGATTGCCCGAACCCCCGTGGATCGACCGGCCGTTGAAGCACATCACGTCGCCCGGTTCCATATCCCAACTCGCAATGTCGTAGCGTTCGCGCCCGCCCTCGATATCGGGGAACGGCATGCGAGCGCCATCGGAAAAGTCGACCTGGTCGCGGGCATCGCCGGTGAGCGCACCGAAGTTTGTTTGTTCATAGTCGTGCCCCCAACGATGGGAACCACGCACCACCTCGAGAGCCGACTCAGCCTGCACCGGAACGAGCGGCATCCACGACGAACACGTCTGAAAGCCCTCCACCGACCAGAACGGTTCATCTTGATGGTAGGGGGTGCGAAACTGTGTTCCCGGCGAGCGTGAGAACATTGCGTCGAAAAAGAAGTTCACGCTCGTCGAGCCCATCAAGCGGCCGGCGATCTCGGCGAGGGGCGAGTGCAGAACGAAGTCCCGATACTCGGCCCGGGTGCGCCACACCTGGCTGTCGTAGCGAGACTCCCGGCCCGCTTCGTCGCGGTGCCACAGCCGCCCCCGTTCGGTCGGGTTCGCCAGCGTGTGTTCGACCCCCTCCCGCAACCGTTCGATCCAGTCGAGGCCAATGACCCCACGCAGGCAGACGACGCCGTGTGTTGAGAAGGTTTCGATGTCTTCGTTGGTTACGAGCGTGGGTGTGTTCATTGGGTGTCCTCCCTTGGACGAATATGGGTTGGGTCATAGAGTGCACATTCGCGCACGATGGCTGGGCAATCCACGCCAAGAATCGTGACCGCGAGCTCGGCGCCAGGCGCCCCATGGGCGGGCTCGACATACCCCAGAGCAATGTTGGTGCCCGTCGAGTGACCAAAGGCCCCGCTCGTGACGACCCCGACGAGCTCGGTGCCCGCCATGATCGGGTCGCCACTGTGGGCCGACGCTACGTCGTTGTCGACCGTCATTGTGACCAACACCCGTCGATGGCCGGCAGTGCGTTGGGCAACGATTGCGTCGCGCCCCTGGAACGGCTTGTCGAGGTTGACGAAACGATCGAGCCCAGCCTCGAGCACCGTGAACTCCGTGTGTAGATCGCTCTTCCACGCCGGGTAGCTCTTCTCGATGCGCATCGATTCGGTCGCAAGCAGCCCAAAGTCGATAATGCCGGTGTCGGCGCCCGCCGCGTGGATCGCGTCGAAGACGGGCACCGATGCGTCCATGGCCATGTGTAGCTCCCACCCCAACTCGCCGGTGAAACTGACCCGAAGCGCTGTGACGGGGTGGCCGGCGATGGTGAGCTTGGCGACGCCCAGCCACGGGAACGCGGCGTTATCGAGCGGGGCGTCGGTGACCGTCGAGAGCACCTCGCGGGCGTTCGGGCCGGCGACCATGATCGCGTTGTGATCGTGGGTGAGGTTCGTGATCGTGACACCGGTGGGTGGGGCGGCGTCGTGCAACACATCGAGGTCGTGCCACTCGGCGGCCGCAGCGCTGGTAAGCCAAAAGCTGTCGCTGCTCAGCCGTGAAATCGTGAACTCGGACAAGAATCGGCCTCGCTCGTCACTGACGTAGGCCAGTGCGCAGCGACCAACGGACGGCATTCGCCCGGCCGACAACCCATCAAACCACGCAACCGCACCAGGCCCCTCGACCAGAAACCGGGTGAAGCCGCTGATCTCGACTACGCCAACGTTATTGCGCACCTCATCGACCTCCCGGCCGACCTGGTCGTGATGCGACGAGAACCGGAACGATGGGAAGTGTGCAAAATCGTTTTCGGTCGGATGAAAATACAGGGCACGCTCCCAGCCGTTGATCACTCCGAACTCTGCGCCGCGGGCCCGCAGAACCTCGGTGAGCGGCGTGGTCTTTGCGTTGCGTCCGGCGGGGCGATGCTCATCGGGATGATCGAAGACGAACTCTCGCTGGTACTCCTCGACCGCTTTGGCAGACGCAAACGATTCGTCTGCGTACTGGGTGAACCGGCGAGGATCGAGCACCCAGGTATCCCATTCGGATTGCCCTTCGGTGATGATTTCGGCGAGCACCTTGCCCAAGCCGCCCCCTTCGCCGACGCCGGCGCGCAAACCGAGCATGCAATAGGCGTTGCGCCGCCCCGGGATGCGACCAACGAGTGGCACCCCATCGCCCGAGTAGGTAATCGGGCCGTTCACCACCGACGAAATGCCGGCGGTTTGCAGTACGGGCAGTCGGTCAAAGACGCGCAGCATGTTGTCTTCGAGACGGTCGAGGTCTGGGGGTTCGAGCTTGTTGGCGAAGTCGACGGGAATGTGGTCCCGGCCCCACGTTTTGCACCCCTGTTCGTAAATACCAACGAGCAGCCCGTGATGTTCCTGGCGGCTGTAGAAGTCGTCGCCGGGGTCGCGCAACAACGGCACCCGACGCCCGAGGGATTCAAGTTCGGGAAGTTCCTCGGTGAGGAAGAACTGGTGCTCCATGGACGACACAGCGTGTTCAAGGTTGTAGAAATTGCCGACCTGATGAACCCGATAGCCCGCAGCGTTCACGATGCTGTCGCATTCGATGTCGCCGTGGTTCGTGTGCACGATCCACCCGTCGGCTGTTTCGGTGAGTCCCACACAGTCGGTGAAACGATAGGCCCGGCCGCCGTTGTTGCGCCCAGCGTGCACGAGGCCCATGACGAGTCCGGTGGGGTCGATGTCGCCGTCGACCGGGTCCCAGAGGCCGCCGGTGAGCCCGCTGACGTCGAGGAGCGGATGGCGTTCGGCCATCTCGCTCGGGCCGATGACTTCGAAGTCGACGCCCATACCCTTAGCCATCCCAACAAAGTGGTGGTAACCGTCGAGGTCTTGTTGGGAGTAGCCGAGCCGGATGCCGCCGTCGTGGCTTCGGTAGGTGATAGGTCGCTCGGGGTCGGCGGCGAGTCGGGCATACAGCTCACAGGAGTATTTCTTGAGCCCGACCATTGTTTGCACGGTGCCGAACTGGGTGACTTGCCCCGCTGAATGCCAGGTGGTTCCCGACGCCCATTCGTCGCGTTCGATAAGAACCGTGTCTTTCCAGCCTTGCTCGGTTAGGTGGTAGAAGGTGCTCGCTCCGCCGACACCGCCGCCGATCACCACAACGCGCGCTCGACTGGGGAAATTCGAATATGTCGGTGTGCTCATGGATCAAACAATACGTGTGTCAGGCGTCATATCAATGCCCAATCCTCTATGACATTCATAACCTCTGGTTACCAATGTGGTCGCTGGTGCGATGTCCTACAGTGGCCGGATGCGACCGCTCTTTCGCCACGTCCCACAACTGCAACGCCTCGCCGTGTTTGACGCAGTCGCGGCAACCGGTGGCTTCACGGCCGCCGCCGCCGAACTGCAAATCAGCCAACCCGCAGTCTCGAGGCATATGCGAGCGCTGTCTCGGGAACTCGGCGTAGAGCTGTTCGAACGGTCCGGGCGTTCGCTCGCACTCACCACGAACGGCAAACTCCTCGCCGATGTCGTGAGCGCATCATTGCAAACGCTCGAAAGCACCGTCCTCGACATCGTTGGCGCTGGCGAAGCATTCGTCATGGCCGTGCAACCGGCGATGGCCACCACCTGGGCGGTGCCCCTGCTCGACCAACTCGAAGAATCGGCAGGCTGCGAGATCCGGTTGCGCATTTTTGATCGAATCTCGGAACTCGATTCGACCGGATGGGACCTCGCCATCGCGCCAGGCACCGGCAGTGGCACCGAACAATGGGCCCAATGGGAGGCGCGCACGCTGTTCCACGAAGCGGTCCGGCCGCTGGCCGCCCCGATTCTCGCCGAGCGCCTCGGGCTCACCGGCGACTCCCAACCCCACGACCTCGTCGATGCAAACCTGCTGCACATCGATGACATCGAACGTCCATCGATGACCTGGTCGGATTGGTTCCGTGAAGCCGGTTCGAACGCTGCACCGCCAAAACCGCGGCTCGTGTACAACGCCTACCCAACGGTGGTGCAAGAGGCCATAGCGGGAAATGGAGTCGTCCTCGGCTGGCGCCACCTGCTCGGCGACCTGGTGGATCGGGGGTTGCTTACACCGGTTGGGCCCGTTGTGCAGCGAATCCAAAGCGGCCATCACGTGTGTTGGCGAAAGGGGCGATCCGACCCGCGCCACGAAGCGATCGCCAGCCGGCTGCAATCGGCGATCGCCGAGTCCGAGGGGTCATTCGCCGCACCGCCGCCCAGCTAAGCTGCCGAAAAGGGAGAGGCCATATGGAATTTGCGGAACTGGTTGGGTCACGGCGAAGTATTCGGGGGTACACCGACGAGCCGGTGTCCAAGGAACTGCTCGAAGAGGTGATCGCCCTCGGCAAACGAGCGCCATCGTCGATGAACACCCAGCCATGGAACTTCCACGTCATCACCGGCGAACCGCTCGAACAGATTCGACAGGGCAACACCGAACTGATGCTCGCTGGCGCCGAAGTCGATCGTGAGATCAAAATGGTCAGCCATGGGTACGCGGGCGTACACCGAGACCGTCAGGTTGAAATCGCCGTGCAGCTCTTCGAAGCAATGGGCATTGAACGCCACGACAAGGAACGTCGCCAAGACTGGGTAATGCGCGGCTTTCGCCAATTCGACGCTCCCGTATCGATCGTGGTGACTATCGACGAAGCGCTCGCAGACGACACGATCGGCCACTTCGATTGCGGCGCTGCGACCTACGGCCTGGTGCTGGCCGCAACATCGAAGGGCCTTGGATGTGTCATCAACGGACAGGGCATCATGCAGTCATCCGTCGTGCGCGAGCACGGCAATATTCCCGAAGACGAAGTCATCATGACCTGTGTCGCCATGGGTTGGCCCGATGAATCGTTCGTCGCCAACCACGTGCAATCACTCCGTGCAGATACCGCAGAGGTCGCCACATTCGTGGGCTTCGAGTAACTCGCGGCAACCAAAGAGCACCGCGGAGCCTAGGATCGGGTGACACAGTGACCGAGAGGACCCCAATGACCGCGCTGCCATCCACCCCCGAAATGTACGACCTTCGGATGTCAGAATCTGCCCGGCCCCTGTTCGAGGCAGTTAAAGCTTTCATTGCCGACGAGGTCGAACCGCACACCGCAGAGTTCTTTCGTCTCGGCGAAGACCGAGCCGAACGCTGGGGATATGGCGAGGGCCAACTCGAACTGCTCGACTCGCTCAAAGCCAAGGCACGCGAACGCGGGCTGTGGAACTTCTTTCTTCCCGATGCCGAAACCGGCGAGGGGTTGAGCAACCTCGACTACGCCTACATCGCCGTCGAACTCGGCAAGAACCCCATCGCATCCGAAACGATGAATTGCAATGCCCCCGACACGGGCAACATGGAGGTCCTCGAACGCGTCGGGACACCCGAGCAAAAGGAGACATGGCTCACGCCGTTGCTCAACGGCGAGATCCGGTCTGCGTACGCCATGACCGAACCCGACGTGGCATCGTCAGATGCGAAGCAGATTGCGTGCTCGGCGGTCAAGGACGGCGACGAATGGGTGATCAACGGAGAGAAGTACTACATCTCCGGTGCCGGTGACCCCCGATGCAAGATCATGATCTGCATGCTCCAAACGAGCCCGGACGGGCCCGCACACCAGCGGCAAAGTCAGATCCTGGTCCCCACCGACGCTCCCGGCTACGAGGTCATTGGGCCGATGCACGTGTTCGGCAACGACGACGCCCCACACGGGCATATGCACATTCGATTCAACGACGTTCGGGTTCCGGCAGAAAATATGTTGCTCGGCGAAGGTCGCGGGTTCGAAATTTCCCAGCTTCGCCTCGGCCCCGGACGTATCCATCACTGCATGCGTTCGGTAGGGGCAGCAGAAAAGGCGCTCGACCTGTTGGTCAAGCGGGGCCTGACGCGCCATGCGTTTGGCAAACCGATTGCGAACCTCGGCAAGAACGTCGAGACGATCGCCAAGGCTCGCATCGACATCGAAGCGATGCGCCGCATGGTGCTCACCGCCGCCAAAGCCATGGACGAGCTCGGCAACGCCGAGGCCAGAGTGTGGATCTCGGCAATCAAGGCCATGGTGCCAATTCGGGTTTGCGAGATCATCGACGAAGCCATCCAAATTCATGGCGCCACAGGTGTGTCGAAGTGGACGCCGCTCACCGATATGTACGCCGGGCAGCGCACGTTGCGTCTCGCCGATGGCCCCGACGAAGTGCACTGGCATGTGGTTGGCCGGTCCGAACTTCGAGCCACCGAGTCCGCGGGCATCGACTATGATCCCAAGCGCGATTACTACGACAGTCTCGGCGGTGACACAGGCGGGGTATTCTCCGGGCCATGACACACCGAGCCTCGCGCCACGACGCGGCCGACATTGCTCAAGGTTTGGACATTGCTCACGGTTGGAACGCTGATCCGTCGGCCTCGATGTCGCTGCACGCTGACGCCTATACCGAGGCGTCGTGGTTCGACGTCGACCAACGCGAGATCGTCGCACGATCGTGGCAGTGGTTGTGCCACGGCGAACGGCTCGCAAAACCGGGCGACTATGTCGCCGACGACATCGCCGGCATGCCAATCGTTGCGGTCCGGGGCAAGGACGGAACGCTTCGTGCGTTCTACAACGTGTGCAAACACCGAGCCCATCAGCTGCTCGATGGCTCGGGTCACACCAGCAACATCGTGTGCCCGTACCACGCGTGGAGCTATGACCTCGGCGGTCGACTGAAGGCCGCCCGCCATACGCAACACCTGACCGAATTCGACAAGTCACAGGTTTGTCTCGATGCGGTTTCCGTTACCGAATTCGGCGGGTTCGTGTACGTCAACCTCGATCCGAACGCAGCTTCATTACACGAACAAGCCGGCGACCTCGCGGCCGAGATGGCACAATGGGCGCCCGACGTCGAACAACTCACCTTCGCTCACCGGCTCAGCTACACCATCAAGTCCAACTGGAAGAACGTCGTCGACAATTTCCTTGAGTGCTACCACTGCCATGTTGCGCACCAAGACTTTGTATCGCTCGTCGACATGGACACGTATCGCGTCACCACACACGGGATCTATTCGAGCCACATGGCCGAGGCGGGCAGAAGCGAGAACACGGCCTATGACGTCAGCGCGGCGACCGTCACCGACCACGCTGTCTGGTGGCTGTGGCCAAACACCTGCATCATGCGATATCCCGGGCGCGGCAACATGATCGTCCTAAAGATCATCCCGGGCGGGCCCGGGCTTACCCATGAAACTTACGACTTCTTCCTCGAATCGGCAGATCCAAATGACTCTGAACTCGAGTCGATTCGCTACCTCGATGAGGTGCTTCAGGTCGAAGACATCAACCTTGTTGAGAGCGTGCAACGGGGGATGGAAACCCCAGCGTTCACGCAGGGTCGCATCGTGAATGATCCGTCGGGGTCGGGGCTGAGCGAACACGCCCTGCACCACTTTCATGGGCTCGTTCTCGACGCCTACAGCGCCGCTTCGCAGGGAGAAAACAGATGACCGGAATGCTCGATGGGCGGGTGGCGCTCGTGACCGGCGGTCGCGGAGGTGCCGGACGGGCAATCTGTGAACGCTTCGTTCGCGAGGGAGCGCACGTGTACGCTGCCGACGTGTCCGAAACCGGGTCCTTCGAAGAGAGCGGGCCTTCGTCGCTCGACGCCGCCGGTACCTTCTTGCGCCTCGACGTAACCAGCGAAGACGAAGTGATTGCCGCAATGGAGACGGTCGAAGATGCCCACGGAGTGCTCGACGTGCTCGTGAACGCCGCCGGCATCGAGGTTGAGGCCACGATCGAGGACACCACGCTCGAGCAGTTCAACCGCATAATGGCCATCAACGTGACCGGCACGTTCCTCACCGCAAAGTACGCGCTCGGGCTGCTACGTCGATCGTTGAACGCGTCGATCATCAACTTCGGTAGCTACGACGGCTTTATCGCCGACCCTGGCCTCGCGGCGTATTGTGCGACGAAGGGCGCCGTGCACGCGTTGACCAAGGCCATGGCCTGTGACCACGGCCCAGAGGGAATTCGCGTCAACGCGATCTGCCCCGGATACGTCGACACTCCAATGCTCACGCAGTTCTTCCCCGACGGCACCGATCCCGAAGACGTGCGCGACGAAGCGCGTGCCGTTCACCCGCTGCGCACCATCGGCACCGCCGTCGACATGGCGAACCTCGTCAACTGGCTGGCCTCTGATGAAGCCCGCTATGCCAGCGGCCAACTCTGGGTGCTCGATGGTGGCCTGTCGGCCCAAGTGCAACAGATGAGGTTGTAGCGGCGCTAGACGTCGCGGCCGAGGAAGGCTGCGAGCTGGTCAGCAGCGCAGGCGTCTTGCGGGCAGTCCTTGGCCTGACCGAACGGTGCCTGGCCGTTGTCGCCGCGGAATCCTTCCTGGATGCTCTGCTGGGCTTGGGTGAGGATTGCTTGGGCAATTTGTGGGTTCAGGTCGGTGCTCTGGCCTGTGGCCTTTGCCAGGTCCCAGCCGTGAGTGAACGTGTCGTTCATGGCGAGCCCCATCACCGCCGCGCCCGGCATCTCGCCGAAGGGCATCGCCACCATTTTCCCGAGAGCGCCCTCTTGTTGGAAGGCTTCGAGCGCGGTGGCGGTTGCCTGGTCGTAGGCGGAAAGGAAGTCGCCCTCGGCCCAGTTTTGTGACTCGCCCGACGGGCGCTCGCCGTTCATGCCAGCTGTCCAGAAGTCTTGGGCTCCAATGACGTGGTTGATGAGTTCGCCGACGTTCCACGACGCGCACGGGGTCGCCGCCGTCATCTGGTCGGCTTGCACGTTCTCCAAAACCTGGCGGGTGGTCGCAAAGACGGCTTCAAGTGGTGCGGTGCTCATGGGAAAACTCGTTTCTTGTCGTGGCTCACCGAGGGGTGACCGTGTGAGGTTACCCGAGCCCATCGAGAGGATCATCAAACTCGCGCAAACTCACCTGGCCGGGTTCGCACGAATCGAGCGCCTTGCACCAGCGACAGACCGGGCTGGGGGCCACCCGTGGATTCGACGAATCTAGTTCCAGTTCGACCATGCGCTTTATGCCATCCACGCACCGTTGCACCGATGAAAACAGCATGTCTTCGGTGACGTCTTCGGAGTGGAAGCGGCCTTCATTCAGGTAATAGCTGGCAATTCGCCGGGGCGGAACCCCGATGCGAACGGCCTCGATCATGGCGTAGTAGCGAAGGTCGTGCATGTGGTTCGGTTGGAAGTTGCCGCTCTTCAAATCGACCAGCACCTTGCCCGCCTTCAGGCCTTCGGCGCGGCCGAGCGTCAGGTCGATTTTGCCCTGCAACACCACCTTGCCGCCGAACAATTCGAGGCGCACCTTCGATTCGGTGACGGGCCGCCACTGCTTCTTGAGATCCGGCCAGCATTCATCGAACTTGGTGACGAGGTCAACGCAATCAGAACGCAGCTGGGCGCGATCGGCGTCGTTGAGTTCTTGGATGAAGCCCGCGATGTTCTGCTCGCCGTATTCGAGGCTCGCTATCGATTCGTCGACGAGGTCGGCTGGGATCGCCGTGCCATTCCAGTTGACGGACAGTTCGATCGCCTTGTGCACGACGGTGCCTCGTGCGAGCGGCACGGACCATCCGGGGAAGTCTCGGTCGGCCAGGAACTTCTTCTCGCAGCCGTGCACCGAGGCAATGGCATGCTTGTTCGCCCAAATCGAGGAGTCCTCGGGCAGCCGGGCCACGTGTTCTTCGGTGCCGCGTTCGAGCTCGCCACGAAGCTCGTAACGGAGCTCGGCGGGGAACTCTGGCCAGGTTTCTCGTTTCGCCCCGATTTGGGCGACGACCTCTTGTTGAACAGGGGAGAACTGCTCCTCCATCCGCTATCGACGTGCTCGTTCGCGCAGGACGAACTTTTGGATTTTGCCGGTGCTGGTCTTTGGGAGTTCCCCGAACTCGTAGGTCTTTGGGGTCTTGAACCCAGCCAGCTGTTTCCGGCAGAAATCCTTGAGTTCGTCCTCGGTCACGGACTCGCCCGGTTTGACTTCGATGAACGCCATCGGCACTTCGCCCCACTTGTCGTCGGGCTTGGCCACAACGCCAGCGGCGAGGATAGCCGGATGCTTGTAGAGGGTGTTCTCAACCTCGACCGACGACACGTTCTCGCCGCCCGAGATGATGACGTCCTTCAACCGGTCCTTGATCTGGATGTAGCCGTTCTCACGCCACACGGCCCCGTCGCCGCTGTGGAACCATCCGCCGGCGAAGGCCCTTTCGGTTTCGGCCAGGTCCTTGTAGTAGCCCTTCATGACGGTGTTGCCGCGCATCATGATCTCGCCTTGGGTTTCGCCGTCGCGGGGCACCTGCTCCATGGTTTCGGCGTCGAACACCGAAAGCTCCTCGTTCATTGGCATCGTGACGCCCTGCCACGACTTCTTGTCGGCTCGTTCGTCGGCATCGAGTGTGTCCCATTCGTCGCGCCATTCGCATTGGCTGACGTGTCCGTAGGTTTCGGTCAGGCCATAGACCTGCATGACGTGGAAGCCGATTGCCTCGACGGCCTTGAGGATCGCTGCGGGCGGGGGAGCACCTGCGGTAAGGGCCTCGACGGTGTGGTCGAAGTCGCGTCGTTCGTCGTCGGTAGCGTTGACCAACATTCCCAAGATGATGGGGGCACCGCCGAAATGGGTGACTCCGTTGTCGGCGATTGCATCGAACACGTTCTTTGCGGTGATGTCTCGAATGCACACGGTTGTGGCGCCGAGGAGGGCCATCGTCCAGGCGTGGCCCCACCCGTTGCAGTGGAAGAGCGGCACCGTGTACAGGTAGGTGGGCGGAGTGCCGAGGCCCCATCCAACGGCGGTTCCCATCGACATCAGGTACGAACCGCGGTGGTGGTACACCACGCCCTTGGGCGTGCCCGTGCTGCCGGATGTGTAGTTCAGTGCGTGGGCCTGCCATTCATCGGCGGGCATCTGCCACTCGAAATCGGGGTCGCCCGATGCCAGGAATTCCTCATACGTGAGCGAGCCAAGGCGTTGGCCCCCGGGGCCGGCTGGGTCGACGATGTCGATGACCGTGATGGTGCGATCCGGGCTGGTTTCGCCCACCCGTTCGAGGGCGGCGCTGACCGTGTCGGAGAACGCCGTGTCGGTGATAAGCACGGTGGCATCGCTGTGGTCGAGGATGTAGGCGACCGTGTCGATGTCGAGGCGGGTGTTGATGGCGTTCAGCACGGCGCCCGCCATGGGCACGCCGAAGTGCGCTTCGAAGATTTCCGGGGTGTTCGGGCAGATCACCGACACCGTGTCGCCCACGCCGATGCCC
This sequence comes from Caprella mutica, assembly GCA_947561585.1. Classification (NCBI taxonomy): domain Eukaryota; kingdom Metazoa; phylum Arthropoda; class Malacostraca; order Amphipoda; family Caprellidae; genus Caprella; species Caprella mutica. The sequence continues at coordinate 885,834 of CANNZV010000094.1, read as the reverse complement.
AGGTTGGTGAGCGCGGACGCGAGGCGTGTGGTGCGTTCGCCGACATCGCCCCAGCTGTATCGACGCTTCCCGTAGATGAGGGCATCACGATCGGGGTTGAGGTCGACGGTTCGGGTGAGGAACGACAGCGGCGTCAGCGGCACATAGTTTGCGGGCGTCTTTGGCAGGGCGTCGTAATCTTTGGCGGCCACAGGAGTCCTCTCGTCGAGAAACGAATGATTGCACAAGTTAGCCAACGTGTGGCGATGCAATCGAGCCGCGTGGGCCTTCAGTAATCGAACCCCTGGGCTCGCCGCTACGCGGCCCGCCGGTAACCGGGGCGTGACGGGTCACCATGTGGCTGATTTTCCCGGTGAGAAGCGGCGACTTCATCGTCGGCGGCGAACCCCGCCCTCGTTGGGTGGGCCGAGCTGCCAGTACAGCGGGCGCAGCTTCTCGTGAAGCCAATGATGATAATCCGCACACACCAGCGCCATCGCGTCGACATTCGTTTCGCCTCGTTTGGGGGAGGTAAACGGATCGAGATGATGGGCCTCGCAGCCAGCTGGTTCGGCCGAGCAAAATACGCAGCCACGGTCGCGGGCGATCAATGCCGAAACCTGAGCGAGAGTAGCGGACCGCTTCTGTCGGCCATGCCACAGCACTTCTCCACTCTGGGAAAACACGCTTCCTCCAATCATGGTGTTGCAGCCGTAGCGATCGAGGATCGATGCGGGAAGGTACCCGCCACCGGTGTGGGCCCGGACAACAGACGCGTCATTGTCGTCCACCGTCGACGCCCACCTCGCGCCCGCCATCTTTTTGGTACAGCTCGTTTGCGAGGCGCTTCACCTGGCGTTGAATTTCCTGCATGGACTCGGCGTCGCCGAGGGCGGTGAGGCTTTCGCATCCCGATGCGGGGTCGTAACGGAAGCGGACCGAACGGCGAGCGCGTTGACGGTCATTGCGAGACTTCGTGCCATCGCTTGAGCGTTCCTCCAACCACCGCGAGGCAATGCCGCTGGCCTCCTCGGGCGAGGCGTTCTTGATCGTGTCGATCAAGGCATCGTCGGTTGCGGCCTGCCAATGTCGCGACCATACCCACAAACTAATTGGGGGCTGTGACAACTCACTTGGGTCGAGTTCTCGGGCGTGTTCAAGCGAGTACGTCTGGGCCGGTTCGACGTGCGACAATGGGGCCATGGGTAGCCGACGTGACGTTCCCGAACACCCAACGCCGAACGCGTACTGGGTCGTGCCGGGTTCGGTGCTCGCCGGCGACTATCCGTTCGTGAAGAACGCCCCGGCGGCAATCGCGGCTCTACGACAAGCGGGCGTCACGGCCTTTCTCGACCTCACCGAATCGAACGACGCCGAGCTCTCGCCCTATGAATCGGCCGTTGGCGACGCCCGGTATCGGCGCATGCCCATCCCCGATTTCGGTGTGCCCACAACGCAGGTAATGGGAGACATCGTCGCCCAGCTGACCGAGTGGGTGAACGCCGGAGAGGTGGCCTACGTGCACTGTCACGGCGGGATCGGGCGAACGGGAATGGTCGTTGGTTGCTACCTCGTCGCCCAGGGCGCAGACCCCGAAACGGTGCTCGACACGGTGAACCTTCTCCGAGCCCCGACCCCAAAGGGCCACATCGCCTCACCAGAAACCGAAGAACAACGCTGCTTCGTTCAGTCCTATTGAGCGACCGGGTGGTGCCTAACCGGCTCGGCCACGGGCAATGCCATCATCAATGTCATACCGCCGCGCGAGGATGTGTGCCATGGAGTCGACGTCGATACGTTTCGCAGGGGCCGCCCGGGATCTCGGCCGATCTGCGCGTCTTTGCGGGTTGACTCCTCCCGCCTTCACCTCCCCGCCACGCCTGGCCGGTTACTCCCGCACCATCCGCCGCCGCCCCAACGGGGTCACCGTTTCGTTGCTCCTGCGGGGGCGTCCGTGGGCTGCGGTGCTCGCCGACATGATCGAGGGCATCGTCGTGGCAAACGAACTCACCGGTGTACAAGCCGACCGCATCCGCACCGCATTGTGGCTGGCCGTCGATGCCCCCGTCGACGTCGCAATTGCGGCGTAACCACCTGCCGGTGCGTTCGGGGCACTAAAACGGGGCGATGCCCCAACCCGTTCGTGCCGAAGACCTTCGTGACTGGCTCGATGCCGGGGGCGAGTCGGTTGGCGACGCCCTGCTGCTGTTGAGCGCGGTGCTCAACGATTGGCCAGAGGCCGTTGAGCTGGGCCGCGACACGCTCGATGCGTGGGCAAACCGCATCGACGAGCCAACCGTTGGCAAGCTCGTGACCGAGCTCTTCGGCCCCGACGGCTTCTCGGGAGATGTCGAGGACTACCACGCCGAACGAAACTCGATGCTCGACCAAGTGCTCGCCCGGCGTGTCGGTATGCCGATCACCCTGTCGGCAGTCGTGGTAGAGGTCGGTGCCCGCTGCGGCCTCGACCTGCACATGATTGGGTTACCCGGCCATGTGCTCGTCGGTAGGGCCGACTCCGATTCACTCTTCATCGACGCATACGGGGGAAGTGAAGTCGATACGGCTGGCATCGGGCAGCGGCTCGCCTCCATCTTTGGACAACACGTGCCTCTCACCCCAGAACTGCTCACCACAATGGACCCCACCGCGGTCGTCAACCGGGTGTGCAACAACCTGATGCGCTCGTGGGCGACGGACCGGTCGGGCAAGATCGAACAGCTCTTGCAGGTCCGCTCGGTGCTGCCAGGTAGCGAGGCAGATCGCCGTTTACTGATCGACGTCGCCGAATCACGTGGGCAGCTCGACATTGCCGCCCGCGTGCGTGAAGAGCAGGACCCCGACGACCCATCGATCAATGAGCTGTGGGCTCGGCTGAACTAGATCCTGTGCGGGTCAGTCGTCTTCGAGACGCCGCACCCGTCCCTCGAGTTCGGTGAGGCGAGCGCGATCGTCCAACGTGAGGTAGCGGTAAGCGCCCCGTACGGTGTGTAGGCCCCGAAACGCAAGCTTGCGAAGCGGAGAGTCTGTCGTCCACGGTTGACTGACGTCGTCGGGGAACGACAGCTCGCGCACCTGACGTTCGAGTCGATACCAGCGAACGATCTTTTCCCGGTTCGTGTGGTCCACGGTTGCGGGAACGCACGCAGACGGCAGCCCGTCATACAGGCCGCCTTCGTTGTGCAGTGCGGGGTAGTGGTTCTCAAAGACGTGGCGTGGCGGCACCGTTTCGTGCGCCCATTCGCCAGGGAACTGGGGCCAGCCGAGCACCACGAAGGGTTCCGGGTCGCTACACCTGCCTGGGTCGAGGGCGGGCGCCAGCGTGAAGTACGGCGACCATTCGTCGGGCGTGTGCGTTTCGGCCTCGGCGGCAATCTCGTTCGCCACCGCCACATACAGCGCCTTGTCGATGATTTGGGGCATGTGGCTCGCGTAGCAAACCGGATCGTGATGGCCGCGCTGGCGTAACATCACAAGGCTGTGGAGCAGGCTGGTGTCGTAGTCGGTGGTGTTGTGACGCCATTGGGCAAGCGAATGAAAGTAGTAACGTCGGTGGCGGCCATCAGCGTCGATGAACGTGTCGAGGTCGATCGGCACGAGGGGGCGCGAATCGTCGTCGCTCATGATGAACACGTCATCGACGGCAGGGTGCGACACCGCAGCCACCCGCAGCCGGTAGTTGCGAGTGGCATGGTCGAGGGCGGCAATGGCGGTTGGCGACAGCCCGAGCACGTCTTCGTCGGTGATGACGGTGACGGGAAGGCCGGTTGCGTCACCTACGCGTTCCATGTCGTTCGACACCGACCCCGGAGTAATCACGAGCGCCCGGCTGATGAACGGTGCAAAGTGGGCCACGTGGCCGAGCGTCTCGGCGAGCAGTTGCGGCTGGGCGGAAAGGTAAACGATTTGCACGTTACGACCCTATATCGCCCCGGTTTGTCCGTCGGACCACTCGCCGCGGATCGGTAAGTGACAGGCCCGATAGATCGCGTCGATTGCGGCCATATTGTTCACCGAGTCCTGCCCGCTGGTGGCAAAGCCGGTGCCGTGCACGAGGTGATTGCAAAACGCTGCGAGCATGTGGGCATAGGAGTTGCCTGCATCCACGGTTGCGATCGTTTCGCCGCCCTGGGTCCGAATCGTCAGCTCGTTCCCAAGCTGGGGGCTGACCGGGTTAACCGCCGTGATCGAGCCGTGCGTCCCGGTGACTTCGAGGCGAATATCTCGCGGTGCGTTTGTGGAGTGCACCATCGAGCTTTCGACATGCGCGGTGGCGCCACCGGCGAACGCCAATTCGGCGCGCATTGCGGCATCGACGTGTTCGGGCCCGATCACCGCGTCGGCGGAAACGACCGTGGGCTCTTCGCCGATGAGATGGCGAGCCCAACTCACCGGATAGCACCCAAGGTCCATCAGCGAACCACCTGACGTGGCGTACTCCCAGCGAATATTGGGTTTCGTGATCGCAACGTTGAAGAATCCCTCGACACGCGTGATCTCTCCGATCACGCCACTGCGGGTCGTCGCCAGAATCTGCTGAAAAAGCGGGTGGTAATAGTGATGGAATGCTTCGCCGAGCACGCGGCCCTGAGCGTTGGCGACATCCACCATTTCACGGGCTTCACGAGCATTCGACGACAGCGGCTTCTCGCACAACACGTGCTTTCCCGCCCGAAGCGCCGCAATCGTCCACTTCGCATGCAGATGCATGGGCAACGGGTTGTAGACGACGTCGACGTCGGGAGAGTCGATCAGCTCCTGATACGACCGCGAAACATGAGCGATGCCGTGTTCGACTGCGAAGGACTCTGCTCGGTTAGTGTCGCGTGCGGCCACGCGGCTCAACACCATCGAGGCCACCGAGCGCGACGGGTCGACGAGTGCCTTTGGGGCTATGCGCGACGCTCCGAGAATACCGATTCGAATCACGCATCGAACGGTACCGGGTTGGATTGGGTCGTGGGCAAACTCCAATAGAGTCGGGCCATGACGACTCACGACGATGCTCCGTTCACGCTTCGCTCCGCCGCCGGTCTCCCGCCGGGATACGGGCCAATGAACGACGCGGTACTGATCGTGATCGACGCTCAGTACGAGTACGCCGATGGCGGAGCGTTGGCACTTCCCGGCTTGCAACCGGCGCTCGACAACATCACCGCACTCCTGCTGGCCGGACGCAAGGACGGGGCCAAGCTCGTCCACTTCCTCCACGAAGGATCCGAGGGGCGCGCGTTCGACCCCGCCAAGGGTGGGCGGCCCATCGAACAGGTGGCACCCATCGACGGCGAAACGGTCATTGGCAAGGGCCTCCCCAACGCATTCACCCACACGGGCCTGCAAAATCACCTCGCCGAGATCGGCCGCCCGCATTTGATCATCTGCGGGTTCATGACCCACATGTGCGTCAGCTCGACGGCCCGCGCCGCCCTCGACCTCGGCTATGAGACCACCGTCGTCTCCGATGCCACCGCAACTCGTGCGCTTCCCGGAATTGACGGACGAGAGTCGATCGCAGCCGAGATGGTGCAACAGGCCTCCCTCGCTGCGCTCGCCGACCGGTTCAGTGCCATCAACACAACGGCGCAGGTTCTGGCCATCAACGCGTTGGGATAGGCCCCATGCCAACAATGAGAAGATTCACAATGAGAAGATTCACAATGAGAAGATTCACAATGACGAGAAAAGGACTGTTCGCCATTGTGCTGGTCGCATTGGCTGTGCTTGGATTGGCAGCGCCTGCTGGAGCCACGTGGTCGGTGGTCGGCGTCGACCCCGACACCGGCGAGGTCGGTGTTGCGGTAGCGAGCTGTGTCGAGCTTGGGGCGCTGTCGATCGACGATGGCTTTGAGCTCATAGCACTGGCTCCAGGGCATGGAGCCGGGGTTTCTCAGGCAGCGTTCAACTCTGAAGCTCGGGTCGAAATCCAACGACTCCTCGAAGCACACGCCACAGGTTCCGAAACAATCGAGGCGATCACTGCGAGCGCGTTCGACTCGAACGCGCAAGACCGTCAACACGCGGTCGTCTTGCTGTCGGGAGAGGCCGTTGGTTTCACGGGTGATGCGAACAGCAGTGTTGCCATCGACATCCAAGGAACCAACGTGTCGGCGCAAGGAAACATTCTGGTGAGTGCCGACGTCGCAGCAGATGCCGTCGCGGCCTTCGAACGAGAAGATGCTGAGGCACGGACACTTACCGACCGTCTGGTCGACGCTCTTGAAGCAGGCAGCTTGGCCGGCGGTGATTCTCGCTGCGGCGACCAAACTGCGCTGTTTGCTCACGTGTCTGCCATCGACACCAACGGGACGCGTAACGCCCCGAACATTGCCGATCTCACAACTTGGGCCGAGCGAGGCACGGCCGATAATCCGGTGTTGGAACTTGCCGAGTTGCATCGATCCGGCATTACCGAGCTTCATCCTGACCCAGAGGACCTGCCGACCGTATCGTTGCCGTGGTGGCTCTGGGTGGTGCCGATCAGTTCCGTGGTGATCCTGATTGCCGGAGCCATAGGAATGCTCCGTTTCTTCCGAAGCCGTCGCGGTTAGTTGCTAGCGGTTGGCAAGAGGCCAGGCCAGTGGCAGCGAGTGAACGCCGACGAGCGAAGTCAACGTTGGCCCAACGAGCGCGCCCGCAATCGAGGCGGGCCATCACACGTAAGAAATTTTTATGGGTTTTCCCAAAAGATGCGAACGTGCCCGCCGATGGAGCCTCACCGACAATAGGTGAGGCTAGATCATGTGGAATCGTCGTGAGCAACAGAATAGGAATCTAACGAAGCGGCTTGGAGCTGGCGTCATTGTGGCCCTGCTCGGGCTGTTGGCGTCGTCGGCACCGATTGCCGCGTACCCCTCGCCAGCAGAGTCTCCGGGCGAGGATGCTGCTGCGGGGTTCTTACCCGCCCCGAACCCCGTTCCGTTCTGCGAGAGCCCGGAATACTTCGGGTACTGGTCCCTGAACGAGGCCGTCGTCAACGGCGCTCCAGCGCAGACAGTCACCACCGATACGGCGACGACGGGGCCTGGCGGAATCACGGCCACGTTCACCACAACGGCCGCTGGCGCACCAATCGAAGGCATCGAAACACCGGCAGTGCTCACCGGCAACGGCTCGTCTGTGGGCATCGTCATGAACGCTCCCGCCGAGGCAACCATCGCTTTCGATGAACCGCTGTTCTACTCCCAATGGGTCTTTACCGACCTCGACCAAGCCGACGAAGGCTTCGAGCTGACGCCAACATGGGCGGGCACAACCGGCGAGCTTGCGATCTATGGCAGCGACACCAACTGGGACTTCACCGGTTCCAACGCGAACTTGGCCGACTTTAGCACCACCGGCGGCGGCTCGAACTCCGGCTTGGATCCTTCAGGTCGGGCCCAGGTCGACTTCTTGGGCCCCCTTAACGGCTTCGACGTGCTTCGCACCGGTTCCGGCGGTGCTGGATTTGCCACAGGCGGCGGTTGCCCCGGATTGGGCTTGGCAAAGTCTGCTTCGGCTCCGGTTTGGAACCCTGCACTACAGACGTTCGAGGTCAACTACACCATCGAGGTCGTGAACAACCTGCCAGGATCGGCGGCCCTGCAAGCCGCCGTCGCAGCTGTCAAATCACAAGTTGACTCATCGTTCGTATCAGGAACCCCAGCCGGGATCGACGAAACGAACCTGCAAATCACCGACGTTCTTGATATGGCCGGGTTCACCGGTGCCACAATCTCGAACCTGGCAACGACCGGTGGGCTTACGGCAAACACCAGCTTCGACGGCATCAGCACGACCGATCTTCTGGTTGGAACCGACTCGCTCGCCGCGGAGGCCACCGGAAGCGTGTCGTTTACCGCAACGTACACACCCGATCTATCGAGTGACGTGTGGTCCGATTGTGCGCACGAAACGATCACCCAAGCATCGGGAACGGCACTTGCCGCTGGCGTTGCGGTATCGGATCGGTCCGACAACGGCACCGATCCAAGCCCCGGATCGATCAACGGTGCCGGAGGCTCAAATGACCCCACGCCGGTCGCGTTCTCCGGCATGACCTGTGAGATCGGGTTGGCCAAAGACATCACCTCCGGGCCAATCGACAACGGCGATGGCACCTATGACGTTCAGTACACGCTCGTTGCGACCAACTTCGGCAACGTGGCGTTGTCGAACCCGGTTATCGACGATGGTCTCGCCGACGTGTACGGCACCGTGCTGACCTCGAAATCGACCACCACCGACACCTGCACGTCGGCCACCCTTGAGCCGGGCGACTCCTGCACCATGGTGCTCGATGTGGTCATCACTCCAGGCACGGAGACCGGCCCATGGGACAGCCTCGCAACCGTTGAGGCCACTGGCCCCGGGGGAGCGCTCGTTTCGGACACGTCGACGGACGGTCCAGACGCAGATGCGAACGGAAACGGTGACCCAACCGACGATTCGACACCAACGTCGTTGCGCCTCACAAGCGCTGCTGCTGCCGCCGACGACGAAGACCTCGGAAATGTGGCCGGTTCGCCTGTGACCGTTGAGGTCGTGGATAACGACACCGGTATCGACCCGACATCGGTTGCGATTGTTGGTGCGGACCCCGTTACCGGCGACCTGGTGGTTGCCGGTGAGGGTACGTGGTCTGTTGATCCGGTGACGGGTGCGATTACGTTCACCCCCGTTGCGGGATTCGTTGGTGACCCAACCCCGATCACCTACACGGCCATGGACCCTGAAGGAAACCCTGCGCCGTCGCCTGCCACGGTCATTGTTGGCTACGCGGCGCTCGTTGCCGCCGATGAGGATCTCGGAAATGTACCTGGTGAAGCAGTGACCGTAGTTGTCGTTGACAATGACACAAACGTGGACCCTGCGACGGTGGTGATCGCCGACGCGAGCTTCGACCCCGAGACTGGCATGCTGGTCGTACCCGGGGAGGGAACCTGGTCTGTTGATCCGGTGACGGGTGCGATTACGTTCACCCCCGTTGCCACCTTTGACGGCGATCCCACCCCGATCATCTACACGGTGCAAAGCCTGGTGGGTACCGAGGTTCTTTCCGCCTCGGTGACCGTGACCTACGACGACGACGGGGCACGACTTGCGGTGACCGGTCGGGAAATCGACAACGGCTTGTCGCTGGCCATCGTGGTGCTGATGTTCGGGTTTGTCACGCTGTGGAGTTCGCGACGCGAGCACCAGCTGCACGCCTAACGAGTACCCCAAAACGACATTCAGGCCCGCCGGCCCCTGGTCCAATGACCAGACGCCGGCGGGCCTGAGCGCAAAAACCCCTGTGAAGCTGGAGGTGTTGTGGAGCTGGAGGTGTGATGTCTCATGACATCTGCAAGGCCCGAACCCTCAGGGGTTCGGGCCTTTTGCGTTTTGGTTCAGTGGTTGGTATCCGATATTTGGATTGAGGGTGAGGCGACGTAACAGCTCGCCGGTGGTTTTGTTGACGACGCGGATGTCGAGGTCGTCGATGATCAAAATGACGGGGGTTCGTTTGTGGGGGCGGCCGATCATGATGTGGTGCATTCGCCCGGCCCGTCGGAGCGAAACTGTGCCTGTCGCGTCGATGATGTCGTGGCGGATTCGGTAGTGATGGCCGGCGCCTTCATCGTGTGGTGTGTCTTTGGGTAGTCGTCGATACGCGACTGCCGGTGTGGTGTTGCCGAGGCTGGTGTGGGGCCGTTGATGGTTGTAGATCTCAACGAACTGATCGACCAGGGTTTGGAGGTCTGCGAGGTTGTTGGCCGGTGGCCGGGCGGTCAACCATTTCTTCATGGTTTGTTGGAACCGTTCAACCTTGCCGGTGGTGGTGGGGTGGTTCGGTCGAGTGTGTTTTTGTTTGATGCCGAGCTCGGCGAGGCGGGTCTCGAGCTGGTTACGTCCGCCCGGGTAGCCAGCGAATCGAACTGTATAAACGAGTCCGTTGTCGGTGAGCACCGAGGCTGGAAGCCCATGTTTTTCAATGGTTTCGTTGAAGGTGTCGCGGACGATGTTTCCGGTGACGCGACGGTGGCAGCTGACGTGGAGTGCTTTGCGTGAGTGGTCGTCGAGCCAGGTAATGGTTTCGGTGTCGGTGCCGTTAGCGAGCCAGATGTGGGTGAAATCTGATTGCCAGGTTTCGTTTGGGAGCTCGGCTTCGAACCGTATGTAGCTGCTCTTTGGCCGTTTCTTCGGGGCTGGTTCGATGAGTCCGGCAGCGAGTAGGCGGCGTCGGATTGTTGATACCGACACGGTGGTGTCGTGATGGTGTTTGAGGTGCCATTGGATGGTGTTCGGGCCGGCATCGAGTCCTTGTTTGGCGAGTTCGGTGCGCAGGTTGATGATCAGCTTGGTGACCGTTGGGTCGAGGCGTGTGGGCGATGTTTGAGGTCGTCGTGATCGGGGATGGAAGGCGGGGTCGCCCTCGGCTCGATAGCGGGCGACCAGGCGCGAGACAGTCGACTGGGAGACGTTGAACAAGCGAGCTGTTTCGGCTTGTGAGAGACCTTCGACAATGACCGACAGGATTATGGCGCGACGTTTCGACATGACGCCACGCTGACATCACCGGATCATGCAGATGTCCTGACACATGCCTTGCATATGTCCTGAACCACAACAGTTGTGGAGCTGGAGGGAATCGAACCCTCGTCCGCTAAAGGGTTGCAACCCGCGATACGACCATTCCCAATTCACTACTTAACAGATGCGGTTCGGTTGGGTCCGATAGGGCGAACGAGTTCGCCCTGGCTGCCGGTTCTTTCTCCGATGTCAGCGGTCTTTCTCGCCGTCAGTGGTCTCTCCCGACTGTCCTCCACTGCTTCTGTTGCCGGGCTGCAGTGGACTGGCCCCGTGCAACATTTCTGCTACACAATGACTCTGTACCGTCTAACTAAACGTTAGACAGCGAGAGCGAGATCGTCCTGATTGGCGTCTCTGTTGTTGCCCCGTTTTAGGAGTCTGAGCAACTCCGGTCGCACGATGAAACTTCCGACTTCAACGTCGAAACCGATCAGCCCCGTGTGCAAGAACACGACAGTAAATGCTGTGCCGTGTCTTTGGTGTCTCGTTTGTCAAGAAGCACCGGCCCTTGCGCAGCCGGATCATCTACCGTAGCGGCATTTGGGCCGCGGCGATGGTCGCCGCCAAGGTTTCAGCGGCGAGCGGTCGCCGCCAAGGTTTCAGCGGCGCTAGATGGCGGCCGGTGCATTACCTGCCGTTCCAATTCGGACACTCGTTGGCCCAGGCAATAGCATCTCGCTCGTGCAGCCCGGACCGAACCCCGCAAACGGACGCCCACGTCCGGGGCCACGACCAAAACAAGCGCGAGCACACGCCCAAGCGAGCTCCCCAAAGTGGCTGGGCGAATTTGGCTCGAACCACTACGTGGTTGCGATCCTGGTGGCGTTGGTGATCGCCGGTGCTGGCGGTTTGGTGTTCCGGAGTCCAACAGATTCCGTTGTCACGGCGTCACCCGGGGCGACCGCTACGCAATCATCGGTGGTCTCGGTACTGCAAAGCACGCTTGCCCCAACCACGACAGCTGCGCCAACGGCCACAACGCCAACGACCACCGCTCCCACGACGACAACGACGACGACCAGCTCAACGATCCCCGAGCCAACGGTGCCGCCCTCCACCATCCCACTCGCCGAACGATCCCTCGTGCGCATCGATTCGGTGCACGGAAATATTGCGCCCAAGTCGGTTTCGGCGACCCCCAACGGGCTGTTCTTCGCCCAAAACATGATGTACCGGCACAGCATCACCGTGTACAACGACGAAGGCGCCCTGCTCAAGACCATCAACGACCGCGTCGATCTCGCTGACTTCGGCATCGCCGATGGCGTCGTTGCGCGTGGGGCACCCGTCGAAGCAGCCTCCACCAGCGATGGCCGCTACGTGTACGTTTCCAACTACGCCATGTACGGGCCGGGGTTCACGGCCGAACCCGAGGACAGCTGCACCAACTCGGGATGGGACAACAGCTTCCTGTACCGGGTCGATACCGAAATTCTCGAAATCGACCAAGTCATCGAAGTCGGCGCAGTTCCCAAGTTCTTGGCGGTGAGCCCCGATGACCAGTACGTGCTCGTGTCGAACTGGTGCAGCTACGACCTGAGCATCGTCGACACCGCAGCGGGGCTCGAGGTCGGCCGTGTCGACATCGGACGGCACCCTCGCGGCATCGCCATCAGCGGCGACTCCTCGACTGCCTACGTGACCCAAATGGGCGGCAGCGACATCGCCATCATCCCACTCGATGACATTGTGCGCCCGGGAGACAAGACCGGCCACCCCGGCGTTCCCGGAGACCCACAATGGGGTCTCGACCTCGAAATCGGCTGGCTGAGAGACGTGGGCAGCGGCCCCCGCAGTGTCGTGCTGAGCCCAGACGATGACTACCTCTACGTCACGCTCAACGGCGAGGGGAAGGTCCTCAAAATAGATCTCGCCACCGGCGAGACACTGGAGAAAGTTCGCACCGGGGATGCTCCTCGTTCAATGGCGATTTCCGACGATGGCGAGGTGCTCTACGTCGTCAACTACCTCTCGAACACGATGTCGAAAGTGCTCACGGCCGACATGGACGAAATTCAAGAACTCTCCACCGCAGAAAAGCCGATCGGGATCACCGTCGACCCGCAAACATCGAACGTGTGGGTGAGCAACTATTCAGGCGTGCTGCAAATCTTCGCAGACCGAGCAGAGGCATAACCCCGAGCGCCCTCTAGCGATTGTGGTGCGAGCGATACCGCTCGATGAGTGCGTTCGTTGACTCGTCGTGGTCGAGGGCCACCATGGCGTCTTCGAGTTCGGGAATGATGGCCTTCGCCAACACCTTGCCGAGCTCGACGCCCCACTGGTCAAAGCTGTTTACACCCCAGATGATGCCCTGGGTGAACGTGCGATGTTCGTACAACGAGATGAGCTGGCCCAACACGAACGGGGTGAGCTGTGGCGCCATCAACATCGTGCTCGGGCGGTTGCCCGGGAACGTCTTGTGCGCAACGAGGTTCTCGGCGACGCCTTCGCCCCGAACCTCGTCGGCGGTCTTTCCAAACGCGAGCGCTTCTGCTTGAGCAAACAAGTTCGCAATCAGCGCATCGTGATGGTCGATGGCGGGAAAGTCCGGCTCGTAGAAGCCAATGAAGTCCACGGGAACCGGCGTCGTTCCCTGATGGATCAGCTGGTAGAAGGCGTGCTGGCCGTTGGTGCCCGGTTCGCCCCACACCACAGCTCCGGTGTCGTAGCCAACGGGTTCACCGTCGATCGTCGTTTGCTTGCCGTTGCTCTCCATGTCCAGCTGTTGGAGGTAGGCGGGGAACCGATCGAGAAGTTGGCAGTAGGGGAGGACGGCGTGGGTCGGCCAGTCGAAGAAGTTGCGGTAGAAGACCCCGATGAGGCCAAGCAGCACCGGCAGGTTCTCCTCGAATGGCGCCGAGCGGAAATGGGTGTCCATCGAATGAAACCCCGACAGCATCTCGTGGAACGCCTCGGGGCTCGTCGACAACATGAGCGACAGGCCAATGGCCGAATCCATGCTGTACCGGCCCCCAACCCAATCCCAAAACCCGAACATGTTCTGCGGATCGATACCGAAGGCGGCCACGCCCTGGGCATTGGTGGACAACGCCACGAAATGCTTGGCGATGGCTGCGTCGTCGCCGCCCAACCGCTCGAGCAACCACGCCCGTGCGCTGTGGGCGTTGGCAAGCGTCTCTTGGGTCGTGAACGTCTTTGATGCCACGATGAACAGCGTCGTCTCGGCATCGAGGCCTTCGAGCGCGTGATGCAGGTGCGTGCCATCCACGTTCGACACGAACCGCGCCTCGATGTTTGTGTGACGAGAGGCTGCAAGCGCACGGTATGCCATGTACGGACCGAGATCCGAACCGCCAATACCGATGTTGACCACCGTGGCGATCGCTTTGCCCGTGTGTCCCGTCCATTCACCCGACTGCACGCGGTTCGTGAACTCAGCCATGTGGTCGAGCACGCTGTGTACGTCGGCGGAAATGTCCTGGCCGTCGACGGTGAGCTCGGTGCCACGAGGTTGACGCAACGCCGTGTGCAATACGGCGCGGTCCTCGGTTGAGTTGATGTGCATACCGGTGAACATGGCCTCGACGCGTTCGCGAAGGCCCGCAGCATCGGCCAAGCCAACAAGCGCGTCGAGTGCGTCGGCGTCGATCAGATGCTTGGACAGGTCGGCGTGCAAACCGTCGACCTCGATCGAGAGAGCGGTTGCCCGGCCCTGCGACGATGCGAACAGCTCACGAAGTGTCGTGGACGCCAAACGCTCGTGTTGCGCGTTCACGGCCTGCCACTCGGGGGTGGTGTGGATCATGGGTATTCCTCGGAAGTACTCGTACGGGGAAGCTATTCGTACTGGTGGCGATGGTTCGCCTTCGACATGGCGCGCTCGGCTTCGCGTGTGGCGTCGCGTTGGGCGATGTCTTGGCGTCGGTCGTATTCCTTCTTGCCCTTAGCAATGCCGATCTCCACCTTGGCTCGACCACCGATGAAGTAGATGGACAGGGCAACAATCGCGAGACGCTCACGTTGCACTTTGGCATCGATGCGGTCGAGTTCGGTTCGGGTCAGCAGCAGCTTTCGGTGCCGGTCCGGCACATGGCCAAACGACGAGTTGCCGGTCGACGCATACGGCGAAATATTGAGACCGAGCAGCCACATTTCGCCGTCGTCGATACGCCCGTAGGCCTCGCCCATCTGCACTTGGGACTCACGCAGGGACTTGACCTCGGACCCGCGCAGCACCATTCCGCACTCGTACGTGTCGGAAATGGCGAAGTCGCGGCGGGCACGACGGTTGGTGGCAATGATCTTCTTCTCGAAGCCGGTAATACCCGGCTTCTGTTTGCCATTCTTGGCTTTTTTGTTTGCCTTCTTTGTTGCCACGGAAACAAGCGTAACGTGGGGGGATGGACGATCGCCCGATCGGTGTGTTCGATAGCGGATTCGGCGGGCTCACCGTCGCCCGTGCACTCATCGACCTTTTACCCAACGAGCGGCTGATCTACGTGGGCGACACCGGCCGATACCCCTACGGAAACAAGCCGCTCGACGAGGTGCTCGGCTACAGCCACGAGATCACGAAGTGGTTCATCGACACCCACGACGTGAAGCTCGTCGTCGTTGCCTGCAACACGGCGTCTGCGGCAGCGCTCGTCGAGCTGCAAGACACCTACGAGACCCCGATCGTCGGGGTGATCGACGCTGGCGTGCGCTCGCTGCTTCAGGTGAGCCAGACCAAGCGCGTGGGCGTCATTGCCACGGTTGGCACGGTCGGCAGTGGGGCCTACCAGGCTGCGGTGGCAGACGTTGACCCCACGGTGGAACTGGCGTGCGCGGCATGCCCGGGGTTTGTCGAGTTCGTCGAGCGCGGCGAGTTGCACGGCACTCAAGTGAAGGTCCTCGCGCAACGCATGCTGTCGCCGATCGTCGACGCGAACGTCGACGCGCTGCTGCTTGGCTGCACCCACTATCCGTTCCTGGCCCGGACGATCTCGGCGGCCGTAGGAAAGAACGTCGTGCTGGTGTCCTCGGCGGACGAAACGGCGTTCCAGGTTCGCTCCACGCTGATTGATGAAGGCACCCAACGCGTCGGGCCCGGGGTGCCGCCGGTGTTTCTTTCATCGGGAAATATCGACGATTTTGCTCGGATTGGGTCGATGCTCATTGGCCCGGAGGTCTGTAACGTCGGACCATGGGCACCGACGCCATGAGCCACACCCCATGAGTCCGAATCCGAACGGCCTTGCCCTCACCGTGATTGGCAGCTCGGGAACCTATAGCTCAACACAGTCCGCGTGTTCCGCGTATCTCGTGCAAACCGCATCGACGTCCGTGCTGCTCGACGCCGGGCCGGGGTCGAGCATCGAACTGCAAAAGCACTGCGCGCTTTCGGATCTCGATGCCATCGTTTTGAGCCACGAGCATCCCGATCACTGGACGGAGATGCCGTCTCTATACCACGCGTACCGCTACGGGGTTGGAGCCAAGTCAATACCCGTTTTCGGTACCGGCGGAACGCTCGCGCTACTCGACTCGGCCTGTTGTCAAGCAACCCAGACGGTCATGGCCTGGACGACCATCGATGCGTCCTCCACCGTGACGGTTGGCGACATCACCTTCACGTTTTCCGAGACCGACCATCCGGTGGAAACCCTCGCCATCCGCGCCGAATCCGGCGGCGCGTCGATTGCGTATTCCGCCGATACGGGGCCCGGCTGGGCGCCCGGTGCATTTTTGGCCCCGATCGACGTGATGGTCTATGAGGCATCGCTGCGCCCCGACCAGCAAGACAGCGGCATCCCGCACGTCACCGGTGCCCAAGCCGGTCGCCGCGCCGCAGACGCCAACGTGGGCACGCTTATCATCACGCACGTTCCGCCGGGGGAGTCCGTGGCCGACCGTATAGCCGACACCGAAGCGGCCTTCGGGCGAGACGTGCACGCTGCGGTTCCAGGAAGCGTGTTTCGCCCCTAGGCTCGTGGCCATGACCCGTCCAGACGACCGCGCAAATAACGAACTCCGCCCCCTATCCTTCCACCGCGACTTTGTCGATACGTGCGCGGGCTCGGCCCTCGTTTCCTTCGGCCGCACACGCGTATTGTGTACGGCATCGATCTCCGATGGGGTCCCACGCTGGATGCGCGACACCGGCAAGGGATGGGTCACTGCCGAATACTCGATGCTTCCCGGCTCAAGCCCCGACCGCGTGCGCCGCCGGGTTTCGGGGCGCAGCCAAGAGATCCAACGGCTCATCGGCCGCTCGCTACGTGCTGTCGTTGACATGGAGGCGTTGGGCGAACGTGAGATTACGATCGACTGCGATGTACTCCAAGCCGATGGTGGCACCCGCACCGCATCGATCACCGGAGGCTACGTGGCCCTCCACGACGCCATTACCCGGCTCATGGCGGCAGGTGAACTCGAAACAAACCCGCTGCGTACCGAGTGCGCTGCGATCTCGGTGGGCATCGTAAACGGCACCGCAGTGCTGGACCTTCCGTATGTGGAAGACTCCACCGCCGAGGTCGACATGAATGTCGTCATGGACGGAAACGGAAACTTCATCGAGATCCAGGGCACGGCCGAGGGCGTCGTGTTCGGGCGCGAGGCTCTCGACGAGATGCTTGACCTGGCCGCCGGTGGCATCGAGACCATTACCAAAGCGCAGCGCGCCATTCTCGCAACGCCGCCTGCCGAACTTCCCGGGCGTTAGAACTGTGGCACAACTTCCTCGTGTCGTGATGGCCAGCGCAAACCCGGACAAGGTCGCCGAAATTGCCCAACTGATGCAAGACGTTGTCGACATCGTGGCGCGCCCCGACGACATCGCCGATGTCGTCGAGGACGCAGACACGCTGCTGGGCAACGCGCGACTCAAGGCGTTCGCGATCGCGAAGGCCACCGGGCTTGCGGCCATCGCCGATGACACCGGCCTAGAAATTGATGCCCTCGACGGCGCACCCGGCGTGTACACGGCCCGCTTCGCGGGCGAGAACGCTACCTACAGCGACAACGTGGCAAAGACTCTCGAGGTGCTCGATGGCGTCGCCGACAACGCGCGCACCGCCCGGTTCCGCACCGTGGCAATCCTTGGTTACCCGGACGGCTCTGAAGTGGTTGCCCACGGCGTGGTCGAAGGAACCATCGCCCAAGCCGTCTCGGGCGAAGATGGCTTCGGGTACGATCCGATCTTCGTGCCGAACGAAGGCGGCGGGCGCACGTTCGCCGAGATGCCTGCCGAGGAGAAGCACGCGATCAGCCATCGAGGCCGCGCCTTCCGTCTGCTCAAAGAGCAACTTTCCTTGGCCGGCTAACGCCCAGCTACGTGCTCCAGGCCATTCCCAAAAGGCGTTGGAACGCCTCAGGGCCGATGGGCTTGGAGAACAAATAGCCCTGCACATGGTCGCAGGCCAGATCGGACAGCAACTGGCGCTGCTCGTTGGTTTCGACACCTTCGGCAACCACGGTCAGGTTTAGCCCGTGGGCGAGCGCAATGGTGGCACGCACGATTGCCGAATCGTTCTCATCGGTGCCAAGCCCGCTCACAAAGCTGCGGTCGACCTTCAAGAAACTAATGGGGAAGCGCTTCAGGTACGCAAGCGACGAGAATCCGGTGCCGAAATCGTCGAGGCCGATCCGAATGCCCAGATCACGCAACTTCACCAACGATTGTTCGGTGGTCCGGTTGCCGTCGATCAGCGCGCTTTCCGTGAGCTCTATGGCCAGATGGGATGGCTCGAGGCCAGCGACGTCCAGCTCGTTACGCAGCGTTTCCACATAGTTGGCGTCGGTGAGCTGGCGCGCCGACACGTTTACCGCAATCGACAACGGCTCTTGGCCGGCGACACCGAGGCGGTTCCACTCGGCGGTTTGGCGCACTGCTTTGATGAGCACCTGATGGCCGAGCGTAGAGATCAGCCCAGAGTCTTCGGCCACGTCGATGAAATCGCCGGGCATGATGAGCGAACCGTCCGGGTTGCCGATGCGAACGAGCGCTTCGGAGCCCACAAGGCGTCCGGTCTGCGCGCTGAGCACCGGTTGGTAGTGCACGACGAGCGCGTCGTCTTCGATTGCTTGGCGCAGTTTGTTCTCGACCGTGAGGCGACGAACCGCCTGGTCACGTAGGTCGTCGTCGAACACCACCGCGAGGTCCCGGCCCTTGTCCTTGGCCCTGCGCAGCGCCGTGTCGGCGTCGCGCAACAGATCGTCGGGCTGTTCGTTGCCATCGGAAATCGCAATGCCTATCGAGGCGGTGACCACCGCAGACTCCTCGCCGATCTGGATCGGTTGGGTCAGCGCTTTGCGCACTCGGCGAGCCGCCTTGACCGCGTCGCCACGCCGCAACATGTCGCTGATGACCACCGCGAACTCGTCGCCGCCGAGCCTCGCCACAATGTCGCCGGGCCGAATCACGTCATCGATGCGTGCCGCTACCTCGGTGAGTAGTTCGTCGCCGGCGGAATGGCCGAGCGATTCGTTCACTACGTTGAACCGGTCGAGGTCCAAGAACAACAAGCCCACCAGGAGGCGACGCTCCCGGGCTCGTCGCAACGTTTCGGACATGCGGTGAATGAGCAGGGCACGATTGGGTAAGCCGGTGAGGTCGTCGTGGTAAGCCTGAACTTCGAGTTGCTTGTTCGCCGCCACTTGAGTGGTCACGTCGGTGGCGTTCAACACGATGCCGTTTACGGCCGGGTTCTTGACCATGTTGGTGGCCACGACATGGAGATGACGGTAGGTACCGTCGCCGTGCGCGATGCGAAGCTGTTCGGCTTGCGGGGCTGATTCGTGGTTGACGACCGCCGTGGCGAAGGCGTAGGCGGCGTCGAGGTCATCGGGATGAACCAGCTCGATGCTCGCCAGCCCGTCGAGGCTGCCTTGGTCATGGCCCAAAATTCGCTCGACGGCAGGGGACGTATAGACGACCTCGCCGCTCACGGTCACCAAAACGAGCAGATCCGAGGCGTTCTCTACGAGGGCGTGCATCCGCTGCTCGATGGTCGCCAACCGTGCATTGGCGGCATGCAACTCGCGCTGGTCACGGGCCACCAACGAAATTGCCTCGGTCTCGCCCGAGTCGTCGACATGAGGCACAAACATCGCCGAGATGGGGGCGGGCACGCCGTTCGCGTCGAGGAGGGAAAGGTCACCGCGCCACTCGCCGTAGGCTCGAATGGCTGGCAGGACATGGGTCGAGAACACCAACGTGGATGCTTCGTCGAGCTTGCCGGTAAACGACGCACCGACACCCACGTTTCCAATAACCTCGCCGAGCGCATCGTTGATCCAGATCAGCGTCGAGCCATCCGGGCTCAAGATGCCGACCAGGTCGGTGGACGCCTCAAGGACCCGTGACAATTCGTCGGCCCGGCGGGCGGCATCGATATCGGCGGTCGAGTCCGCAAACGTGAGTAGTGACGCCCCGGCCTGCTCGAGCGGGGTGGTGCTGACGTCGAGCCACCGAAACTCTCCCGTCGTGGTCTGGATACGCAACCGGCCACGAATTCCTTCACCCGAATGAGCAGCGGTTGCGATCGCCGCCAAGAACTCCTCGCGCCCGTCGGGGTCGATGCGGTCGTGCCAACCGGCCTTCGCCGAGTCAGCGCTGTCTTGCCCGGTGATCGCTTCCCAGCGGGCGTTCACGTCGACCATCATCGTGTTGTCTGTGAGCAACGCCATGCCCTGCGGGCTGCGAGCGATCAGGTCGCGAACCTGGCGGGCGTGATCGGGGGCCGCCGACGCGCTGATCATGGCGAAGATGACCGGGTCGCTCGCTCCAGGCTGGGACCAACATTGCATGTCGATCCCACGCAGCATGGCGCCGGCGCGAATCTGGAACGATCGGCTAGCCGTCTGGCCGGTGCGCACCGTACGGAACGTGTCGTCGACGATGAGGCTTTCGGACGGGTCGGCGAGAAGATCGACGAATGCGGTGCCCGGAGCGGTTTTCTCGGTGAGCCCAAGCAACGACAGGGCCGCGGCATTGGCGCCGCCGATGCGTTGCTCCTGGTCGATTAGCACCAGGGCGAACGGCACCGCGGTGAGCAGGGCTTCGGGGCCCGACAGGGCGCCGCTGGGCTGCGATATTCCGAATGTGGCCTCGGTCGCCTCGGCACCAACGGTGCGGTGCAGGGCTTCGAAGTCGGGTTCACTCGGGATAGATGGGTTCATATTTTTGGTGTTCGTTGTGCAGTGCGGACGGGGGGAATCGAACCCCCAAACCCTTTCGGGCACCAGGACCTAAACCTGGCGCGTCTGCCAGTTCCGCCACGTCCGCAGAAGGTGCCGAAACCCTACATCGTTCTCGTCGGGCTGGCGAACATGCATACCGGAACATCGGCAATTTAGGGAGATGCATGGTGGTGTCGATATGGACAGCTAACCTCAACGGGCGTTGCGAAGACTTTCGGTCCACGGAAATATTTGCGCAGCGACAGTGTTGATTGGGCACACACGACGGCTCCAACCTCAGACTCAGGAGAACAATGAGCATCGAACTTCCCGGCACGTCACATGCAGCTTCGCTCACCGAAGACGTGTCGCGCATGGACATCTACAACCGTCTTCTCAAGGACCGCATCGTGTTCCTGGGAACCGATGTCAACGACGAGATCGCCAACTTCATCACCGCCCAGATGCTTCATCTTGAAAGCCAGGATCCAGATAAGGACATCTGGCTATACATCAACTCACCCGGTGGCTCGGTCACTGCGGGCATGGCAATTTACGACACGATGCAGTTCGTGAGCCCCGACGTCGGCACGATCTGCATGGGTCTCGGTGCCTCGATGGGCCAGTTTCTGCTCGGCGCCGGTGCCAAGGGCAAGCGTTACGCACTCCCTCACGCACGCGTCATGATGCATCAGCCGCTCGGTGGCGTGCGGGGCCAGGCCAGCGACATTGCGATTCAGGCCGAGCAAATGGGCCAGACCAAGCGCATGATGCAAGAACTCATCGCCGAGCACACCGGCCAATCGGTCGAGACGATCGAAGCAGACTCCGACCGTGACCGCTGGTTCACGGCTGCCGAAGCGGTCGACTACGGCATCATCGACCGGGTCATCACCACCCGCGGCGACATCTAACCGGCCGCCACCATCTTTGGTGGCTTATTGAACCGCCGCTTCGGCTCGCGCTCGCAGATCGGCGACGCCTTCTGCGAGCGAGTCGTAGCGAAACAATGCGCTACCGCTAATCAACACGTTCGCACCGGCGCTCGCCGCGCCCGCGATCGTGTCCTTGCTGATGCCTCCGTCGACCTCGAGGTCGATCTCGTATCCGCTCGCGTCCAACATGGCGCGGGTTGCCGCGATCTTGGGTTCCATGGTCGAGATGTACTTCTGGCCACCGAAGCCCGGGTTCACCGTCATGATCAGCACCATTTCGACCAGGTCCAAGATGTGGGCGATGGCATCGATCGGCGTCGCTGGGTTCAAGGCGACGGCTGCGTTTCCGCCGAGGTCGGCGATGTTGGCGAGCGTGCGGTGCAGGTGCGCTGACGTTTCGGCGTGCACGATCAGAAGGTCGCAGCCTGCATCGATGTACTGCTTGGCCATTAGGTCAGGGTCCGCCACCATCAGATGTGCTTCGAAGCGGACATCGGTATGCGGGCGGCACGCGGCGATCACGTCGGGGCCGAACGTGAGATTCGGCACGAAATTGCCGTCCATGACATCCCACTGGATGCGGTCCACGCCAGCGTCGCCCAACCGGCGGCATTCTTCTCCCAAGTTCGAGAAGTCTGCGGGCAGTACGGACGGAACTATTTCGATCCTGCGGCTCATGGGTACGACACTAGAGCGTCGGGTCACCGAGCCCCATATCGTGGGGGAGTGAGTTCTTCCCGTCCCGGCCGACCAAGTCCCCAACGCGATCGAGTGATCGAGGTGACGCTGGACAATCCGGCCAATGGCGGAGCGACCGTTGGTCGTGACGAGGACGGACGGGCCATATTCGGAACCGGCGCGTTGCCCGGCGAGCGGGTTCGATTGTCCGTCGACCAACAAAAGAAGCGCTTTGCCAGCGGCCGCACGATCGAGGTCCTCGAAGCCTCACCGGAACGAGTTGAACCCGCGTGCCCGACCCATCGTGAGGGGTGTGGCGGGTGCGACCTCGCCCATGGCACTGCGGGTATTCAGCACTCGATCAAACAGCGCGTGGTCCGCGATTCGCTCGTTCGCATCGGTCGCATCGACCCCGATGTCGTCGACCGGGCCCTGGCGGCGTCGCCACCGCCCGCAGCGCTGCCGCACCGATATCGAACGACTGCGCGGACGGCGTTATCCAATGGGCGTGCCGGGTATCGCATGCGTTCGAGCCACGACGTGGTGTCAGCGTCGCAGTGCCTGGTCGTGCACGAGGCACTCGAAAGCCTGCTCGCACAATGCAGGTTCGGCCCGAACGCCGGTGCCGAGGCCGTGATGCGCGTCAGCGTGGCGACGGGCGAACGGGTCCTGCTCATCGATGGCGACGCCACCGGCTCGTCGGTTCCCGACGACGTGCGGCTCATCGAACGCCATACGCTCACCGCCGCCGATTCCACCAATGACCCTCGCACCGTGATGACCGAACACGCCGCCGGCCGCGAATGGCAGGTGGCGATAACGTCGTTCTTCCAGGCTGGGCCCGATGTGGCCACGGCCCTCGTCGACGCAGTGAGTGCCGCGGCCGGTGACACCACGGGCCAACGCGTCGTCGATGCATATTCGGGTATTGGCTTGTTCGCAGGAACGGTCGGCGCTCGCGCCGCCAAGGTGTGGGCGGTAGAGCAGTCCGGTTCGTCAACGAACGACGCGCGCTGCAACCTCGCCGAGTCGCCGGCCACGATCATCGAATCAAGCGTCGAAGACTGGTCGGGGGCGCCCGCAGATGTCGTGATCGCCGACCCATCGCGCTCAGGCCTTGGCCAACCCGCCGTCGACTCGCTGTTGCGATGCGACGCTGCCCGGTTCGTTTTGGTGGCCTGCGATACCGGATCCCTGGGCCGAGACGTAGGCCTATTGAGCGCAGCCGGTTACGAAATCGATTCGCTACAGATCGTCGACGCCTTCCACGACACGAGCCACGTCGAGACCGTCGTTGGCTTCCGCCGCTAGGCGCTCCCTCCCACACGCCAACGCCCCCTCAAAGGCCCGAAACCCAGGTCTAATCGACCCATCGATCGGGGAATCCGGAGGTTCTACTCTCGTCCCGAGGACGTTTCGGGAATGTCTTGGGAAGGGGACCATGCGACTTCACGTCATGGCAAAGGGATCGACGACGACGGTCGCTGTATCGATCGAGGATGCTGAAGCGACGGTCGAGAGCCTCGCGATCGCACTGGGACTCGACGCCACACGCGGCCTCGTCATCGATGGACGCTCCTATTTTCCCGACGTCGAACTCGTCGATATTGCCTTGGTGGACGGATCGCTCGTGTCGTCGCGCTCAGGTTTTGTGGGAAACCGTTCGGGCTTGGGCAAGACCTGGGTCGGCCTCATCAACGGGACCAATGCCGGAGACATCCACCGGCTCGATGCGGACGGAGAGGTCACGATCGGACGTCACTTCGACAGCGATCTCGCCATCGACAACAGCAGCGTTTCGGCGGCCCACAGTGAAGTTTCGTTCTCGAATGGGGAGGCCACACTCACCGACCGTTCATCGCTCAACGGCACATTCGTGAATGGATCAGCGATTACCAAACCCGTCCCGCTCGCCCCGAACACGCGGTTCTCGATGGGGTCGACCACCGGGTTGTTCCGCCACCTCAACACCGCCGACCAGCCCGTGGGCACAGGTGCGAACCATGCCGATGACGACGGCAAGATTCTGATCAACCGGCCGCCACGGGCGCCGCTGCCAGCGTTGGTCGACCCGATCGAGCTTCCCGACGAGCCCGCTGCCCGAGCCAATCCCACCATCACGATCATCTCACTCATCGTTCCCATCGTGTTTGCGGCCGTGATGGTCCAGGTGATGGGTTCGATGATGTTCGCAATCTTCGGCATCTTGTCGCCGGTCATGGCGCTCACCACGTGGATGTCGGGTCGTCGGCAGGTGGCCCGTGAGCGCGATGGCGACGCCAAAACCCATCGCGACGCATTGAGCGACCTCGCCAATGAACTGGCGCACGCACAAAAACTCGAACGCGACCGCCGAAGGGAACATGGCCCGGACCTGCTCGAGGTGCGTCGTCGCATCGAATTGCCATCCAGCCGGCTGTGGGAACGCCGACCGTCCAGCGCAGATTCGTTTGTGCTACGCGTGGGTGTCGGCACGAGCAACTGGGCGCCAGCCACTACATTCGACGGAAACACGCCTCCCACCGACGTGGCCGCGATCGTCGACGAGCACAGCGGGCTCGACGATGTTGAAATCCTCGCCGACCTCGGCCGTGGCCCCGTGGGCCTCGTCGGATCTGGCGCACAAGGCGCCGCAACCGCACGTGCCATGGTGCTGCAGGCAGCAACCCATCACGGTCCCGCCGATTGCGACATCGTGATCTACACCACAGCCGATCGACTCGCACACTGGCGATGGGCTCAGTGGCTTCCTCACGCCGCAACCGCCGATGGGGGCGCTCAAATTCTCGTCGGCGAGGCGGCCGCCTCTCACGCCGCACAGCTTCTCGCCGCCATCGACACCACGCAGACATCACCGGCCCAACCCGCACCGCTGCAACGCGGCATTCTCGTCGTGGTCGACGACGTGACGATGCTGCACAAGCGCGCCAGCCCCGCACGGCGTCTTCTCGAACTGACGAGCCGCCGAGTGTTCGGTGTCGTACTCGTCAACACCAGAGATCAACTTCCCGCATCGGTCGCGACGGTCGTGGAACACGACGACGTTGACGGTGAGTTCACGGCGACTTGCCCCGCCGAACCGTCAATAACCGAGCGTGGCATTCTCGACGCGGTCACCATCGAAGTCGCCAGCGATATGGCGCGTTCGATGGCCCGGTTCGAAGACCCCGAACTGGCGGTGCACGGTGGCGCCATGCCCCGTACGGTGAGCGGCAAGGACCTGTGGGGCGAACGCACCGCAAAGACCATCGCCCAGCAATGGCTGTTGAGCAAACGCTCCGCGGCCCTCGTGGCTCCGCTGGGCACGACCGAGGCGGGTCGGCTCGACATCGATCTCGTCGCCGACGGCCCGCACGGCCTTGTCGCTGGCACCACGGGCGCCGGCAAATCCGAGCTGCTGCGTACCCTCATCATGGGCCTGGCCAGCCACCACGGACCCGACGACCTCGTATTTGTGCTCATCGACTACAAGGGCGGTTCCGCCTTCGACTGCTGCGCAGACCTCAAGCACGTCGTGGGCATGGTCACCGACCTCGACGATCACCTCGCCGAACGTGCGTTGCTGTCCCTCGAAGCCGAGTTGCACCATCGCGAACGGGTGCTTCGGGACGCAAAGGCGAAAGACATCATCGACTACCGCTCTGCGGGTTCGATGGGCGGGCCGCTGCCTCGGCTAGTTGTCGTCATCGACGAATTCGCAACGTTGCGCACCGAGCTACCCGAGTTTATCTCGGCGCTGATCGGCATCGCCCAACGCGGCCGAAGCCTCGGCGTGCACCTGATCTTGGCGACACAACGTCCCTCCGGGGCCGTCGATGCGAACATTCGAGCGAACACCAACCTTCGCATCGCGCTTCGTGTGCAGGAACCCGGCGATTCCGCCGACGTCATCGATTCGAGCGTCGCGTCGGAAATTCCGCGGTCGTTGCCCGGGCGAGCCTATGTGCGGAGAGGTGAAGGCGACCTCGTTGGAGTGCAAGCCGCCTACCTGTCCGGGCCAG
The DNA here is from genome assembly GCA_947561585.1 of Caprella mutica. NCBI lineage: Eukaryota > Metazoa > Arthropoda > Malacostraca > Amphipoda > Caprellidae > Caprella > Caprella mutica. The sequence continues at coordinate 859,565 of CANNZV010000094.1, read as the reverse complement.
CCGGTGTATCGGGCCCACCCGTGCTCGTCACCGATATTTCGGTCGGCACCGGAGCAGGGCCGACTTTCGTCGCCCCTGAGGCGGTCGGCGAAGTTACCGACCTCGCCGCGCTCGTCGACGTGATCAATGCTGCAGCAGCGAGCCACGACGCGCCGAGACGTCCATGGCTCGAGGCCCTCTCTAATGCGTGGTCGGCCGCCGACCTCGGCGAGATCGAGCGCCACGATCTGCTCGACGGCAGCGATGTGGTGTTGGCACTGGCTGACGATCCGTCCAACCAACGCCGCGTGCAGGTGGGTTGGTCGACGGCGAACGGTCACCTCGGCGTCGTCGGCGCGCTCGGGTCTGGGGTCACCACAACGCTGCGAAGCGCGATCGTGTCGGTAGCGCGAAACATCGATCGCCCCGTGTGGGTCTTTCCCGTGGATCACGGTGCCGGTGGGCTTGTCGGCATCGATGAGTACGCCCATGTCGGTGACCTGATCGATGCCCGTGACGTCGATCGTCAAGGTCGTCTCGCACAGTTCCTCGAACAAGAACTCGACCGTCGTCGCTCGGGCACCGGCACAAACGTCGGGGCAACCGCGCCGTTGATCGTGGTCGCCATCGATGGCATTGCCTCCTTCGCGGAAACGAACGACATCGTGTCTGGCAGCGAGGCCGGCGACCTGTGGGCCCGCATCAGCCGCGACGGCCCGGCTGTGGGAATCGTGCTGCTGCTCGGGGCGACCCGCATGGCCGACATCCCGCGTGCGATTCGCGGCGACATTGGCCAATACGCCGTTCTCGAACAGATCGATGCCCACGGGTTCAGCGACTTTTCCATTCCGGCCAAGAGCTTGCCGAACTTCGTTCCCGGCCGAGCCCTGTGGGGAGATGACAAGCTCGTGGCTCAAGTGGTGGCCTGGGACCGCCTTGTTGGCGCCGGCGATCGCGCGCGTATCGAAATCAGCGCAGGCGCGCCGCCGGCGATCGAAGCGTTGCCGGCACGCATCGGGCGGTCGATGCTGGCGGGGGAGGCGGTGACGTGTGCAATGTCGCTGAGCGTGCCAATTGGCGTGGATGGTCAGACGCGCAAGATCGCCAGCCTGGAGATTGCTCCGGGAGAGCATGGCGTGATTGCCGGCCCGAGCCAAAGCGGCCGCACCAGCACACTGCTGTTGATCGGTGAACAGCTGCGCGCAAGCGATCCCGATCTGGTGATTGTGGGCGTTGCCCCAACCGCTAGCGCCGCGCTCTTCGCCCGTGCAGCCACCGTCGATGCAGCGGACGTGAGGCCCGGGGCGGCCGATGACGCTGCTGTTCGGGCTCAGCCGATGTTTGATGCTGGAGGCACGGTCGCCGACCTCACTGCGGTATTGAAGGCCGCGCTGACCGATGACCGCCGCTGGGTGGTGCTCATCGATGACGCCGACCGGATCGAGGAGGCGTCTGGACCGCTGATGGAGCTAGCCAAGGGCGCCTCGTCGAACGTAACGATCATTGCGGCGATGCGTTCCTCGTCTGCCCGGCAGAACTACGGCCACTGGACCCGCTATGTGCGGGCGAGCGGGGTCGGCGTGTTGTTGCAGCCGGACAACGGGGTCGACGGCGACGTGTTGGGGGTGCGGTTGCCTCGCTCCGAGCGTCTCTCCCCGATGCCAGGCCGCGGCTACTTGGTGGGCTCGGGCGAATCGCGCACCGTGCAGCTGGCCGAATAACGTTTCGTAGTATTTCAGTATTTTTTATTGACTGAACTGAAACACTGTGTCACCATAATTAAACGAAACAATATGAAACATCACGAAAGTGTTGTGAAGGGGTAAAAATGAGCGGACAAGCATTTATCGGTGGAAACCTTGATTCGATCGAGGCAAGCGCACGGCGACTGAACGAATCAGGCGCAATGGCACTCACCACGAGCGAGACCACGGCAGCAGCCGCCGTCCAGCTCGAAGAAGCAATTTCTACGGCCATGGACTCGCTGGTAAAGCGCTTCGAAGAAATCGCAGCCACGCTCACCACCGATATCAACGCCTCACACAACCAACTCGCCGGCTCGGACTGGCACGGTGCGTCTCGCGAAAACGCTCTTCTCATCAAAGAGCGTTTGCAGGGGCAAGTCACCGGCGTCTTGGGTGCAGCAACCGCGAACCTCGGAAATGAAAAGGCCGCCTTTGTAGCACGTGCCGGTGCGCTCGTCGACAACGTGAACGTCGAGTTCCGTCGAGTTATGACCCAGGTCGACGCCGAGTACGCAAGCCTCGCCAACGCTTCCCGTCAGACGATGGAGAACCTCCGCTCCGCAGACGCAACGATCGGATTCGGCTAGGCGGCAGCTCGTTGCATCACACGCGAACGATGAGTGTGGCACGCACCGGTGCCGGTGCGTGCCACGGTCGCGTTTTGGGCCGGGTCAGCCCGTGCACACGTCGTCAAAACGGCCTGCATCTACTACGGTTTGATCAATGGGGGACCAACACACGCTTAGTGAAGTCACTGCTCGGGTTCGTGAATTGCACCGGATCCAAGCCCTCGCTGTGCCGGTAGAACGAACAGCGTTGATCGAATCCGTCGGGCGAATCGCCGCCGAATCGGTCGGCGCCGACGTGGGCTTTGTGGGCTTGCTCGATGGACCCGACGCCATGCGCCTCACCGGTGTGCATGGTGCCAAAACCACGGCGCTCGACGAAGTTCGCGTGCAACGCGGGCTCGGCCTTGGGGGCAAGGTTCTCGCAAGCGGAGGCCCTGCAACGGTCAGCGAATACGCCACCGCTTCGTCCATCACCCACGAATACGATCAACAAATCGCCGCCGAAGGCCTCGGGGCCGTGATGTGCATGCCCCTCATGCTCGGCGACGAACTCGCCGGGGTGGCCTATGTGTCGGATCGGGTGAGCAAGACCTACAGCGACGTCATGATCGAACGGGTACTCACCGCCGTCGAATCCGCAAAGCTCGCCCTATCGATAGCGGATCGATCCCGAGAGTTGTCCAATGCTGCCCTCGAAGTCGAGCGCGAACGCACCCTGCACGCCCTCGACTCCTCGGTCGGTGGTGACCTCACCACGATCATGGCCATCGCGGCCACGATCGCCAGCGACCCCAACAACTCTGATGCCTTGCAGGCACAAGCCTCGTCGCTCATGTTGCACGCGGGCAACGTGACCGCGGCGCTGTCGGGCTCGATCGAGGCCGACGACGGCGCGCCGTCCCGTGCGCTGTCGCCACAGCCGCTGCCACCCCAGTCTCCAACGCCGCTGTCGGCACGGGAGCAGCAAGTGCTGTCGCTCGCCGCCCGAGGGCTTTCCAACCCCGAAATTGCGGAGCGAATTTTCCTGGCCCGCGGCACTGTCAAGGCCTACATGGAAAGCACACTTCGCAAGCTCGATGCGCGAAATCGGGTCGAAGCGGTGATGATCGGGGCCCGGATGGGTCTGCTCGACGACGCACTCACCGGCCTCTAGCCGCAGCCGCCCAAACACCGCGTGGCGCCAGCACTGCCACCCAGCAGTATTGAGCCGTAGTCGCCCCTAGGAATTGTGCTGGGCCTGCCGGTTCGTGTTACGTTACGAGGATTCGGCCGAGCGTGGGAGCTCGCTGACAGGGGGAGAGCTGGATGACAGCAGTCAAAAGTCGCGAAGCATCGCCGTTTTCCGGCGCCGGGGCGAAGACCGTCGCGTCGCTGGCGAGAGACTGGGCACAACGTGATCCCAACCACATCGCCTTCCGCGAGAAGGACTTCGGTATCTGGCAGGAGTACTCCTGGACGGACACCTGGGAACTGATCGAACTCGCCGCCCATGGCCTACTTGCACTGGGCGTCGAAGTTGGCGACCGGATCACCATCCACGCAGAAGACCGCCCCGAATGGGTCATCGTCGACCTCGCTGCCGTCGCTATTCGAGGCACGACCGTCGGGCTGTATCCCACGAATCCGGCCGCCGAGGTCGAGTACCTCCTCAACGACTGCGGATCGGTCGTGCACATCGTCGAAGACCAAGAACAGGTCGACAAGGTGTTCGAGTGCGACCAAAGCAAACTTTCCGCCGTGCGCTCCCTCGTCTACCTCGAGCCACGTGGTTTCTCGGGGTTCACCGACGAACGCCTCGTGTTTTGGGAAGCCTTCCTCGAAACCGGACGCCAGCACCGCGAAGCACACCCCGGTGCCGTCGCCGAGCGGATGGCCGCCGCAACGGATGCCGACATCATGACGCTCGTCTACACGTCGGGAACCACCGGGCCGCCCAAGGGCGCCATGTTGTCAAACAAAAACTCGATGTTCGCCATCGACATGCTCATTGGCGAGACCGACGCATACCCCGATGGCAAAGCACCGCATACCAAGGATCAGATCCTCACTTACCTGCCGCTGTGTCACGTCGCCGAACGGATCTTCTCGACGTGGACGATGCTCGCTGGAGGCCCGACTCTCAACTTCGCCGAGTCGATCGAAACGGTCGCCGCAAACCTCCGAGAGGTGCAACCCACCCTCTTCTTTGCCGTGCCCCGAATCTGGGAACGCTTGGCTGCGGGCGTGCAGATTCGCTCTGGTGACTCCACACCGTTCAAGAAGGCCTGGCTCAACCTGGGGATGAAAGCCGCCAACTACATTGGCGAGGCCAAAGTGGGCAACGGTGGCAATCACACCGCAGCCAGCAAGGTCCTGCACTGGATCTTCTACCCGCTGGTTTTCCGTGCTCTCCAAGAACGCGTCGGCTTGCGCCATTGCCGGCGCGCTGCGTCGGGGGCGGCCCCGATCGCCCCCGAGGTACTGCAGTTCTTTATGGGGATCGGCATTGAGGTTTTTGAGCTGTATGGCATGACCGAAAACTCCGCGGTGGCGACGGTGAACTACCCCGGGCGGCTCAAACTCGACACCGTAGGCGAGGCTTACGCCGGCATCGCAGATGGCATACGCCTCGACGCCGAAACCAACGAGATTCAAACCAAACACCCCGGAAACTTCGTTGGCTACTGGCAAAAGCCGGAAAAGACGGCCGAGACCTTCACCGAAGACGGTTGGCTCAAGACCGGTGATGTAGGTGAATGGGTGGACGGCACGCATCTCAAAATCGTCGATCGCATGAAGGACATCATCATCACGTCGGGGGGAAAGAACATCTCGCCCTCCGAGATCGAGAACACGCTGAAAGCCAACCCGTTCATCAAGGAAGCGATGGTTGTGGGCGATGGCCGCAAGTACCTGACCGCGCTGATCGCGATCGAACTCGACGTCGCCGGAAACTGGGCTCTACGCAAGAACATCCCGTACACGACGTATCGGGACCTTACGGAAAAGGCTGAGATCATCGAACTCGTGCAAAAGGCTGTCGATCAGACGAACGAGAAGTTCGCACGGGTCGAGGGCATCAAGAAATTCCGCATGATCCCCAAAGAGCTCGATCATGAAGACGGCGAGCTCACGGCAACCCAGAAGCTCAAGCGGTCGGCGATGATGGACCTATACGGCGACCTCGTGGAGTCGATGTACTAATGCACACACTACTCGCTCAAGTCCCCGAGGTATCCGGGATTCCTCTCCTCACCAACACGATCGTCAAAGGCCTCGCCATGGGCGGCGTCTACGCGATCATTGCGTTGGGCTTCGTTATCATCTTCAAAGCCACCCAGGTGGTGAACTTCGCTCAAGGCGCGTTGGCATCAGCGGGCGGGCTGTTCTTGTCGTTCTTGGTGTTCGATCAGGTCACCGCCGATGCGCCACGAGGGCAAACCCCGTTTACCTGGTGGCGGGCCCCATTTGCGGGCGACGGCATCCCCGGCACCAGCGAACAGTGGGCCTCCATCTTGCTGATCGCTCTGGTCGGCGGTCTCGTCACCACGTTGCTTGCGGGCAAGGACGTTTCTGGCTGGGCGTTGGGATCCGCGTTCGCTGTGTTCCTAGCGTGCCGCTGGCTGGCAACCCGTTCCGGGTTCACCTGGCTCGACTCGCCGTTCGTGAGCCTCATCGTCGCTGTCATAATCGGCGCCGCTGTCGGCATCTTCTACAAGGGTTGGCGCCCCGATCTCACGCTGGCGATCGGCGCGCTCGCCACAGGGGCGAGCCTTATCGTGATTGCGGCAATCGGCGGCAAATGGATCGAGTGGCTCGGCAACCTTGCCATTGCGCTGTTGATCGGTGCGTTGTTTGGGATGTTCCTCGAACGAATTGCGATCCGGCCCATGGTCGGCCAGCCTCTGTTCTCCATGGCCGTCATTACCCTGGGCCTCGAGATCGTCATTCGCCAGTTCGCCTCGGACTCGGTTCGCATCCTGAGCCGCCCGGTGCTTACTCCATGGTCCGCTGACCCGCTCGTCGAAGGCTCGGACGGAGGCTTTCGCATTGCGGGAGCATTCTACGACTGGAGTTGGGTGGCGATCCTGTTCACCGCTGCGCTCTGCTTCCTCGTGGTCAACGTGTTCTACCGGTCGAAACTCGGCGTGGCGATGCGTGCCGTGTCCTTCGATCAGGAAGCCGCGATGGCCCAAGGCATCAACGTTGGTCAGGTGTTCGCCATTGCGTGGGCGCTCGGCACCGGCCTTGCGGTCCTCGGTGGCGTGTTCGCCAGCCAACCCCCGATCGAGGCCCAAGGGGCCGTTACGGGAACGACGGCACTCGTTGCGTTCCGGGCACTTCCCGCCGTGATTCTCGGTGGGCTCGATTCGGTGAAGGGGGCCCTCATCGGCGGCCTGCTCATCGGCCTCGCCGAGATTTTCGCCGGCGTCTATCTGGCCCAGTGGCAGCTTACGTTGGGTGCTGGCTATCAGCAGATTGTTCCGTACATCGTCATGTTGGGAGTGTTGCTCGTCCGACCCTTTGGTCTGTACGGCACACCAGAAATTAGGAGGGTCTGATCGTGCGAGGAAGACCAAAACTCTTCACGTCTTACGAGGCGGACGCCGCAATTTTCCCAACCCAGATGCAAAAGTGGTTGGTTGGAATCGGCGTTCTCATCCTCTTCTTAATGCCTTTCGAAATCCCATTGATTTCGGGACCTGTGCCTCGGGCATTCCCCAGTGATTGGCCCCTGATTGGGGACCGGTACACGATCCTTGGCCAGATCCCAATCCTGAGAGACGGCCTACCATTCGTTCGCTTCTTGGGCGACAACAGCTGGATCCGGCCCATGACTGAAGTGTTCATCTTTGCGGTCGCCGCATTGGGGCTGAACATCCTCGCTGGCGTTGCGGGTCAGGTCTCGCTCGGGCACGCATTCTTTATGGGCATCGGTGCCGTTACCGCTGCAGTTCTCGGCGGCGAACAGGGCGGCAAGTTCGTCGGGCTCGGGCTTCCCCTTTGGATCTGGCTTCCGGCAGCCGGCATTGCTGCGGCCCTCGTTGGGGTAATCGTGTCGCCAACGGCGGTCAAGCTGCGCGGCCTGTATCTCGGCATCGTGACATTGGGGCTCGTGTTCATTGGCGTGCACCTCAGCCGGGTATTCCCCCAGTTGTACGGCGATACCGAATCGGGCCGAAAGTACCCCGAATTCGACCTTCGCCTGTGGAAGGAAGAAAGCCCGCTCGTCGACATTTCCTCGAACGACTCCACCACCGGCATTCTCGGGCTGAACTCCTTTGAGGTCAGCACCGAGCAAAAGACATACCTTTTCACCCTCGTCGTGCTGGTCGTGATGACACTGTTCGCCAAGAATCTGGCACGAACCCGAACCGGGCGAGCGCTCCAGGCCGTGCGAGACCGTGACATCGCCGCCGAAGTCATGGGCGTCAACGAGGCAAAATACAAACTCATTGCGTTTGCTATCTCCAGCTTCTATGCCGGCGTTGCGGGCGCCATGTTCGGTAGCTTCCTCGGCAAGGTCGCCGGCACGCAGTTCAACCTTGTGCTGTCGGTAGCGTTCCTCGCCATCTTGCTCATCGGCGGGGCTGGCACCGTCAGTGGCACGCTGCTCGGCACCTTCTTCGTCGTCATCCTTCCCGAGATCGTCAAAGAATTCACCGAGTGGCTCGAAGACCAAGAGGGCGGCATCGGCGGAGCGCTCGGCGACGTGCTTCTCACCGAAGGGCCGGGCGACTTCGGGCCAATATCGACCGCAAACGTCAGTCCCGGCTGGGCATTGGGCGTATTTGATTGGAATGTCGTGATCTACGGATCGCTCATCGTCGTGTTCCTGATCTTCGAACCGCTCGGATTGTTCGGCATTTGGATCAAGATTCGCAATTATTGGAAGGGCTGGCCGTTCACCTACTAGCGGCTGGCCGTAGGGCGACGACACTTTCTGCTCGCCGTGCACAACACTGGTCTTCGGGGAAAACCACCCCAAAGAAAAATCAAAACCGGTCGCTTCGGCGGTCGACACCCAGGAGGGGAAATAATGAAACGAATGCGATGGCTTGCACTACTCGCCATATTTAGCTTGTTCGCTGTTGCCTGTAGCGCCGCCGAGGACGCCGCCGATTCTGCCGTTGACGCGGCAGGAGACGCTGCCGATGCTGCGGGAGACGCAGCAGGTGACGCCGCCGATGCAGCAGATTCTGCCGTCGACGCCGTGGAAGATGCCATGGACGATGACGCAATGGAAGACGACGCAATGGAAGATGCCGTCGAGATCGCCACGGACTACGGCGTTACCGACGACACCATCCGGATCGGTCTTTCCGCCGATCTCTCCGGTCCGTTCTCCGGCCTGACATCGGTGATCGTTGCGGCACAAACCGCCTACTTCGATCGTGTCAACGAAAACGGTGGCATTGCGGGCCGTCAAGTTGAGCTCGTCGTGGAAGACAACGCATACGACGTTCCCACCCAGCTCGATAACTACGCGAAGCTCGCGGAGGAAAGCGAAGACGGTGTGGTCATGATCAGCCAGTCGACGGGATCACCCCACACGTCGGCAATCGCCGAGGACCTCATCGCCGATGACCTCATTGCGTTGCCGCTGTCGTGGTACTCGGGTTGGGCCACCGACTTTGGCGCCAACGTCTTCGAGCTCTACACCAACTACTGCTTCGAAGGCATGAACGCGGTTGAGTTCCTCGTCGAACAAAGCGGCATTGCTGACCCGAAGCTTGCCATCGTGACCCGCCCCGGTGAGTACGGCCAGGACGGCGCCGCTGGTGCACGCGTCGCGGCTGAAGCACTCGGCCTCGAGGTCGTTGACCTCGAAGCATCGATCGCCGGTGACGACTTCACGCCAGTCGTGTCCACGTTGCTCACCGAGCAGCCAGATATCGTGTTCATCGCATCAGCTCCCGGTGAGCTCGCTCAGATCTTCGGTGGCGCAGCTGCCGGTGGCCTGACCGCGCTGTGGTCCGGCACCTCGCCGTCCTACAACGTGGCACTGCTCGACACGCCGGTTGGTCCAGCCCTCGATGCGTTCTACTTCCACAGCAGCTACACGGCGCTGTGGGGAGCCAACGACTCAGCAGGCATGACCGACATGATGAGCGAGATCACCGCCCGTATCCCAGAGGGCAACTACGCCCAAGCAGATTCCTACGTGCTTGGTTGGACCGAGGCGATCTTCGCCGAGGCAGTGCTTGAAGCCGCAGCAGCAAGCGGCGACATGACCCGTGCGGGCGTCGTGGCAGCAGCAAACTCGGTCGAGGTCGACTTCCAAGGCCTCGCACCGGACCAGACCTGGTCGGGTAACGCGAACGACTACGCCGTTCGTGCTTCGTACATCTACGACATTGTTCTCGCTGACGCCACCGTCACCGAGACCATCGTGAACCCCGGTTCGTCCGGCCTCAGCCTCGTCAAGGAGAACTTCGTTGGAGACGTAGCCGCTGGCTACGAGTTCAACGGAGCTTGCTTCGTGTCCGAAGGCTAAACCCTTTCCTGGTTCGACCTGCCGGGGGCTCCCGCCCCCGGCAGGTCGTCCAGTACCGGCACCCTTGGGTGCCACACCAGTTGTCAAAGCTGCGGATTCGTCCGCAAATCTCTATCCGGCAGGGGAGTGCGTGTGCTCGAAGTAGCGAACCTCGAAGTTGTATACAACGACGTCATCTTGGTCCTTCGTGGTCTATCGATCGAGGTCCCAGACGGCAAGATCGTTGCGCTGCTCGGCGCAAATGGTGCGGGCAAGACCTCCACCCTTAGGGCAATCAGCGGGCTGCTCGACGTGCACGAGGGGGAAGCCACAAAAGGCTCCATCACCTGGAACGGCGACGAGATCACCCACAAGAACCCGGCGGACATCGTCAAGGCCGGCATCACCCAGGTCATGGAAGGCCGACGGGTATTTGCCGAGCTCACCGTCGATGAGAACCTGCAAACGGGCGGGTTCACCAACACCGACAAGCAGTCGGTGAAAGATGCCTACGACCGCACGATGGAACTATTTCCGGTGCTTCACGAACGGCGCAATTCCGCTGCGGGCTATCTATCGGGCGGAGAGCAACAAATGCTCGCAATCGGCCGAGCAATGATGGCCAACCCCAAACTTCTCATTCTCGACGAGCCATCGCTCGGGCTCGCCCCGCTTCTCGTCGAACAAATCCGCGACATCATCGTGGACATCAACAAGTCGGGTGTCAGCGTGCTTCTCATCGAACAGAACGCCGCCATGGCACTGTCGATCGCGGACTACGGCTACATCATGGAGAACGGCAAGATCGTTCTCGACGGCGAGGCCAGCAAGCTTCGCGAAGACGAAGACGTCCAAGAGTTCTACCTCGGGCTACACACCGATGAGTCCGGGGAACGCAAGAGCTTCCGGGACGTCAAACACTACAAGCGCCGCAAGCGCTGGTTGTCTTAGGAGGCATCTTCATGAGCGAACATCTTCTTGTCGTCGATGACATCACGCTTCGTTTCGGTGGTGTCACCGCAATCAACGGCGTCGGATTCCATGTGGATGACGGCGAACTCTTCTCGATCATCGGCCCAAACGGAGCAGGAAAGACGTCGATCTTCAACACGTTGTCCCAGGTGTACCGTCCCCAAGAAGGCGACATTCGTTGGAAGGGCCAGTCCATCATGGGCATGCGCCCCGACAAGGTCGCCGAGATGGGCATTGCGCGCACCTTCCAAAACATCGAGTTGTTCGCCAACATGACTGTCGTGGACAACCTGCTCACCGGGCGTCACGTTCGCATGAACAGCTCGTGGCTGGCCGGTGCATTCTGGCTCGGCCCAGCCAAGCGTGAAGAGATGGCGAACCGTCGCAAGGTCGAAGACATCATCGACTTCCTCGAAATCGAGCAATACCGCAAGAGTCCGGTGGCGATGTTGCCCTATGGCGTGCAAAAGCGTGTCGAGCTCGGGCGAGCGCTCGCCATGGATCCCGTCCTGCTGCTGCTCGATGAGCCGGTGGCGGGAATGAACCAGGAAGAGACCGAGGACATGGCTCGGTTCATCCTCGACATTCGCCGTGAGCTCGGTATTGCCATGATCATGGTCGAACACGACATGGGTCTGGTGATGGACATCGCTGATCGCATCATGGTTCTCGACTTCGGCCAAAAGATCGCCGAAGGATTCCCTGACGAGATCCAACAAAACCCCGACGTCATTGCCGCCTACCTCGGTGGCGAGCTGTCTGCGTGAGTTCGAGCTCGCTGCGCCCGGTAATCTGATCGGGTGATCGACGCCGATTTCTACGATTCGCTTTCCGCCACCGCGCTGGCGGGCGAGGAACTCTCCAACGAGGTCTGCGAGCAGATTCTGCTCGACCCCGACATCGACCTTCTCCCACTGCTCAACGCCGCCTACACGGTGCGCCACGAGTACTGGGGCAAGAAGGTGCAAGTGCACATTTTGAACAACGCCGCGAACGGCAAGTGCCCCGAAGACTGCTCGTATTGCACGCAGGGCAAGAACTCATCGGTTCCCATCGAGGAATATTCGATGAAGTCCGCCGATGAGATCATGGCCGAGGCCCGGCTCGCCTACGAGAACGGTGCCTTCCGGTACTGCATGGTGTTCTCGGGTCGTGGACCATCCACGACCCGCACCCAGGAGCTCGCCCAGCTGGTTCGCGATATCAAGGCCACGTACCCGCTCGAGGTGTGCGTGTCGGCGGGGTTGCTCGATGACCCGAAGGCCGCAGTGCTGGCCGAGGCCGGGCTCGATCGGTTGAACCACAACCTCAACACTTCCGAAGAGCACTACGCAGACATCTGCACGACCCACACCTACCAGGACCGCATCGACACGCTGAAGGCCGCGAAACGAAACGGCATCGAGACCTGCTCGGGGCTCATTGCCGGAATGGGTGAGCCAGCCTCTGATCTCGTCGAGATCGCGAAGACACTGCGTGGGCTGCAGGCCGAGTCGATTCCCGTGAACTTCCTGTTGCCGTTCGAAGGGAACGACCTCGTCGAACCCGTCGGGCTCACGCCCGAGTATTGCCTACGTGTGCTGTGCATGTTCCGTTTCACGAACCCAACGGCCGAGATTCGTATTGCGGCGGGGCGCGAGTTTCACCTGCGCTCGATGGAACCCCTGTCGCTGTACCCGGCAAATTCGCTGTTCCTCGAGGGCTACCTCAACGCGAAGGGTGCGTCGTCGAACCGCACCTACGAGATGATCACCGACGCCGGCTTCGAAATCGTGAGCGAGTTCGGGGCGGGAGAGCTCGTGGCATCGGCCGAACAATCCGCCGGCGAACAGCGGGTCGAAATCGGTGGCAAAAGTGTGGTCAAAGACCTCGAAGACCTCCGTCCAGCAGCCCACTAGATCCACCGATTCGGCACCGCCTCGGTGTGGACCCGGCACTGCTTCAGTGTGGTCGTGGTCGTGGTCGCCGTTACGGCAGTGCGTAGGTGACCGTGGCGTGAGCCACTGGCTTGTCGGGGTTGCCGTCGATGTACATCTCGATGTCGCCGTAGACGAGCTTGCGGCCTCGCTTCAGAACCTTGCCAACCCCGATCACGTCGCCGCCGATGGCCGGGCGAAGAAACGTGATGTGGAGGTCCCAGGTCACCGCCATTGGCGTGATGCCCTCGGACAGAAACGTAAGCGCCCAACCGCATAGGTCCGCAACGGTGAACAGCGTGGGCCCGGCAATGTACCCGCCCGGCCGCAAGGCCGTTTCGTCGTAGTGCCAGCGCACGGTCACCTCATCGGCGGCCACCGACTCAACTAGGATCGGCCCAGCCTTCGTGAAATCGCCAAGGCCCGCAATGAAGGCGTTGATTTCGTCGGCGGTAACTGCGAGGCTGTTCGTCATGTGCCCACCTGCCTGGTGCGGCCCCGAAAGTGAGCCACGATCTCTCCGGTGGCTTCGTTGGTGACCATTGCATCAAGTATGCGTGTTCGGCCCCACTGGTCTCCAACGCTACCGCTGGCGACTAGGCGGTCCCCGACGTAGGCGGGGCGCACGTAGTCGGTTTCGGCGTGGACCGCCACCGACAGCGGATTTCCGGTGTTCGTCGCGTAGTCCATCACGGTGTCGCCAAGCAGGAACAGGATGCCACCGTGGCAGGTGCCATGGCCGTTCACCATGTCGTCGCGAACGGTCATCGCCAACGAAGCACGACCGTCTCCGGCCGAAAGGAGTTCGATCCCGAGCAGTTGACCAACCGGGTCGGCCGGGGGAGTGAGTGAGCTGTGCATCACCAGATGGTAGCCGCGTACGTCCGAGCCAATAGTCTGGAGCGATGTTCATCAATGGAGAGTTCGTTGACGCAATATCGGGAGCAACTTTTGCGGTGACGAATCCCGCAACAGGGGAGCAGCTCGGCGAGGTGCCCGACGGGGACGCACGTGACGCCGAGCGCGCCATCGGTGCCGCACACGAAGCATTCGCGTCCTGGTCGGCGACGACCGCCTATGAACGGGCCGACATCTTGATGGCGGCGTGGAACCTGATGCGCGACCGTGCCGGTGATCTTGCAGCGTTGATGACCGCCGAGCAGGGCAAGCCGCTACGCGCATCGGCGGCAGAGGTGAACTACGGGGCCGACTTCATCCGATGGTTCGCCGAGGAAGCGCGCCGCCTCACCGGAGAGTGGATTCCGTCTGCGCGACCAAACCAACGGTTCTTGTCGGTGCAAGCGCCCGTCGGGGTCGTTGCGGCAGTGACGCCCTGGAACTATCCCATGTCGATGCTGACCCGCAAGATGGCGCCAGCGCTTGCCGCTGGCTGCACGATCGTGCTGAAACGGCAGAGGCCACGCCGCTCAACGCAAAGGCGATCTTCGAGGTATTCCACGATGCAGGCGTGCCCACCGGAGTGATCAACATGGTGACCGCCTCGAACCCGGCGCCCATTGGCGAGGTCTTCACCTCCGATCCGAGGGTCGCAAAGCTGACGTTCACCGGGTCGACGGCCGTTGGGCGCACACTGGCCGGCGCTGCAGGGCAGTCCCTCAAGCGAATCTCGGTTGAACTCGGAGGGCATGCGCCCTTTATCGTCATGCCAGACGCCGACCCCGTGCACGCAGCGAAAGGCGCCTCGGCGCTCAAGTTCCTCAACGCCGGCCAGGCATGCATCAGCCCGAACCGAATTTACGTACACACCGATCACGCTGAGGCGTTCACTGCCACCATGGCCGAACGCGTCGGGCGGATCCGCACCGGCAACGGGGCCGAGGACGGCATCGGGTGCGGTCCGCTCGTCAACGAGGCTGCCGTTGCCAAGGTCGAGGCGCAGGTGAACGACGCGGTGGCCAAAGGTGCACGCGCACTGGTTGGCGGCGGTCGCGTGACCGAGGGCGAATTAGCCAACGGGCATTTCTTTGCTCCAACGGTGCTGTCGGGGGTCACCGCCGAGATGACGATCTATCGCCAAGAGACGTTCGGCCCAGTCGCTCCCGTCATTGTCTACGACGACCCCGGCGAGGTCGTCGCACTCGCAAACGACACGAACTACGGGCTCGCCGCATATGTGTACACCCGCGAGTTGACCACAGCGTTGCGAACGATCGAAGGTCTCCGATTCGGAATCATTGGAGTGAACGATGTGAACCCGACGTCCGCGTCTGTGCCGTTCGGAGGCATGGGGGACTCCGGGCTGGGTCGCGAGGGGGCACGTGAAGGTCTGCTCGAATATCTCGAAACGAAAACTGCGGGCATCGCCATCTAGTAACCGGCCACGGGCTCCAGCGCGATCAGTCATTGCGCGGTACTGTTCAGTATGGACGGTGTCTCGTGGACAGAACGGCAGCCAAACGATTGGCTGGCATCAAACGGTCGTTGGTACCCCAACTCCATGTACCCAACGGGTTGGAGCTTTTCGTCCCTGCCGCCGGCGCCCGGGCACGGAGCGGTCACCACGCGCTTCACTTCAGAATCCGGTGCGGTGATCACAAACCAACCGCCACCCACGAACGCCGGAGCACCGGGATCAACAGCCTCGGGATCGAGGGCAGCGGATGCGCCAGCGCCCGCATCTCCGGCAACGTCGTCGCGGCCGTCTGGATCAACGTTCAGTCCCGTCACACCCCGCCCTCAGCCGGGCAACCGCACCACGGTTGCTGGCACCATGGTTGCTGACGCCACGGTGACTGCACAACGCACGTTTGCTCACCGCGTTTCGCCCGGACCGCAACCGGCGGGGCAGATCGCTCCACCCCAACCCCCACCTGCCAAGGACGTGCCGCCGGCGCCTGGACGGGTGCGCGATGACGCGCCGCTCGCCCCAGCGCCGCCAGCTGTACGCAACAGCCAATACCCACCTCCGCCTCCGCCGCCACCTGAGCACGATGACGAGCCCGATGACGAAGTCGAACTCGCAGACTTCGCCCAAGACCTCGGGCAGGCATTCGGCTCGGCCAAGCGGCGACTCCAGCAGGCACTGAACGACAACGCGAACTCCTAGCGCCATGAGTACTGCTGAGTTCTCGCTGACCGAGCGCCTATCGGCAACGACAGGCATGATCAGCCTGTCCGGGGCCCAGGCCCTGCTTCGAATACCCGTCGATCAGCATCGGGCCGACCTCGCCAAAGGGCTGTCCACGGCAACGCTCATCAGCGGCTACCGGGGATCTCCGCTCGGCGGAATTGAGTCGATCATTTCCCAGCACGCAGCCGTGCTCGACGCCGCCAACGTGCACTTCATCAGCGGCGTCAACGAAGAACTGGCAGCGACCGCGGTGTGGGGGTCGCAAATGGCCCAACTCGAACGCGACGCGCAATACGACGGCGTGCTCGGGCTGTGGTACGGCAAGGGGCCCGGCGTCGACCGTTCCGGCGATGCATTCCGACACGCAAATTTCGCAGGCGTCGGTCGAACCGGGGGAGTGCTCGCGCTCGCGGGCGACGACCCCGAATGCAAGTCGTCGACCATCCCGTCGGCATCAGAGTTTGCGCTGCACGACGCGGGTATGCCCGTGTTGTACCCGTCCGATGTGGTGGACGTGCTGCGCCTGGGGCGTTACGGCTACGAGCTGTCGCGCTCCTCGGGCCTGTGGGTGGGGTTCAAGGTGCACACCGACGTCGCCGACGGCTTCGCAACCATCCCGGCGACGTCCTCGAACATCGATTTGGTCGACTACACCCACGAGGTCGACGGCGAGCCGTGGCAGGCAACGGTGGACAACCACTTGATCGCCCCGAAATCGGTCGCGCTCGAAGAGGAACTGTTCGGTGTACGAACGCAGGCAGCGCTCGGGTTCGTGCGTGCCAACCCGATCGACCGGTCATTCGGGGCGACCAAGGCGTGGCTTGGCATTGTCGTCGCGGGCAAACCGCTCGGCGATGTGCGCGAGGCGCTCGGTTTGTTGGGGATCGCCGACCAACTCGACGACCTCGGCATTGCCCTGTACGTGCCCGGCGTGATCTCGCCGCTCGAACCACATGGCCTGCGCGAGTTCGCAGACGGTGTCGAAACGGTGCTCGTCGTGGAGGGCAAGCGGCCATTCATCGAGGCGCAGGTGCGAAACATCCTCTACGACGTGGCGAACCCGCCCCGGGTGTTCGGTAAACGCGACGGTCACGGCGAACGCCTTTTGCCGATCTCGGGGGCGCTGTCAGCCGACAAGCTCGTCGAGCCGTTACGTCGCATCCTCGAACTACGCATCGACTCCGGCCGGCTCGCCCGACGTCGAGAGCGAATCGCGGTGACCGCCGCGGCCAGCGTGGCGACTCGTACGCCCTACTACTGCTCGGGGTGCCCGCACAACGTGTCCACCGTCGTCCCCGAAGGCTCGACGGCGCTCGGTGGCATCGGCTGTCATTCGATGGTGCTGTTTATGGACCGCAACACCGAAGGCCTCACCCAGATGGGCGGAGAGGGCGCGCAATGGGTGGGCGCGGCGCCGTTCGCCGGGAACACGCATCGGTTCCAGAACTTGGGTGACGGCACGTTCTTCCACTCCGGCTCGTTGGCGGTGCGCCAAGCGGTCGCTGCCGGCACCAACATCACCTTCAAAATTCTGTACAACGGCGTCGTGGCGATGACGGGCGGGCAGGAAGCCTCGGGCGAAATTCCAGTTCCCGAACTCACCCGCTGGCTAGACGCCGAGGGCGTGAACGAGATCACGGTCGTCACCAACGACGTCGACCAGTACGACAAGGCAAGTCTGTTCGCTCCAGGCACCCGGATCGTCGATCGCTCCAAACTCGACGACGTGCAACGCCACCTGCGAGACGTGCCCGGCGTGACCGCACTCATCTATGACCAGGGCTGCGCCGCGGACCTGCGACGAAATCGCAAGCGTGGCACCGTGGCCACACCGACAACACGGGTCATGATCAATGAAGCGATCTGCGAGGGTTGCGGCGACTGCGGGGCCGTATCGAACTGCATGAGCGTGCATCCGATCGAGACGCCATTCGGCAGAAAGACGAAGATCCATCAAGAGTCCTGCAACTACGACCTGAGCTGTTTGGGCGGGCACTGTCCGGCGTTCGTAACCGTGGAGATCGACCCGACCGACTCGGTGGCCTCGATCCGCAACGGCGCCGACTTCGCCACCGGCCCGTTGCCAGCCGAACCCACGCTTCCCGACGAAGGTACCGTTTTGATCGTGGGCATCGGGGGAACCGGTGTGGTCACCGTCAGTCAGGTTCTGTCGACGGCTGCGATGTTCGACGGCAAAGTTGCAACCAGCCTGGACCAAACGGGGCTCGCCCAAAAAGGTGGCCAGGTCGTGTCGAACCTGCGGCTCGGCCCCAAACCCCACTCCGGTGCCGCAAAGGTCGGTGCGGGGGCCGCTGACACGATGCTGTTGTTCGACGTGATCGGTGGGTCAACGCCCACGGTTCTCGAACGGGCCAAGCGGGCACACACGACCGCGATCGTGTCGACGACCCGAGTGCCGACCGGCCACATGGTTACCAACATCGTCCACGAAGAATTCCCGGCTCTCGAACAGTTCGCCGAACGCATCGACGCGGTCACGAACGCCGAGTCGAACGTGTGGATCGACGCAGAGGCGATCGCTCGGCACGTGTTTGGGTCACAGCCCGCAGCGAACCTGCTGGTGCTCGGCCTTGCCTACCAGCACGGCCGCATTCCCGTGCGGGCCGAATCTATCGAAGAAGCGATTGGTCACAACGGCGTCGCCGTCGACGTGAACATCAACGCCTTCCGCCTGGGCCGACGCCTCGCCGCCGACCCCTCCCTCGGCACCGAACTCGCGCAAGCGACGGCAGCGGAGCTTGTCGCAACCGCAACATCTGGCCGCCCGCCCGAGCACACACCAGCAGTTGCCCGCTTGATCGAGCGAATCGCTCACCGAACCGAACCGCTCGACGAGGTGCTCGCGTGGCGAGTCCCCGAGCTCATTGCATGGGGTGACGAGGCCTACGCCCGACGCTATGTAGACACGGTTGCACGCGTTCGTGCCGCCGAATCCTCGATCGGTATCGCATTGGCCCCGTTGAGCACGGTGGCGGCACGTCACCTGTTCAAACTGATGGCTTACAAGGACGAGTACGAGGTTGCCCGCCTCGCACTCAGCACCGACATGGAAGCCCAGGCTAAAGCCCAATTCGGGCCGAACGCAAAGCTCAGCTACCAGCTGCAACCCCCGTCGCTCGAACGGTTCGGCGTGGACGACAAGGTTTCCGTACCCTCTGGAATCGCCCGCAAAACGTTTCGGGCACTAACCCGCACCAAACGGCTTCGGGGCACCGCCCTCGACCCGTTCGGTCGCAGCGCCGAGCGGCAGTTGGAACGGCAGCTCATTGCCGACTACGAACGCCTACTCGCCCAACTGTGTGACGGGCTCACAGCCGACACCCTCGATGATGCGGTGGCTATCGCCGATCTCGCCGACCAGATTCGCGGGTACGGTACGGTCAAGGCCCAAAGCGTGGACGCGTATCGGAAGCAAATCGCTGCACGACTCACCGCCAGAGCCTAGGTTACTCACCAGCACGAACGACACGAAAGGTCGCACATGGGCGTCTCACTCTCCGACATCGAAGGACTTCAGGGCCTGATCACCGACGAATGGACCGACTGGACCGAACCGGTCGAGATCACCCAGGAGATGATCAACACCTTCGCCGATGTGACCCACGATCATCAGTGGATCCACGTCGACATCGAGAAAGCCAACGCCGGGCCATTTGGCGGCCCGATCGCACACGGATTCCTCACCCTTAGTCTCGTCTCGCATCTAAGCGAACAGGTCGGCCCCGACATCGACGGCGTGTTAGGCGCACTCAACTACGGAGCCGACCGGCTTCGCTTCTTGAACCCGGTCCCGGCCGGGTCGCAGGTTCACGCAAAGTCGCGGGTGCGAGAAGTCACTCAGAAATCAACCGGCGTCCTACTCAAGCAGGAAGTTGCGATCCACGTCGTCGGCGATGACAAACCAGCGTTGCTGTATGAATCCCTTGGGCTGTTGTTGGGCTAGATCCCAAGGCCATCGGTGTGGGCCGTCGGATTTGTGCGTTGTCGTCGGCGCTACGTGGCGAGCTCGTCGAGGTTTCGGTAGAGGTCGAGGGCTTCGGGGTTCGCAAGCGCTTCGGTGTTCTTGATCGGCCGTCCAGCAACAACATCGCGAACCGCGAGTTCGCTGATCTTGCCGCTGCGTGTGCGCGGGATGTCGGTGACGGCGACAATTTTGGCTGGCACGTGACGCGGCGATGCTCCTTGACGGATCGTCGTTTTGATCGCCGCACGCAACTCATCGGTGAGTTCGACGCCGGAGGCAAGGCGCACGAATAGCACCACACGGGTATCGCTATCCCAGGCCTGGCCAATCACGATCGACTCGTCAATTTCGACGAGCTGTTCGACCTGACGGTAAATTTCGGCGGTGCCGATACGCACGCCGCCGGGGTTGAGCGTGGCATCGGAACGGCCCGAGATGATCATGCCGCCGCGGGCGCTCCACTCGGCAAAGTCGCCCTGGTGCCAGCACTGGTCGAACCGATTGAAATAGGAGGCGTCGAAGCGAACGTCGCCCTCATCGTCGACGAACCGTAGCGGCATCGATGGAAACGGCGTTGTACATACCAGTTCGCCCTGCTCGCCGGGCCCAAGCCGGTTCCCGTCGTCATCGAAAACGGCGATGTCGAGACCGATCGCTGGCGCCTGAATTTCGCCGGCGACCACCGGCGACGTTGGGTCCCCGGCAACCAGGCAACCGCACAGGTCGGTTCCCCCCGACATCGACGCCACATGCACGTCGGGCTTGACCCGCTCGTACAAGAACTCAAAGCTCTCGTGCACGAGCGTGGACCCGGTCGAACAGATGGTGCGAATCGAATCCAACGAATGAGACTCGGCCGGGTGGAATCCCGCCTTGTTCAGCGCGTCCACGTACTTGGCCGAAATTCCGAACAGCGATGGTTGTTCCCGATCTGCGAGATCCCACAGCACTTCGGGCCCAGGGTGAAACGGGGAGCCATCGAAGAGCACGAGGGTGGCCTCGGCTTGAAGCGCACCGGCCAACCAGTTCCACATCATCCAACCGGCGGTCGTGAAGTAGAAGACACGGTCGCCGGGGCGAATATTGCAGTGGATTCGATGCTCGCTGATCAGTTTCAACAGCACGCCACCGCAGCGGTGAACAATTGCTTTTGGGGTTCCCGTCGTACCGCTCGAGAACAAAATGAACATCGGATGATCGGCGCCAACGCGAACAAACTCGAGAGGCCCCGGCTCGATATCGGCCGTGAACGTCGCCAAGCTCTGCACGCCATCATCGCCGGCAACATCGGGGTTCAGGTAGGGGACGAGGATGGTCTGTTCGATGCTTGGAATTCGTTCGATGATCTCTGCGAGGCGGCCCGTTGTCGAATGCACCTTGTTGGCATAGAGGTACGCGTCGGTAGCGAACAGCAACTTTGGGTCGAGCTGGCCGAAACGGTCGACGACGCCATTGCTGCCAAAGTCCGGCGAGCTCGAGGTGAAGATCGCTCCCAACGAGTTCGCCGCCAAGAAGATTGCAATGGTCTCTGGCAGGTTCGGCAACCACGCAGCGACCACATCGCCCACCGACACGCCGGAGCGAACCATTGCCTGCTGCAGAACGGAAACCCGCTGTTGTAGGTCGTGGAGTGTCCAGGCCCCAACCCGCCCGGTCTCGTTCGAGAACGTGATCGCCTCATGGGCCTGCGGATCAACCGACTTGGCCATAAGCAAATTCTCGGCGACGTTGAGTGATGCGTCCGGGAAGAACGTGGTGGTGCGGAAGCGATCGCCCTTGACGATCGTGGTATCGCCGCGGTCACCAATCAGGTGATACCGGTCCCAGACGAGGCCCCAAAATCGGGCGCTATCTTCGACCGACCAGGCATGGAGGTCGGCGAAAGTTGCGGGAAGCTCAAGGTCGGCGCACCACGCCGCGATCTCGGTATCGGCGATCTGTTCGGTTGACGGCTGCCACAACGTGTTACTCATAGCTACAAACTACTTCGCTGCGGACTTGCGTAACGCAATCGGAGAGTGTGAGGCTGCACATATGCGTTCGTTTGTCGTTGACCTCAGCACTATCCGTATCTTCCTCCACGTCCTCGCCGTGACCGTTTGGGTCGGCGGGCAGATCGTCATGATCGCAATGCTTCCGGTCCTTCGTGCCGCTGGTGTCGACGGGCTACCAGCCAAGGCAGCGCGTGCCTTCCAAAGCGTTGCGTGGCCAGCGATGGGCTTGGCGGTATTCACCGGAATCTGGAACCTGCTGGCGATCTCGGAGGAGAAGACTACCGGCTGGAACATGGCGTTCGGCATCAAGTTTTTGTTCGTATTGATCTCGGGTGCGGCTGCGTTGGTTCACGCAAAGACCGACAACCCCAAGATCAAGGGCATGACCGGAGGCGTGGGCTTTCTTGCCGCCCTCGTGGCGATGTTCCTCGGGTTCGCCCTCTAGCGATATCGCTGGGCAATCCGCAGATTCGCCGCCCGTGCAGGGAGGGCTGCCGGGCGGCGCCTTCAGTTAGCTGTCGGTCCGCTGTGCACGCGCTGACATGACCAAATCGCCAATAGTTTCCATAAGCGAGTTCGCGTTGGCGATGTGATCGTTCGACTCGAACAGAACCGGCGGCCCAATGTTCGCCACCACCTGATGGCGACCGAGCCGCGGCTTGGGCATTGCGGTGCCAGGCACCCACGCCTCGTTCGAGAACGCGAACGCAATGGGCAAGATGGCTGCACCTGCTTGGCGGGCGATTCGAGAAATGCCGGGGCGGCCGGCACCAACGCCATTGACCTGGTCTTCGGGGCGGGTGATGCGCCCCTCGGGCATGATGGCGGTTGCTTGTCCCTGGGCTAGTGCCTCCACCATTTGGGCTTCGGCGGCTCCGCCGTCACCCTTTCGAAAGGGAATGCAGCCAATGCCACGCAGGAACGCCCCGGCGGCCGGGTTTGCGAAGAATCGGGCGTTGACGCCAATGCGGCACGTGATTCCGTAGTGGTCAAGAAGAGTGAGCGCTGCGAGCAGGTCATAGAGGCTCGAGTGGTTTGCGGCGACGACGAGTGGACGGTCGGTCGGCAGCTCAATTCGCTCGGGCAGTGCCACCTGCGAAGCGAGCCGGCACAGTGCCCTCGACGCGTTGGCCGATGCCACAAAGCGGCGGTCATGGCCCGTTGGGGTGAACAGCGGGCTGGCTTCGCCTTTTCCGAACATCGCAGTCTGCACGCTCGAAGTGTATATCTGGGTCTGACTCGCTGCATTGCTAGCCGACGCTACGATGCTGACCAGGTCCAAGGAGGGCACATGGTCGATCCAGATTTTCTTCAATTCTCCACGCTGAGCCTGCATGCCGGGCACCAACCCGACGCCGAGACAGGTGCGCGTGCGGTGCCCATTTACTGGTCCACGTCGTTCATGTTCGACGACACCGACCACGCTGCAAGCCTTTTCAATCTCGAAGAGCCAGGCCACATCTACTCGCGCATCTCGAACCCGACCACGGCCGTGCTCGAGGAACGTCTCGCTGCGCTCGAAGGCGGCGTTGGAGCGGTGTGCACCGCCAGCGGCATGGCAGCGTTTCACTTGGGCGTGGCAACGCTGATGGGCCAGGGCGGCCACATCGTTGCGGCCCGGAACCTCTACGGCGGAACCGCCAACATCTTGGCCCAGACCTTGCCACGGTTCGGGATCACCACTACGTTCGTCGACCCACGTGACCCCGCAGCGTTCGAGGCCGCAATTACCGAAGACACCCGCCTGATCTACGGCGAAACGCTCGGCAACCCCGGCATCGAAGTCATGGACATCGAAGCCATGGCGAACATGGCCCACCGTCACGGATTGCCGTTGATGGTGGACTCCACCTTTGCCTCGCCGTATTTGATTCGACCGATCGAACATGGGGCAGACATCGTGATGCATTCGATCACGAAGTTCATCGGCGGCCACGGTGTGGCGCTCGGCGGCGTCCTGGTCGACGGCGGCCGATTCGATTGGGAGGCGAGCGGCAAGTTCCCCACCTTGACCGAACCCTACGACGGCTACCACGGTCTGGCGTTCGCCGAAGAGTTTGGCCCCGCAGCGTTCATTACTCGGGCGCGAGCCGAGGGACTTCGAGACTTCGGCGCCTCGATTAGCCCCATGAATGCGTTCCAGATTTTGCAGGGCGTGGAAACGTTGCCGTTGCGCATGGACAAGCACGTGTCGAACGCCAACGCCGTGGTCGACATGTTGCTCGGCCACGACGCCGTCAGCTGGGTCTCGCACCCGAGCGCACCCACCCACCCTGACCACGAGCTTGCTAAGAAGCTGTACCCCAAGGGTGCCGGCGCCATCTTGAGCTTCGGGGTGAAGGGCGGTCGTGAGGCGGGTCGAAAGTTCATCGAGTCGGTGAAGCTGGCCTCGCACCTGGCAAACGTCGGCGACGCCCGCACACTCGTGGTGCACCCGGCCTCGACAACGCATCAGCAGATGTCGGTCGAGGCGCTGGAAGTCGCCGGTGTCGGCGAGGACCTGATCCGCCTTTCGGTAGGGCTCGAAGACGAACGCGACATCATCAACGACTTGGCCGGGGCTCTTCGAGCCTCGCAACGATAGGGGGGCCAAATGGAGATCAACTTTCGCGGCGAGTCGGTTCGGATCGCCACCGGCGGCCGTGGTCATGACAACGACTTGCCCGCCGTGGTTCTCATCCACGGTGCGGGCATGGACCGCACGACCTGGCAGATGCAAAGCCGATGGCTCGCACACCACGGCTTTCGTGTTGCCGCCATCGACCTCCCCGGCCACGGGTTGAGCGGCGGGGAACCGTTGCAAACCATCGAGGAGATGGGGGAATGGACCGCTGCGCTCGTTCACGAGTTAGGTCTCGGGCCAGCGCACCTCGTCGGGTTCTCGCTCGGCACCTACGTGGCGCTCGAAGCCGCGTCGAAGGATCCGTCGTGCGCTCGGACTCTCGTGCTCATCGGCGTCGCAAACGACATGCCCGTGCATCCCGAACTGTTGGCCAGCAGCTACGACGACATCGACAAGGCCGCAAAGCTGATGACATCGTGGGGTATTGGCAGCAAGGCCCACCGGGGCGGTCATCCGTCTCCGGGAAGTTGGCTGATCGGGGCGAGCCGGGCGCTCGTGGACACGTCGCCGAAGAACGCACTCGGCCACGACATGGCAGCCTGCAACGCCTACAAGGGCGCTATCGCCGCAGGCAGCACGATCAACATTCCCGTCACGTTCGTGCTCGGCGCCGAGGACAAGATGACGCCCATCAAGCGAAGCGGCGACTTGATCGACGCAATCGCCGATTCCACGGTCGTCACCATGGACAAGATAGGCCACATGATGCCGATCGAGGACCCGGTGCGAGCACGAGAAGCTATCGCAACCGCGATTGGGTGGAGCGGCGAGCGTTCGTGACGAACGTCTGTCGGTTCAGTCAGCGACCGTTCAGCGCACGCGCATAGCGTCAACGCATGGAAATTTATGGCGTCATCAACGCATCGCCCGATTCGCTTGCGGACTTCTCTGTAGCAACGACGGCCGAAGACGCCCTGGCATACGCGCAACGGCTCATCGCCGATGGCGCAGACCACATCGACCTCGGGGGTCAGGCCTCTCACGGGGACGCAGCCTTTGTTTCTCCGGACGAAGAATGGGCGATTCTCGAACGACCCTTGCGCTCCATCGCCACGCTCGGGGTGCGTATCTCGGTCGATACGTGGCAAGTGGAAACTGCACGGCGAGCGTTCGATGCGGGAGCCTCGGTGCTCAACGCCGCCGACGCGCTGCAAGACCCGGCCATGCTCGAGTTTGCCGCCGAGCGTGAATGCGACGTGGTGCTTCCGTTCATGTTGGGCCCGGACCCACGCCACCTCAAACATGTTGAGGGTGACCCGGTCGAGGTGATGGTCTCGTGGTTTGCCGAACGCCTCGACGCAATGGCCACCTACGGCATTCGTGATCGGTGTTACCTCGACCCGGGAACCGGCTTTGCACCAGCGCATTGGGACTGGTCGGATCGGGCCGAGTACCAACGCAAGATCTACAGCGGCCTCGATCGTCTGCGCCGATTCGACTTGCCGATCTATGTGCCTGTCCCGTGGAAGCAAAGCCCGGACCGCATGGAACTGCTCGACATTGCGCTCAGCCACAACATCGATTTCGCCCGAGCGCACTACCCGGGGCAGGTGCGAGAGCGCCACGATGCCCTGAACCCCGGCGCACTGAACCCCGACACGCCGTGATCCCAACCGTCTGGGTTCTCGGCGATCAGCTCAACCGGTCGATCGCCTCGTTGGCCGACCAAAAGCCCGGCGATTGCCGTGTGTTGTTCGTGGTCAGCACCAACAAGGTGGCCTCGAAACGCTGGCATGCACAACGCTTGCACCTGGTGCTGTCGGCCATGCAGCACTTCGCCGCAGAACTGCGCGACGAGGGGTTCGAGGTGGACTTTCGGCGGGCCCCGACGCTCAGTGCTGGGCTGGCGGCGCATCGACGACAGTTCGACGTGGGCCACGTGATCGCAATGGAACCCATGAGCTTCGACGGGCGCGAGATGCTGGCGCGTCGAGACGTCGAGCTGGTGCGCAACAACCAGTTCACGTGCCACTACGACGAGTTTGCGCAGTGGGCGTCAAAGCGCAAGCGCTTCACGATGGAGGACTTCTACCGGTGGCAGCGCTCGCGCCTCGACGTGTTCATGGATGGGGCGAACCCGGTCGGTGGCCAGTGGAACTTCGATCACGACAATCGGGAGCGTCCCCCCAAGGACGGCCGCACATGGCCAGCGTTCACCCCGTTCCCGCTCGACGAGATCGACGAGTCGATCATCGATCACATGGCCGGCGCCGATGGTCCCGACACGTGGGGGAACGCTCCGGCGGGCTGGTGGCCGGTCACCCGCGAACAGGCACTGGTCCGTCTCGATGAATTCATCGCCCGCGCCCTCGACCCCTTCGGCCCGCACGAAGACGCCATGCTCGCGCACGAATGGAAGCTTGCGCATTCGACGCTGAGTGCGTCACTCAACCTGGGCCTGTTGCACCCGCTCGAAGTCGTCGAGCGTGCTGAGGCGGCGTTCCACGAGGGCAACGCTCGCATCAATAGCGTCGAGGGCTTCATCCGCCAGGTCATTGGCTGGCGCGAATATGTGTGGGGCGTGTATTGGCTATGGATGCCCGACTATCGAGGACGAAACGGCCTCGACGCCACGGCCGCGGTGCCGCCGGCGTTCACCGGACAGGCCGAAACCGACATGGCGTGCGTAGCGGGAGCGATCTCCCATGTGCACGACTACGGCTATGCCCATCACATCGAACGGCTCATGATCCTCGGGAACCTGGCGCTTACCGCCGGCGTTGACCCCGCCGCGATGACCGACTGGATGTGGGCGTCGTTCGTGGACGGCGCCGAATGGGTGATGTTGCCCAACGTGGTTGGTATGGCGCTTCACGCCGATGGCGCAATGATGGCGACCAAGCCGTATGCGTCGGGCGGCGCCTACATCAACAAGATGAGCAACTATTGCCGGGGCTGCCGATTCGACCCGAAGAAGCGGACCGGTCCCGATGCGTGCCCGTATACGACGCTGTATTGGGACTTCCTTGCCCGCAACGCCGATGCGTTCGCAAAGAACCACCGCATGGGCCAGCAACTGGCCGGGATGCGCCGTTTGGCCGACCTAGACGACGTTCGCGAACATGCCGTTGAGGTTCGGGGTCGGCTCGCCGCCGGAACGCTCTAGGCGTCGAGCACGTTGTAGTAGGTGGTCTGCAGCGATTGCGGATCGACGAGGCCGCCGCCCAGCACCGAGGTGCCGCTCTCACGACGCCACGCTTTGTACGCTGCGTACTGGTCGGCGGTTTCCCAGTCCTCGATCAACATGAGGTCGCCGGCTGCCTCGGTCGACTCGACGAAATCGATGCTCCGACAGCCCTCGAAGGCGAGCGTGTCGGGAATGATTTCGTGAAGCTTGGCGACCAGTTCGTCGCGGTTGGCGTTGGTGGCGGAGAAGGAAATGGTGACGATCATGAGTCTGTTCTACTCGCCAATGTCTTCGTTCCACAGCTCGGGGCGTTCGCGAACCATCCGCTCCATCAGCTCCACGCACGTGGGGTCGTCGATGACGGTGATGTCCACACCCCGTGATCGCAGCAGTTCTTCTTCGCCGAGGAAGGTCTTGTTCTCTCCCACAATGACCCGGGGAATGCCATAGAGCAGGATCGCGCCGCTGCACATCGAACACGGCGACAGCGTCGTGTAGATCGTGCACTCCTTGTAGACCGACGCCGGGAGCCGGCCAGCGTTTTCGAGCGCGTCCATCTCGCCGTGCAACGTCGGGCTACCGTTTTGCACGCGCCGGTTGTGGCCACGTCCAATGATCTTGCCGTCGTGGACCAGCACGCTTCCGATGGGGATGCCTCCCTCTTCCCAACCGAGCTCGGCCTCGTCGATCGCTGCTTGCATGTTTGGGTCCATGAGATCAGTCTGGCGCGAACCAATGATGAGTACCGTGATCAAACCCGCCGAGGTTCCCAGGAGAACGCCATGAGCAGCGCAGCGGCAACAACTTCAGACTGGTGGCGCAACGGCGTCGTCTATCAGGTGTACGTTCGGTCGTTCGCCGATGGCAACGGCGACGGAACCGGCGACGTTGCCGGGCTTCGAAGCAAACTCGATTACCTTGCCGAGCTTGGCGTCGATGCGTTGTGGATCAACCCGTGGTACGAATCTCCGCTTCGAGACGGTGGCTATGACGTTGCCGACTATCGAAAGATCGACGAGCGGTTCGGGACTACCGAAGAGGTCGAGCTGTTCATTTCCGAGGCCCACGAGCGCAACATCAGAGTCATTGCCGACCTGGTGCCCAACCACACCTCCAGCGACCATCGCTGGTTCCAAGAGGCGCTTACGGCAGGCCCTGGTAGCCCAGAGCGCGCCCGCTACATGTTCCGCGACGGAAAGGGCCCAAACGGCGAATTGCCGCCCACGGATTGGACGGCGGTGTTCGGCGGGTCGGCGTGGGAGCGCGTCGATGATGGCCAGTGGTACTTGCATCTGTTCGATCCATCCCAACCGGATCTGAACTGGGAGAACGACGAGGTGCTCGAAGAGTTCGACGCCATCTTCCGCTTCTGGTTAGACCGCGGCATCGACGGGTTCCGGATCGACGTCGCCCATGGGCTGATCAAGGACACGACCTTCCCCGACGTTGGCAAGGCCGCCAAGCTGCTCGAGAGCGAAACGACGGCGAACCATCCGTTCTGGGATCGGGATGGTGTACATGCCATCAACCGCCGCTGGCGGGCGATTCTCGATGAGTACGACGATCGCATGATGGTGGCCGAAGCGTGGGTGGCCGCCCATCGGCTGCCGCTGTATTTGCGCCCCGATGAGTATCATCAGTCGTTCAACTTCGATCTGCTGGCCACCGAGTGGAACGCTGCGGCGTTCGCAGAGGTGCTCGACAAGTCGGTGACGGCCGCCGAATCAATCGGGGCGTCGTCTACTTGGGTGTTGTCGAACCACGACGTGATGCGCCACGCAACCCGCTACGGGCTCGATGACGGCGTCAGCTGGAGGCAGTGGCCGATGGCTGGGCCCGTGTCGGCGCTAGACGTCGAGAAGGGGCGGCGTCGGGCGCGTGCGGCGTGCCTGATCACGTTGTCGCTTCCCGGTTCGGCCTATGTGTATCAGGGCGAAGAGCTCGGGCTGCCCGAGGTGTGGGACCTGCCCAGCGATGTGCTCGACGACCCGACGTGGATTCGGTCGAACGGAGCGGAGAAGGGGAGAGACGGGTGCCGGGTACCGATTCCCTGGGAACGAACCGGGCCATCGTTCGGGTTCGGTGACAGCGAAGCGTGGCTGCCCCAGCCGGCCTCCTTCGGCGAGCTTTCCGCCGAGGCGCAAGGCGACGATGCAACGTCGTGTCTGTCGTTGTATCGCACCGCCATTGCCCTGCGTGCCAACCATCTTGTGGGCGAGGCTGCGTTTGCGCTGGACACCACGTTCGGCGATGACGTCTTGGCCTATCGCCGTGGAGATGTCTTGGTCGTGGTGAACATGGGCCGTAACCCGATTGAGCTGCCGTCGAGTTGGCGTGTGCTGGTCCGATCGGACTTCGGTGACAGCGCAGTGCTGCCGCCAGACACGGCAGCGTGGCTAAGTATGGGTTAGTGCGGGAGCCACTCCTCGCCGCTGGTGACGTCGAGGCCTTAGGGCGCCGAGAAGGTGTTCGCGGAGCCGACGTTCTTCGCTGAAAACCAACAAACCCCTGATCCCAACTTTCGTTGAGATCAGGGGCTTGTCGTTGTACGCCCCCTCGGGATCGAACCGAGGACCTGCGGATTAAGAGTCCGATGCTCTACCAACTGAGCTAGAGGCGCATGTTTTGTGTCACCCGAGCGTATCGAAACCTGTGCAGGATCCGACACTTTCGTCGACATGGGGTGGCTGACGGGATTTGAACCCGCGACCGCCGCGACCACAACGCGGTGCTCTACCTAGCTGAGCTACAGCCACCATGAGGCGGCCCTCACTATAGAGGCCCAAATCGTCGTTGGCGACGCGAGGACGCACGAATCTCAAAAACAGGTTGCATGCCCTGAATTTGGTCGATTGCCGTCAGCGCGAAGAGCGTCGCGTGTTGAGCCCCGATAGTCTCAATCACTGCTCGCCCCCGTGGCCAAATTGGATAAGGCAACGGGCTTCTATCCCGTCGACTGCAGGTTCGAGTCCTGCCGGGGGCACAACGGCAACTAGCGCTTGGGCGCAGGCTTTCGGCGTGTCCACCGCGACGCCCGGCCGAGCAGCGGAGCGAGCGCAAGCGGGGAAATTGGGGCATGCCACAAGAACCCCTGCCCGAGCGGCACCTGCAATTGGCGCAATATGTCGGCTTGGGCGGGACGCTCGACGCCCTCGGCAACGGCGATGCGCCCTTCACCCGAGACAATGTCGAGAATTGCCTTGAGCCTCGCCTCGGCTCGCTCGTCGACATCGATATCGGAGATAAACGAGCGGTCGATCTTGACCGTGTCGCACGGAAATTTCAGCAAGCGATCGACGTTCGAGCCCTCGATGCCGAAATCGTCGATAGCGACACGAATGCCGCGCTCGCGCAAAAGATTCAACGAATGGATGAGGTCATCGGCGTGGGCGTGCAAGCGATGCTCCGTCACCTCGATCTGCAGCATTGATGGCGGGACACGATTCTGGCGCAACGTGTCGAAGATCTGCCGAGTGCTGTCGGAATCCGACACGTGGTCGGGCTGCAAATTGAACGACAACGTGAAGCTCTCATCGATGACGCCCTGAGCCAGCCAGTCACTCAGTTGTGCGATCGAGCGAGTCAGAATTTCGAGGTCGAACTTGTCGAACTCGCCACGTTCCGTTCCCGGCGGAAGGAACGATGATGGGTCCAACATGCCCAGCACCGGGTGCATGTAGCGGGCCAGGACCTCAACCCCGACGATGGCGCCGGTACCAATGTCCACGACAGGCTGGTACACCAAGCGAATTTGGTCCGTGGAAATCTCGGTCTCTTCGACACCCGCCGTTGCCGCCTGGCGCAAGCCACGGCGCCGTTCCTTCTCGCGGTACATCGCCAGATCGGCGTTCTTCAACACGCCATCTGCGGTGTCGGTGACCTTGGCAATGGCCAGGCCGACCGAACCACCAACACGTTGTTGGGTTCCGTTGACCACACATGTGGCGTCGAGGGCACGCTCGACCTTGCCCGCAAGCAGGCGAGCCGTTGCCGGGTCGGTGCGCGACAGCACACAGAATTCGTCGCCACCGAACCGCGAGATCAGCTCATTGGGCCCACACGCGGACCCCAACTGTGCCGCAACAAACTTCAACACCAGGTCGCCGCCCTCGTGGCCTTGGGTGTCGTTGATGCCCTTGAAGCCGTCGATGTCGCAGAACAACACCGCAACCTGCTCTCGTGCTCGCAGCGCAGCCGTTAGCTCCTCCACCAGGCGGCCTCGGTTCGCGAGCCCGGTGAGGGGGTCGTGGGTGGCCCGATGTTGCAGCTCGCTCGCCGATTGAGAACGCTTGGCTTCCTCGGCATACAACCGGTCATCGAGGGATTG
This sequence comes from Caprella mutica, assembly GCA_947561585.1. Lineage (NCBI taxonomy): Eukaryota > Metazoa > Arthropoda > Malacostraca > Amphipoda > Caprellidae > Caprella > Caprella mutica. Next base: position 827,781 of record CANNZV010000094.1, on the reverse strand, counting down.
CAGCGTGCGAGACAACATGCCGATCTCGTCGTCGGATGTATCGGTGAGCGGTGAATTGAGACGATGACGGTCGAGTTCCTGGGCGCCTTCAACCACCCGACGCAAACGTGTGCGCACGGACAGAATCGGTAACAGTGACAGCGCACCAACGAGCCCAAACACGGGAAGTAGCCACAAGGGCAGGTTACCAATGCCGGTGTCATCAACATCGGTCACGACGATCACTGCCCATTCGGCCGGAGCGACGTGACGCGCCACCACAGCTGACCGGCGGCCGTTTATTGCGGTATCGGGCGAAACAAAGCGGCTTTCCTCGTCGAGCACCATGTTGATCAGCTCGGTCGTCGGCTCATCTGGTTGCCCCACAAAGGACCGATCGTCTCGTCGCGACGGCGAGAAGATGACCGCCACCCCCGAGGTATTGCGCACGGCCAACATCGTTTCCGCGCCGGGTGCTTCGGGCGGCGAGGATACGCTAAGCACAAGGTCTGACACGTCGTAGGTAGCCAACAAGATCTTGCCGCCGCTTTCGGGAACCGGGGTTCCCATCGCCACGCCGGGCACGCCGCTTTGAATGCGGGTCGCTCCAATGGTCGTGGCCGAGCTCGATCGCTCGATCACATTCGGGGTTACCCCAAGGCTCGACACTTCATCGATTCCCGAAAGCACTTCGGCGGCCACAAAGTCGGTGTCTGCGGCCAGACGCTGCATGGCCGCGTCATCGACCCCGCTCGCGGCGATTGCTTCGAGGAGACGAGTAGCAGACGCAAACTCCGCTTCGATGAGCGACGTGACCGGGCTCGCAATCGCGTCCATCTGCCCGAGTGAACGCTCGACCGAACGGTCGGCTTCGCGTTGCAGCACGAGGACCACAAGCACAGAGATCGTCACGATCGCGGCTGCGAGCACGACGGCGATGCGGCGCCCGAGCGTCAAACGCATGACGAAAGACTACTTGGACTTGAGCTGATCGTAGATTCGCTTGCAGTCCGGGCAGACGGGAAACTCGTCGGGCACCCGAGTGGGTACCCATTTCTTGCCGCAGATCGCGGTTACTGCGGTTCCCAAAACGGCGCTCTCGGTGATGTCGTTCTTGCGAACATAATGCGCAAACTTGTCGTGATCACCGGTGTCTGTCGTTTCCGGACGCGTCAGCGTGTCACCTTCGACAGTTGCATTCATAGCCACATCAATCCCTACGCGCATGTTCGCAGCGTAGGCCACAAACGGCAGAAATTACCAAGTGCGCTAGGCGCTAATGAGCTCGACTCGCTCCACGAGGCCAGCAACGACCCGATCGAGTTCTTCGCCTTCGAGCACGACACGGTCCGCAACGGCAGCGCTCGGCTCCACAAATAGGTCATGCATGGGCTTCACCGATGCAGCGAATTGTTCGGTGATGCTTTGCGCTGAACGCCCCCGCTCGGCCATGTCTCGTTCGAGGCGGCGGCTGAATCGCAGCTGCTCAGAACACGACCGGAAGATCGTCATGTCGAAGCGCTCGACTAGCTCGGGGAATGCAAACAGCAAGATTCCCTCGGCGATAATGATGTCGCGGGACGGCAAGATCAGTAGGTCATCGGCTCGTTGGTGGGTGGAAAAGTCATACACGGGCATCGCCACGTCAACGCCGTCGAGCAGGGCATCGAGCTGATGGCCATACAGTTCGGCGTCGAGCGAATCGGGATGGTCGAAGTTGACCAGGGCGCGCTCGGCGAGCGACACGTGCCGTAGGTCCTTGTAGTAGGCATCGAACGGCACGATCGACACCCGGTCCGAACCAAGCGCCGTAGCGAGATCTCTGGCCAGACGGGTCTTCCCCGAACCGCTGCCACCCGAAATTCCGATGAGGAGAGCTGTCACAGGCGTCGAAGTTACCGCGCGACGCGCTCCGATTCGGCACCCGCCGCACAAAAATCGCAAAGATCTTGTGGCGTTTAGGGCCTCAATGTTTTTCCTGTGGGTCTGGTCGACTAGATTCGAGGGTGCATGACAGATCGAACCGAACTCATGGCGGCAGTAGATGGTGATATCGAACGGCTAATGGCCGATCACCTCCAGAAGCGTCCTACCTGGTACGCACACGACCTCATCAAGTGGGATGAGGGGCGCAGCTTCGTCGACGAGCCGTGGGACGAGTCCCAGTGCACGGTCAGCCCCGAGGTGCGCGAAGCCCTCGTGCTGAACCTGCTCACCGAGGACAACCTTCCGTACTACCACTACGCCATTGCGAGTCGGTCGCCGGAAGATTCCGCCATTGCCCGCTGGACGCGGCGTTGGACGGCAGAAGAGGCCCAGCACGCAATCGTCATTCGCGACTACCTCATGATCAGCCGCAACTGTGATCCCGTTGCGCTCGAAGACGACCGGGTCGCAACGATGTCCAAAGGCTGGGACAGCCCATGGACCGACCCGATCGACATCTTCGTGTACACGTCGGCTCAGGAGCTCGCGACCCGAGTGTCGCATCGCAACACCGGTGTGAAGGCCGATGACGAAGTCGCATATGAGATCATGAAGCGCGTCGCCGCCGACGAGAACTACCACTACATCTTTTACAAGGGCATCGTGACCGCCATGCTGGCGCTCGATCCATCAGCGTGTGTTCGTTCGATGCGCAAGGTGTACGAGAACTTCAACATGCCCGGGACCGTTGTGCCCCGCTTCCGGAAGCGTTCGGCGATGGCTGCTCGTGCCGAAATCTACGACCTGCGCATCCACGCCGAGAAGATCATCGCTCCAGTGCTGCGCGAATGGCAGATCGATCGCCTCGAAGGGCTCACCCCCGAAGCCGACGAGGACCGCGAGGCCCTCTTGTCCATGCCTGGTCGGCTCGTGGAGCGTGCCGAGAAGCTCGAACGCCGAGCGGCGTCAAAGGCCGGCTAGCCCCGATTCTGGCTCTGCCTGGGCCCGTGCCTGGGCCGCTGGCTCTGTGAGCAGGCGCACCAGTTCATCGACGGTATTGTCGGCGATGGCCCACATCTCATCATCGGTGCGGTCCTGGATGGGATGTTCGACGAACACCCGAGCCGCATCGAATCCGAGACGCTCGGCTTGAAGCTGAGCAGCGTCAGTAAACGGTTCTGAGGCGACGAATACCGCCGGCACTCCATCTCGTTCCAGATTGTTGATGTCGTGCACACTGCACGTCGTGCAGCTGCCTCAATCGGCGAGAGCTTCGATCACCGCATCACATTGGGACGCGATTTGATGGCGCAGGTCGGCGGGTGCTGGCTTTGCGAACGTCGGCTTCGTGAACCGCACCACGGTTGCGTTTTGGGCCTGGAGGCGGCTCTGCAACCGGTCCAGAAACACGTTACCTCGTGGTTTGGCGATATCGAGCAGCCCAATGGTGAGCCCATCGAGCGACTCGGGGCGAGTGGTTCGCTCCCGTTTCTGTGGCGTCGATTCGTCGGTCGGGTCCAACACGGTGAGGGTCATGGGGTGATCTCCTTAGTCACGGGCACGCTGCCCATTGGGCCGCTGACCCAACCGCCGATCACCGAGCTGAATAGCCCAGCTTCGCCGCCTGCATGAACGAGCAAGATGCCGCCTTCGCGGAACTTGGGAAGTTGCGCGCCTTCCAAGCCAAGACCGGCCGGAATTCCCTCGCCGATACCGTCAACGCCGCGCAGGATGTCGTCGACCTCCAAGTCGAGGTGGCCGCGCAGCTCGGTCTCGAAACGTTGCTTGTCCCAACCAGCGCTCGTAAATCGGGCAAGGTGTTCGGGGCACAGCACGAGAACCGTATCCATGCCGCTTACTCGCGGGTGCACGTTTCCGGCCATCACCTGGGCGATCGATGCGGTTAGGGACTCGGGCGTGCGGCTTTGCTGGTCGAAGATGATGCGGGGCGCCTCGCCGCAAAAGGCCGTCACGGTGTTCGTGTTGCGGTCGAACCCTCGCTCCTGCGCGAGTGTCGTCCACGGCGACCCTTCCTCGTCCTCGGCGAAGCATAATCCAAGCTTGCCGGGCTGGCCGTGGGTGCTGCGATCGATTTCGCCGGGGCGTCCGCCGCCGAGGTTGCGGACGCACAACTGCACGGCCCGACCGATCGTTGCGTTGGCCCGGTTGCCCTGGCCGAGAACGTTCATTCCCGAGTTCATGTCGAGCGTGCGTCGGATCGGGCCGTTGACGATGAGGATCGGTCCGACGCCCATTGTCGTTGCGAGGACACCGTGCATGTTGAAGTCGTCGTTGCACACGGCTTCGAGGCCGGCGATTACAACCGGCAGATACTCGGGCCTGCAGCCCGCCATTACCGCGTTGATCGCCACTTTTTCTACCGATGCCTGGGCGAGGTTGGGTGGCACGACGGCAACGATGTCGCCGGATGCGCGGGTCGTGCCGGTAAGCATCCGGGCCACTCGTTGCGGTGTGGGCGGAACGAGCGGAAGTCCGTCGCTCCATCCGCGGTCATACATTGCTTCGATCGGGTCCTCGAGCTCGGCGAAGTCGATACGGCGGCTGGTCGGCCCGCCGGTAAAAGCTGCGGCGAGCGCGTCGATTCGGTCGGGGTCGACGCTGAGGCTGCCGCAGCCGGGTCGTTGGTCGGGTAGTCCATCGCCGAGGCCGGTGGTCTCAGCGAGTTCTTCCCAGTCGCTGCGCTTCCAGCCAACCGTGCGGGCGGTTTCGGTACCCTCGACGAGACGGATGAGCGTGGGAACGGTTTCGATGTCGTGGTGCCACGACGTTGCGAGCTCGGCGTCGTGGAGGACGCCGTCGAGGACGGGGAAGTTCGGGTCGTCCTGCGTGATGATCGTGAGCGATTGGGGTGTTCCGCTCAGTTCGGCCAGCACCGGTTCGATCATCTCGCACGTGGCGCAGTCGCGTTTGACGAACACGACGAGACCAGTTGCTGGCAAAGCGAGAGCCTCGGGCGGTGTCATGCACGAGTCTTTCACCTCAACGCGCAAACATCCAGTGTCACACCCGATGCGTACAGTTGCCCCATGGCAAATTTGGACTTCAGCGCCCGGTAGCCGAGCGCCACGGTCCACAGATTAAACCGGGTCGCGGCCTCGGGCGTTCTGTGGACATAGGCGCAGCGTACACGAGCACCATGGTCCGAAGAACGGCATGCACTTCCCCCTCAACGCAACGATCCACGAAGGGGATAGCTATGCGCGATTTCTACGCGTTTGTTGCCGAACACCACGGCGTTTTCACTCGCAGTGAGGCCGAACAGCTTGGCGTAACTAAGAGCAAGCTCGAGACGATGCGCCGTCGAGGCGAAATCATCCGCACCAGACCCGCCACCTACCGGGTCGCTAGTGCGGCACGAACCTGGCGTTCCCAGCTGCGCAGCGCGGTTGCGTCCGCTGGTGGCGCCGCCAGCCACCGCTCCGCGGCCGCGCTGTGGAATCTCGACGGGTTCCCCGATGCGCTGGTGGAGCTCACGATTGGCAACCATCGACGGGTGCGAATGCCCGGCGTGCGGGTTCACCGGTCTACCCAATATGGCCTCACGGACGAACGCGAGATCGACGGCATTGTGGTGACGGGAATCGAACGGACCGTGCTCGATCTGGCCGCTGTTGTGTCGTCGCGGCGGTTGGAAGCAGCGATCGACTCGGCGATCCGGTTGGAGCTGCTCGACTGGCCCGACCTGTATCGAACGCTCGTGTTGCACTCGCAGCGGGGGCGAGATGGCTGCGGGCGGCTTCGCAAGGTGCTCGACGTGCGCTACGGCGATACGACCATTCCCGACAGCAAATGGAATCGCGATGTTGGCCTGTTGCTGCTAGACGCTGGCCTGCCAGAACCGCGCTATGAGTACGAGGTGAAGTCGGGGTCGGGCGCAATCATCGCCCGGGTCGACCTCGCGTACCCCGAACGGAAGGTAGCGATCGAGCTTGATTCGGTGCGATGGCATTTCAATAAAGTTTCGTTCGAAGCGGACCCTCGCCGAAAGAACCGGCTGATCGTTGCGGGATGGACCGTGCTCACCTTCACGTGGTCCGACTATGTCGATGCCCCAAATGAGCTGATCGAAACCGTGCGAGCTTCGCGTTCTGCGGAGTTTGATGCCGCCTAGGTGAGCCGCATTGTCCAAATTTCGCCCTGGGGAGCGGCGACTGGTGTTCTGCGGAGTCTGGTGCCGCCTGGGCGTGCGTCAATCTCCAAATTTCGGATCGGTGGGCGGCAATATCCAAATTTGGGGGAGCGGAGTTGGGTTGGCGGAACTTTCGCTATGATGGTCGTTCACCTGCGGGTGTAGTTCAACGGTAGAACCTCAGATTTCCAATCTGATGATGGGGTTTCGATTACCCCCACCCGCTCAGTACAGAAGCCCAGGCCTCGTGCCTGGGCTTCTTTCGTTTTGTCCGAGCTGGCTCCGCTCGGGCGGTCGAACGCAGCACTGCGCTAACACCCGACGGCCCCACAAATCATCGACCGGAAGTGCACGGGAAAAGCAGTAGGCTTGCGCCCTGTGAATAGCACGCTTGAAACCCTCGACGACAACATGGTCAAGTTGTCGATCACCATAGACGCAGCCGAATTCGAGCCAAAGCTCGACGAGGCCTACAAGGCCATTGCCAAGGAGGTCCGGATGCCGGGCTTCCGTCCCGGAAAGGTACCGCGCAAGCTCATTGAGCAGCAGTACGGGGCCGGCATGGCACGCGAGGAAGCAATGCGCACCGCGCTTCCCGAGTTCTACTCCAAGGCGGTCGACGAGCACCAGGTTGACGTCATCGCCGCTCCCCAGATCGACATCACAGGCGGACAAGACGAAGGCGATGTCAGCTTTGACGCAATGGTCGAGGTGCGTCCGGTCATTTCCGTGGTCGGCTACGACAACCTGCGCGTCGAGGTACCATCGCCGACCGTCACCGACGCCGACGTCCAAGAACGACTCGATTCCATTCGCTCTCAGCACGCTGAGCTTGGAGCCGTCGATCGTGCCGCCGCCGACTCCGACCATGTCACCATCGACATCGCCGGAACCATCGACGATGAGCCCGTGCCAGGCCTGACCGCCGAGGACTACGACTACGTGGTGGGGTCCGGGGCCGTGGTTCCCGAGATCGATGACAACCTGCGTGGGGCAAGCGCTGGCGACGAGCTGACGTTCACCGCCGATCACCCCGACGACAGCCAAGACGACCAGATCTCGTTCACGATCAAGGTCAAAGAAGTCCAGGAATCGGTACTGCCCGAAGCCAATGACGACTTCGCCAAGGAAGCAAGCGAATTCGAAACCCTCGAAGAGCTCGTCGCCGACATTTCCGACCGTCTCGAGACCACCAAGCGCGCTCAGGCCAACCAGGCGCTCCACGACAACACCGGTGAGGCACTCGCCGCGTTGGTCAACGAGGACGTGTCCGACGCACTCATCGAAGACGAGATGGAAAACCGTGCCCAAGACATGGCCATGCGTTTGCAGTCTCAGGGCATCCAGCTCGAGCAGTACCTGCAGATCACGGGAACCTCTCAAGAGATGTTCCGCGAGCAGCTTCGCGAGGAGGCTCAGACGAGCGCTCGCGTCGACCTGGTCCTGCGTGCAATCGTCGAGGCCGAAGACATCGAGGTCTCCGATGAAGAGCTCGACAGCGAGCTGCGCGTGCTCGCCGCACAATTTGATCGACCTTTGGAAACAATTCGGGAACAATTGGACAACGCCGGTCGTTTGGACTCCATACGATCCGACATGCGGATCCGCAAAGCGATCGAGTGGGTCACCGAACGAGCCGACATTGTCGACGAAGATGGCAATGCGGTCGATCGTGGCATATTCGAGAGCGACCCCGAACAACCTGACGCAGGTGCTGACCACGGGTCAGAGGAAGAGTAGCCATTATGAGTCCTGTCATTCCTAACGTCATCGAGAAGACCCCTCACGGCGAGCGCGGTTCCGACATCTTTTCTCGTCTCCTTAGAGAGAACATCATCTTTTTGGGCACCCCGATCGATGACATGGTGGCAAACGTCATCTCTGCACAGTTGTTGCACCTCGAGGCCGAAAACCCCGATCGTGACATCAACATCTACATCAACTCGCCAGGCGGCGACATCAATGCGTTGTTCGCGATCTACGACACGATGCAGTACGTCAAGCCGGACATCACCACGATCTGCTTCGGCCAGGCCGCATCGGCGGCAGCAGTGCTGCTCGCAGCTGGCACGCCCGGCAAGCGACTGGCGCTCAAGCACAGCCGTATTCTGATCCATCAGCCGTACTCGGGTGCACAGGGCCAAGTGTCCGACATTGAGATCGCGGCGAACGAAATCAACCGCATGAAGGTCTCTTTGGAGAACGTTCTTGCTCATCATACGGGTCAGACAGCCGAGAAAATTTCGGCCGACACCGACCGAGATTTCGTAATGACCGCCGATGAAGCCAAAGAATATGGGATCATCGACGAAGTCATTGACAATCGCAACTCGATTGATACGTCTGGGCCTATCAAGGCCGTCGACTAGTTGACCGACAGCTATGTCGTCATGACGTCGTAGCAACGGGTGTTGTTGCAAGATTTAGTTCGAAGGGGAGAGCCGAGTGGCCAAGTTTGGTGAAGGGGGAGAGCTACTCAAGTGCTCGTTCTGCGGCAAGTCGCAAAAGCAGGTCAAGAAGTTGATCGCTGGTCCCGGCGTCTACATCTGTGACGAGTGCATCGATCTGTGTAACGAGATCATTGAAGAGGAGCTGTCGGAGGCGGTAGACGTCGATTTCGGCGATCTTCCGACCCCAGCCGAAATCCACGAATTTCTTGGCACGTACATCATTGGCCAAGAACACGCGAAGAAGATCCTCGCAGTGGCCGTGTACAACCATTACAAGCGAGTCGAATTCGGAGCGAACCTCGACAACGAGGTAGAGCTCTCCAAGTCCAACATTTTGCTCGTAGGGCCGACCGGTTGCGGTAAGACACTGCTCGCCCAAACGCTGGCACGCATGCTGAACGTACCGTTCGCTATCGCCGATGCCACCGCGCTGACCGAAGCTGGCTACGTCGGCGAGGATGTCGAGAACATTCTGCTCAAGCTGCTGCAGGCCGCCGAATACGACGTGAAGAAGGCCGAGACCGGGATCATCTACATCGATGAGATCGACAAGGTCGCTCGCAAGAGCGAGAACCCCTCTATTACCCGCGACGTGTCGGGCGAGGGTGTCCAGCAAGCGCTCCTCAAGATCCTGGAAGGCACGAGTGCTGCGGTTCCGCCCCAGGGCGGCCGCAAGCACCCGCACCAAGAATTCATCCAGATCGACACGACGAACGTGTTGTTCATCTGTGGCGGAGCGTTCGCAGGCATCGAAAAGATCATCGATCAGCGTGAAGACCGCGGCGGTGTGGGCTTCGGGGCGAGCATCTCGACCCGCAAGGATCGTGATGACCTCGGCGACGTGCTCACGCGCATTCGGCCTGAGGATCTCATGAACTTCGGCCTGATTCCCGAGTTCATTGGCCGCCTGCCGGTGCTTGGGTCCGTGGGGAACTTGTACCGGGAAGACCTGGTTCGGGTGCTTACCGAGCCGAAGAACGCGCTCATCAAGCAGTACCAAAAGTTCTTCGAGTTCGAGAACGTCGAACTCGAGTTCACCGACGAAGCCCTCGGAGCGGTAGCCGATCAATCGTTGGCTCGTGGCGTCGGCGCCCGCGGTTTGCGTGCAGTCCTCGAAGAGGTACTGCTCGCCACCATGTACGACCTGCCAAGCCGTGAAGACGTGGGCAAGGTCGTCATCACCGAAGAGGTTGTGCTCGAAGGGGTGCTACCAACGTTGCACAAGATGAAGCCGCCAAAGAAGGGCGACGAACGCCCATCACGGGCCGCAAGCTAAACCTTTTCATTCCATTCCCGTCAGCACGCCTGCGGGCGTAGGCTGACCCAATGAGCTTTACAGAGGCGCTTCGGTACCTGGATCGTCACATCAACCTCGAGGCCCGCGCCGGCTACTTCGAGGACCTTTCGTTGAACTCTATGGAGAGGCTCATGGAGCTCTCCGGGGACCCGCACACGGCGTTCCGGTCGATCCACGTGACCGGCACGAACGGTAAGGGCTCAACGTCGACGATGATCGCTCGCCTTCTGCAGGCCCAGGGACTGCGGGTGGGCCGCTATTCGAGTCCGCACCTGGCATCGATTACCGAGCGAATTGAAATCGATGGCGAGCCCGTGAGCCGCGAGCTGTTCGCCGAGGAAGTTCTGGCGCTTGCTGCGGTGACCGAGCTGTCGGAGCTTCCGCCGAGCTATTTCGAGCTTCTCACGGCAACCGCCTACCGCATCTTTGCCGCTGAGGCCGTGGAGGTTGCGGTGGTCGAGGTTGGCGTGCTCGGCCGTTATGACGCAACGAACGTGATCGAAGCCGACGTGGCGGTGGTGACCAACATCGGCACCGACCACACCGACCAAAAGGGCGACTGGCGTCGAAACATTGCCACAGAGAAGGTCGGTATTTCGAAGCCGACCTCAACGCTGATCATAGGTGAAACCGACCCGGAGCTGCTCGACATCTTCACCGCCGAGCCATCGGCGGCACTGCTGGTTGCCGGCAACGAGTTTGAACTCGTCGAGGACCAGCCCGCCGTCGGTGGACGCCTCGTCGATATCCGCACGGCCCGCGGATTGTACGAGGACGTCTTCGTGTCGGTTCATGGGCAGCATCAGGCCACCAATGCATCGGTTGCCCTCATCGCCGCAGAGGAGTTCTTCGACGCGGCGCTAACCAACGACGTGGTTGCCGAAGCGCTCGGCGAGCTTGCGTTGCCCGGGCGTGTCGAGGTGGTGGCGAAAGAGCCCATGGTGGTGCTCGATGGCGCCCATAACCCCGAGGCCGCCGAGGCGCTCGCACAAACCCTGATGACGTCGTTTGGGGCCGCAAGCCCGAGAGTCTTTGTGCTGGCCACGCTCGAACCGCGTGATCCCGCCGATTTCATTGCCGATGTGGGCATTGGGCAGGGCGACTACGTCGTGGCCACTCCGGTCCAGTCGCCGCGCTCGGTGTCGGCTGAGCGCATCGCCGATGCCGCAACCGCGGCCGGGGCTACCTCGGAGGCGGCCAGTGACGTGGTCGATGCACTCGACCGGGCTCGAATCCTCGCTGGCGTGGAGGGCATTGTGATCGTGACCGGTTCGTTGTATTCGGTCGGAGAGGCTCGGTCCGAGCTGGTGTAGGGGATGGGCATCGGGGCATCGACTGGGGCTGCGGACGTTACACTCGGTGGAATGAATCGCACTTTTGTACTTTGTAAGCCAGATGCTGTTGAACGTGGTCTCGTCGGACGAATCGTGAGCCGTTTTGAGGACAAGGGCCTCAAGCTCGTCGCCGCGGATCTTCGCACCGCCGATAGCGCAACGCTCGATGAGCACTACGCCGAGCACGTCGAGAAGGGGTTCTACCCAGACCTCAAGGCGTTCATGAGCCGCGGCCCGGTTATGGCCATGGTCCTCGAAGGTCCCGAAGACACCTTCGCCATCGTTCGCTCGATGATGGGGGCAACGAACCCAGCTGAATCGCCAGCGGGAACGATTCGTGGCGACTTCGGAACCGAGATGACCGAAAACCTCGTGCACGGATCCGACAGCAACGAATCAGCCGCGCGTGAGATCGGAATCTGGTTCCCCGCTCTGTAACGAACGTGACGTTCGTGGTTTGCGCCGGTGACGGCAGCGACCACTGCATCAACACTGAATCGATAGTGATTCACCACCGAGTGAACTGGCGACAGGCTGTAGGAGCTTGTCGCCAGTTTTCGCGTCTGGGCCCGCCGAGAATTACCGTTGTTCGTGTGCGCTCCGACGTTGGGTGGATCGAGCGAACGTGACCGAGATCGCAGGGCCAACGCCAGCCCGAAAGTTGTTGATAAATCAAGCTAAAAGTGCGACCGGTTCACGCTTGGTGCTCGCTGGGACGCTTTGTGCGTTTGCCGTTTTGCAACTTGGTTACAGAAGTGCGTAAGGTTCTCTCAGATGTGCGGACCGGAACTTCCGGACCGTCGAGTACTTGGGAGCATGATGGCTGATCGCAGCTTTGGCTCATTTGCAAACTTTGGCGCCCTGTCCGGGCGCGACATGGCGGTCGACCTCGGGACCGCGAACACCTTGGTATACGTTCGCGGTGAAGGCATCGTCCTCAACGAGCCGTCCGTCGTCGCCGTAAACATCCACACCGGTGAACCACTCGCCGTTGGCGCTGAAGCCAAGCGCATGATCGGCCGCACCCCATCGCACATTCAAGCGGTCCGGCCGCTCAAAGATGGCGTGATCGCCGATTTCGACATCTGCGAGAAGATGCTTCGCTACTTCATCGAGCGTGTGCATCCTCGCAAGTGGGCGCGCCCACGCATGGTTATCTGCGTGCCTTCGGGAATCACCGGGGTCGAACAGCGCGCCGTGCAGGAAGCCGCAGAATTTGCCGGCGCCCGTCGCCCGGCCCACATCATCGAAGAGCCCATGGCCGCGGCCATCGGCGCGGGCCTTCCCGTGCAGGAGCCCACCGGATCGATGATCGTCGACATCGGCGGAGGCACCACGGAGGTGGCCGTCATCTCCCTAGGGGGAGTCGTTGCCAGCCAGTCCGTGCGCGTGGGCGGAGATGGCCTCGACGATGCGATCGTGCAGTACACCAAGAAAGAGCACAACATCGCCGTCGGGTACCGCACCGCCGAGGAGATCAAGAAGGCGCTCGGGTCCGCGTGGCCGCTGGAGAGCGAGCTGCAGGCGGAGATTCGTGGCCGCGACCTCGTGACCGGGTTGCCCAAGACGATCACGGTTTCCAGCATGCAAATTCGTGAAGCCCTCGCCGAGCCCGTTGCCGCCATCTGCGACGCGGTCAAGATGACCCTCGACCAAACCCCACCCGAACTCGCCGCCGATATCATGGAACGCGGTGTATGCCTGGCGGGCGGCGGAGCGCTGCTGATGGGGCTTCCACAGCGTCTGAGCGACGAGACCGGCATGCCGGTTTTTGTTGCCGACAACCCGCTCGATGCGGTGGCGCTCGGATCTGGCATGAGTCTCGAATCGATGAACTCCAGCTTGTTTAGTTCCGGCCCTACCTGAGTCGCTAACGATCTATGGCCGCCCCCCAAAAGTCGGGGCGTCGACGCGTCACGCTTGGCTTAGTCTTCTTGGTGTCCGCGACGCTCATTACCCTCGATTTTCAAAGCTTCGGGCCACTCGGCACCATCCAGGCTGGTGCGCGTGAAGTAGTCGCCCCTATCCGTGTCGGTGGTGAACGTATCGCGTCGCCAATTACCGGCCTTTGGGACGGGGCGAGCAACTACGACGAGGTCGTCGCCGAGAATGAGAAGTTGCGCGCCGAAAACGACCGTCTGCGTGGCGAGCTGGTGCGAAGCGGCGTCGACCGGGCCGACTACGACGCCTTATTGGCGATAAACGGCCTCGAAGTGCCCGAGGACTATCCGCTGCTACTCGGCAAGGTGCGCACCGGAGAGGTCGGTAACTTCACCGCTGGCGTGATCGAGATCGATGTAGGAACCCGAGACGGCGTACAAAAAGACATGGCGGTTATCACCGCGGCCGGTGTGGTCGGGCGTATCGAATTTGCGAGCCTGTCGTCGGCGACGGTTCGCCTGGTATCGAGCAACGAGTTCGTGATGGGAGTGGAGGTAGCCGGAGAGGTCGGTTTGGCTCGCGGGACCGGATCGCCAACCGTGATCGAGATCGCCCAGGGCATTGGAACGCGTGCCGAAATTAGTGTCGGTGACCCAGTCACCACAACGGCCAGCGAACGTACGCTGTTCCCGCCGAACTTGGTCATTGGCACCGTGGCGGGGTCCGAGGATGATGAGGAAGCGTCAAACCAGCTGCTCGAGGTCGAGCTCGCTGCGAACCCCGTCGATCTGCGCTTCGTGAGCGTCGTGCTCGTCGAACCTGGTTCCGGGGTCGAAGACAGCCCCGTGGGCGCGGCCCGATGACCCGAGTTCGAACCGCCGTCGTGCTCTTCGTGGCATGGGGGCTGCAACTGTCGATCTTTGCGCAACTGCGTCCCTTCGGCGTCGCCCCCGACCTCCTCCTCGCGGCAGCCCTCGTTGGTGCACTTGCCGGCGGAAGCGAATTCGGGGTGCGCAACGGCTTCGCGGCCGGGCTCCTGCTCGACCTGGTGGTACCCGGGCCCCTCGGGCTCGCAGCCGGCGTGTACGGCTCGTTCGCGTTCCTGGTCGGCCAAGCGGGCACCGCAGTGGACTCCGATGATCCACGAGTGCTGCCGGCGCTCATGTGGGTCATGGCGTTCTTGGCCACAACCGCATACGGGATCGGCCTCGGCGTCTTGGGCTCGGAACACTTCGTATCGTGGCGCCTCGTGGGTGTATCAGCCGTCGTGGGGTTGTATGCGGTTCCGATGTCGTTTGCGTTTCGGGCCGCGTACGCGTGGGTGCTCGCCGATCCGGCCGGGGCGCGTACCGACCCGGCACGGTCTGTGGTGAACTAGTGGCGATGACGACGGGACCGGAGTAGTGGAGGACACCAGCCGCGTGCGACTCCGAGTGCTCGGAGTGGTGGCGATCTCGTTGTTTCTCGCGCTCTTCGGCCGGCTGTGGTACCTGCAAGCCCTCGAATCGGAACAGTTTGAGGTGCGCGCCGAACTCAACATCACCCGATCGATCCGCACCCAAGCCCCACGCGGCCAAATCTTTGACCGCAACGGCCGGGTGCTCGTCGAGAACCGCCTGTCGACAATCATCACGATCAACAAGGACGAGCACGTCACCCGGCTGAAGTCGCTCGGCTTCACGACGCTTTCGCAGCGACGAGAGTTCCGCGAGAAGATGTTTGCCGATCTCGCATTCGAGCTGTCCCAGTCCGGTCAGCTCACCAAGGTCTCCGAGCTCCAACGTTCCTTCGACGACCCGTCGTTCACGTCGTTCGACGACGTTCCCATCGCCCGAGACGTCGACGAAGAGCTGCTCATCTTCATTGGTGAGCGGCCCGACACGTTCCCCGGTGTGGCCGTGGACCAAGACCTCGTTCGCAGCTATCCGTTCGGCAATAGCGCTGCGCACATTCTGGGATACGTGGGCTCGATCACGGGCGGCGAATTCGAATCGAAGCAGAGCCAGTACCTGATCGATGATCCCACCAGCGATGACCCCGCCGACCTGATTGAGGCACCAAGAGGCAAGCCGTATCGCAGCAACGACGAGATCGGCAAACAGGGAATCGAGAAGTTCTTCGAGGACGACCTTCGGGGCGTTCCCGGCACCCGTGAACTGCTGGTCGACAACGTCGGCAACCTCGTCGACATCGTCGACGAGTCGGCGCCGACTCGCGGATCTGATGTGCACCTGACGATCGACATCGACCTGCAGGTGCTCCTCGAACGAGAGCTCGCCCAAACGCTCGAACGGGCCCGTGCGGTCGAGGTGCTCCAAGACGAAGCGCCATTCCGGGCGCCCGCTGGCGCTGCGGTGATCGTCGATCCTCGTAACGGGGATGTGCTCGCCATGGCCTCCTACCCCACGTTCAACCCGGGGGACTTCATCGACGGCATCAGCCAGGACCAGTTCGACAAGCTGAGCGGTCCCCAGTCCCATCAGCCGTTGGTCAACCGGGCCGTCTCGGAGATCTACCCAGCGGCATCGACCTTCAAGCCGTTCACGGCCATCGCCGCCGAGGTGTTCGACGTCTTTGGCTGGCAGCACGTGGAAGAGTGGAACGTGCCCACCTCCGACCCGGGATACTGGGACCTCGTATCGTGTAACGTCGACTACAGCGGCGACGTCGAAGGTGCGATCGGCAGCGGTTGTCGTAAGCGAAACGCCGGCGACGCGTCGATGGAAGGCGTGGACCTGCGCCACTCGATAGCGTTCTCTTCCGATACCTACTACTACAAGATCGGCGAAGCGTTCTGGATTGCCCCCGACGACGAGATCGAACCCGACGGGATCCAGCAGACGGCCCGACAATTCGGATTCGGTACCGAGACCGGCGTGCAGCTGCCCAACGAGAAGGGGGGGTCGATGATGGACGCCGAGGTGTTCCGCCAACGGCATCTCGATAACCCTGGAGCATTTCCTCGAGGCCAGTGGGGCCCCGGGGACAACACCGACATAGCAATCGGGCAGGGAAGCGTTGCGGTGACGCCACTGCAGCTGGCGAACGCGTACGCAACGCTCGCCAATGGTGGAACGGTCTTCTCGCCAAACGTCGTGTCGCTCGTCGATCCGCCCACCGATGCCGAAACGCCGATCGTGTTCGGGCCACGCGTGCTTCGCGAAGTGGACATCCCCGACACGATCGAGAGCGAAATTCTCGACGGCCTCCTTGGGGTAACCATGCTCCCTAAGCCCGACATCAGCCAACCGAGCGGGACCGGATACGACGCCTTCAACCGCGGCCCGGGCGAAGAGAAGTGGGTGGGAGGCGTCGAGTTCGACCTACTCAACTGGCCAGTTGCGGGAAAGACGGGCACCGCTGAGGTCACCGGCCTGGCCGACAACTCGATGTTTGCCGGGTTCGGGCCCAGCGGCTCACCCGCGTGGGGAACGAGCGTCAACGAACCCGAGTACGCAATTGCCGTGATCCTCGAGGAAGCGGGCTTCGGGTCGAAGCACGCGGCACCGATGGTGGCCCGCATCTTTGACGCGATCGCCACCGACGGCGTGGACCGGGCGGTCCCGCAAGACGAGATCGACACGTTCTACGGTGTGGACAGCATCACCGACCTTTCGGGGACCTCGAGCTCCACGGATGACCAATGACCGCGATTCGCACCCCATCGAGTAGATCCACGAACCGAGAGTTCGACGGCCCGTTTTGGCTTCGCATCGACGCCTCCATCGTGTTGCTCAGCGCAGGGCTGCTCGCCATCGGGGTCGTCGTGGTGTACTCGGCGACCAGAGGCGTACTCGACCCCGAAGTTGACGTCGCCGACACCGGGTTCTTGCAGAAACAACTGATGTTTGTGGGTGTGGGGTCTTTCCTCGCCACGGTGGTCGCCACCGTCGACTATCGCAAAGCCAAGATGGCCGTGCCCATGATCTACGTGGCGTCGGTCATCTTGCTGATTGGCTTGTTTCCTTTCGGTAGCGACCTCAACACGTTCGCTAAGTCGTGGTACTCGTTGGGCTTCATCACGTTGCAGCCATCGGAGTTCGCAAAACTCTCGCTCATCTTGGCTCTCGCGTCGTGGTACAGCTCGGTGCAGTCCCGGGAAGGTCTTCAGCTCGTCAATGTGGGGCTTGGCCTCGCCATAGCGGGCGTGTTTGCAGCGCTAGTTCTCCTCCAGCCCGACTTCGGAACAGTCATGGTCTACGCCGCGATCGTTGCGGGAATCGTGGTGGTCGCGGGCGTGGCGATGCGTCACGTAGCGCTGGTGCTCGGCCTGGTGAGTATTGCGATCTTCTTGATGATCCGCGCGGGGTTCCTGCTCGAGACCCAGCTCAACCGTTTCACCTCCTTCGTGGACCCCGAGAGCGAAGCTCGCTACAACGTGAACCAAAGCGAGATCGCCATCGGTAACGGCGGCATCAGCGGCAAGGGCCTCTTCCAGGGGAGCCAGAACAACAACTCGCTCGTGCCTGAGAAGGAATCGGACTTCATCTTCAGCGTGCTCGGCGAGGAATTCGGATTTATTGGGGGCGCGGTGATGCTGACGTTGTTTGGCCTTTTGCTCACCCGCATTTGGCGAGTCGCGCACCTCGCCGAGGACGAGTTCGGCCGGTTGATCTGTGTGGGCGTGTTCTCGATGTTTTTGTTCCAGGCGTTCCAGAGCGTGGGAATGAACATGGGAATGATGCCGGTTACCGGAATTCCGTTGCCGCTCATTAGCTATGGCGGCTCATCGATGCTCACGAGTTTGATTGCGCTGGGGCTCGTGGAGAACGTGCACGCACACCGTCTGCGGTAGCGAAGAGTCGAGCGGGCATCTGTATCTCGGCGTGTTCGAGCCGATACAGTAATCAAGTAACACAACAGGCGAGCAGTTTCGCCTACGAAGGTTGCAATGAACGCCAACACGTCGACAACGAAGATGCGAGCCAGCTATGGCCAAGCACCGTTGTCGCCTCTCTCGATGAGCAGTTCTCTTTGGGAGTTTCAACAGATTTTGCACGCTTCAGCGCGGATCGAGCCGAGTACGGCCGCCGTCAGCGTGCGGCGCACCAGTAGTTCCAGGTGCGCGATGAGAAGGGAAAAATATGTCCGACGAAGTAGCGGCGAGCGATCGCCAGGGGAGCGGCCAGGCCGCACCTAACCGTTCGAAATCCACGTCGCAGGGGTCCCCTGAGGCAACGAACAACCAACAGGTTCCATCAGAACCACAAAATCGAAAGCCCAAAATTGGTGATAGTCGCCCCGCGCCCGCACCATCGCGTGAGCAGGCGTCCGAGTCCGGCAACGCCAGCAACGGCGGAAGCAATGGAAGCGGTGGAGGCCGACGTCGTCGCCGTGGTGGAGGCAGTGGTCAAAACAACGGCAGTGGTCAAAACAAGGACGCCTCGAACGAGCCTTCAAGCAGTTCTGGATCAAACAATTCCGGATCCGAGCAAGCCTCAAACGGTGGTGGTTCAAATGGTTCTGGCTCCGGCGGGTCCAACAACAACCAAGGCGAAGGCGGCCAAAAGCGGCGTCGTCGTCGTGGTGGCCGTGGCCGCGGAGGAAAGGGCGGTGGGCAAAATACTGGCGGCTCACCGAGCCCGGTCACCGCGCTCACTGGAGAAGCGGTCGAACTCGACGACGAGACCCTCGCATTGCGCAAGGGCCGCGAACGCAAGGGAAAGCCAGCTGGCCGCTACATGATGTGCGTGTCGGTACGTGACGAAGCCACACAGATTGCGGTGCTCGAAGGGCGCACGCTCATCGAGCACTACGTGTCTCGCCCCGCCGATGATGTGTCGCAGATCCATGGCAACATCTATTCGGGCAAGGTGCAAAACGTGCTCCCTGGTATGGAAGCTGCGTTCATCGACATCACCACGCCAAAGAACGCCGTGCTCTACCGCGGCGATGTTCGGGCCAAGGGAAGCGACAACCGCGCCACCAAAATCGAGCAGCTCCTCAAGCCCAAGCAAACCATCTTGTGCCAGGTCACCAAGAACCCGATTGCTCACAAGGGCGCTCGCCTCACCGAAGAGGTGTCCCTGCCCGGACGTTTCGTCGTGCTCGTTCCCAACAGCGATACCTATGGCATCTCCAAGCGCCTTCCCGACAAGGAACGCAAGCGCCTGCGCAAGATCCTCGACCGGGTGAAGCCGCAGGGCGCTGGAATCATCGTGCGAACCGCAGCCGAGAACGTGACCGAAGACGAGATCGTCAACGATGTGAAGCGCCTTGCCGATCAGTGGGCGGCGATTGAAAAGCTGGCCAAGAACTCCGGCGCCCCCGCACTGCTCTACCGAGAACCAGAAATGGCCGTGCGTGTCATCCGCGAGGAATTCAGCAAGGACTACCGCGGCATCGTCATCGACGACCGTGCGCTGTACGAAGACGTCAAGGGCTACGTGGAATCGATCACGCCAGCCCTAGCCGATCGTGTGCAGTTCTATGACCGAGACGCCGAACCGCTGTCGTTGTTCGAACGCCATCACGTCGCCGAACAGCTGCGAAAGGCGGTCGACACCAAGGTGTGGCTTCCATCGGGTGGATCGCTCATCATCGAGCAGACCGAGGCGCTCACCGTGATCGATGTGAACACCGGCAAGAACGTCGGCAAGTCGAGCCTCGAAGAGACCGTGTACCGCAACAACCTCGAGGCCGCACGTGAGGTCGCTCGCCAGCTGCGGCTCCGTGACGTCGGCGGCATCATCGTGATCGACTTCGTCGACATGGAGATCAAGAAGAACCGCGACGAAGTAGTACGCGTCTTTAGAGAAGCGCTTGCACAAGACAAGACCCGTACACAGGTGTTCGAAATCTCCGAGCTTGGTTTGGTCGAGATGACTCGCAAGCGCATTGGCGAGGGCTTAGTCGAGTCGCTGTCACAGACGTGCGAGACCTGTGAGGGCCCCGGTCACATCCTCGACGAGGCACTGCTCGACATTTAGCCGCCAAGGGCGGCGATCACCTCTGGTGGGGCTTGAACGAGCTCTATGAGCACGCCTGCGCCCGCAAGCGGGAAATCGTCGGTTGGCGACGGATGAATAAAGCACACATCGTGCCCGGCGGCTCCGCGTCGGATGCCGCCCGGGGTGAAACGCATGCCCTGGTCGGTGAGCCAGCCAACAGCGCGAGCCAAATCATCGACCCAGAGCCCGACGTGATTCAACGCCGGTTGATGAACCCGAGGCCTCGCCTCGGGGTCGAGGGGCATCATGAGGTCCACCTCGACGGCGTGCGCGCCGGTACCCAACGTCAAGATGTCCTCGGCCACGTTCTCCGATGCCGATTCGTATTCGCCGGTCTTGGTGACCCCGAGCGTGTCGATCCACAGAGAACGAAGCACCTCGAGGTCAGCGTTGCCGATAGCGATCTGTTGCAGGCCCAAAATGGTGAACGGCCGTGACGGACTAGTCATTGACGTGTGCGCTCCTGATCAGCTCGAGAACTTCGGTGGCGGCGTCGGGGATGTTAGTTCCCGGGCCGAAGATGCCGGCAACGCCAGACTTGTACAGCTCGTCGTAGTCCTTGGGCGGAATTACCCCGCCGCAGATGACGGCGATGTCGGAGCCTGCGCTTCGTAGCGACCCAATGAGTTCCGGGACGAGCGTCAGGTGGCCTGCTGCATGGCTCGAGACGCCAACGACGTCTACCTCGTGGGCGATGGCCTCTGCGGCGGCCTCGGTTGGGGTTTGGAACAGCCCTCCCACATACACATCGAAACCGAGATCGGCGAAGGCGGTCGCGATCACCTTGCCGCCACGGTCGTGGCCATCCTGGCCCATCTTGGCCACAAACATCTTGGGTTTGCGGCCTATCGCACGTTGGAATCCCTGCACGGCTTCGGTCAGGGCGCCAAATTGCTCGTCGCCCTCATAGGCGGCAGCGTACACGCCCGACAACAGCTGGGTCTCGGCCTGGTGCCGTTCGAACACCGCTTCGAGGGCGTCAGACATTTCGCCGACCGTGCATCGGGCTCGTGCCGCGGCTACACATGCGGCGAGCAGGTTGCCCGAACCCATGGCGTGGTTGGTGAGCGACTCGAGCGCAGCCTCGGTTTCGTTCTCGTCACGTTGGGACCGAATTTCTTCGAGGCGTCGAATCTGCTGTTGCCGCACCTCGGTGTTGTCGATATCGAGCACATCGACCGAATCGTCGTTGTCGACCTGATACTTGTTCACACCCACGACGGTGTCGTGCCCGCGATCGATACGGACTTGGCGCAACGCGGCGGCCTCCTCGATACGCAACTTCGGTGCGCCCGTTGCGATGGCTTTGGTCATGCCCCCCATCGACTCCACCTCGGCAATGATCTCTCGTGCTCGATCGGCAAGCTCTGCGGTGAGCGACTCGACGTAATAGCTGCCGGCGAGGGGATCGACCGTACGGGTGACGCCGGTTTCCTCCGCGAGAATCAGCTGGGTGTTGCGGGCAATGCGAGCACTGAACTCGGTGGGGAGCCCAAGTGCTTCATCGAAACTGTTGGTGTGCAGGCTCTGGGTGCCGCCGAGCACGGCGGCCATGGCCTCGAATGCGGTGCGTACCACGTTGTTGTGCGGGTCCTGCTCGGTGAGCGAAACCCCCGACGTTTGGCAGTGGGTGCGCAGCATCGACGACTTCGCGTCTTGCGGGTTGAATTGTTCCATCAGTTCGGACCACAGGAGTCGGGCGGCCCGCAGCTTGGCAATCTCCATGAAGAAGTCCATGCCGATGTTGAAGAAGAAGCTGAGTCGCGGGGCGAACGCATCCACGTCCAAGCCCGCATCGAGCGCAGCGCGCACGTATTCGACGCCGTCGGCCAACGTGTACGCAAGCTCGAGGTCACACGTGGCTCCAGCCTCTTGAATGTGGTAGCCCGAGATGGAGATCGAGTTGAATTTCGGCATGTGTTGGCTGGTGTAGCCAATGATGTCGGCCACGATCCGCATGCTCGGCTCGGGCGGATAAATGTAGGTGTTACGCACCATGAACTCTTTGAGAATGTCGTTCTGAATGGTGCCAGACAGCTGGGATTGATCGACGCCTTGCTCCTCGCCCGCAACGATGTAACAAGCAAGAATCGGCAGCACTGCGCCGTTCATGGTCATCGACACGCTCATCTCATTGAGCGGGATGCCGTCGAACAAGATCTTCATGTCCTCGACCGAATCGATGGCCACCCCGGCCTTGCCTACGTCGCCAACGACGCGAGGATGATCGCTGTCGTAGCCGCGGTGAGTGGCCAGGTCGAAGGCGACCGACAAGCCTTTTTGTCCAGCTGCCAGGTTGGCCCGATAGAACGCGTTGGATTCTTCGGCGGTGGAGAACCCGGCGTATTGGCGAACCGTCCACGGTCGATTCGTGTACATGGTTGCCCTCGGGCCCCGAACAAACGGGGCAACGCCCGGTGTGCCACCGAGGTGGGCAACGCCGTCGAGGTCATCGGCGGTGTACAAGGGCTTGACATCGATGCCCTCAGGCGTCGAGACGGTCAGCGAGCTCGTATCCTTGCCACGCAGCTCTTTGGCAGCGAGGTCGTTCCACTCAGCGTTAGTCATAGTTCCATTATTAGTGCACAGTGGTGGTAAAAACGCCAGCTCTATTGGGACCGCCACGTGGCAGTTTCTGGGCAAACGAGGGCTGCGGTCGTTAGCGAAGGTCCCGCATGAGGCCCTCTTGGGTGGCCGAGGCCACGAGAGTTCCGTCCTCGGTAAAGAAGTGGCCCACATTGAACCCGCGGGCTCCAGACGCCGACGGCGACGTCATCGTGTACAGCAGCCATTGGTCGGCCTTGAACGGTCGGTGGAACCAAATGGAGTGATCCAGGCTGGCCGCCATGATCTTGTCGAAGCCCTTTGCGTGCACCCGAACCGCGGTGCCGAGCAGCGCAAGGTCGCTGAGGTAGGTGAGGAGCAGCCGATGGGTGATTGGGTCGTCGGGAATCGAACCGTTCGTGCGCACCCACATCGTTCGTTCCATGACTCCGGGAACCCAGTCGACCGGATCCGAAAAGTGTCGGAATTCGATGGGAACGCCATCGAGCGCCCAATGCGATGGCAAGTAGTCTCGTGGCGTCAACCCAAAATCGGTTGGGGCAGGCGCCGCATCGGGCCCTGGAACGTCCGGTGCGTCGGCCTGATGATCAAATCCGGACTCATCCTTGTGGAACGACGCCGACAGGTTATAGATGGCCTCGCCGCGCTGGCGGGCGACAACACGGCGAGTGGCGAAGCTACGGCCATCGCGGATGCGGTCTACGTCGTAGATGACGGGGAATTTCGGGTTGCCGGGCCGCAGAAAGTAGCTGTGCAGGGAATGCACACTGAGGTCGTCGATCGTGCCGTAGGCGGCCGCCAACGATTGAGCGGCCACGATTCCCCCAAAGAGCCGGCCACGCTCCCAGTATGGAGGATGGCCCCGGTAGAGGTTTCGATCGATCTCTTCGAGGTCGAGGCTGGCGACGATGGCATCGACGTCTCGTTGGTCTGCGGAGGGCATTGGGCCACCGTAGCGCCGCTGGGTCGGCCCGAGACCCATCGGGCCCCGGACCTCGCCGGATGGGGTCTAGCCGCAGGTAATGTCCACGTTCTGTCCGCCCTCACGGGATCGAACGACATAGGTACCTGACGCGCCCGTGTATTCACGGGTGCCGTTGGCCGAAACCCGGTCGAGGTACGTGCCGTTGCGGCGGATGATGTAGTTGTCGTTCTCGTTGTTGAACGCCGACCATGTGATCGTGGTGTTGTCGCCAACGTTGGTGGCAACACAGGCCGGGCCTTGACCGCCACCGCCTCCGGCGTCGGGTACCTGCCCGCACGAAATGTCGATGGTCGAACCGTTTTCACGGGAGCGAATGTCGATCGTGTCACCGGTGGATACTTGGCCGGACCACTGGCGTTGATCTGCCGGAATGTTCTCGTGCCAGCGCCCGTTGCGGCGGATGATGTAGTTGTCGTTCTCGCCGTTGAAGGCCGCCCAGGACACACTTCCGTCGGCAGCCATCGTGCAGCCACCTTCCGCGGGCGGGGGAGCGCCGTCCTTGTGCAGCATTACGACGTGGTCTGCGCTTTGGCCATCGACGGTGGTGAAGGCGCCGACTACCGCGAGTCCCCACGGGGTTGTGGAGATATCCCACACACCCCACCACGAGTTGGTGTTGCCGTCGAACGAGGTGATTGGCAGGCCGGAGCGTGCGTCGAGGGCGCCGAGCCGGTTTGCGAGCAGCTGCCGGTCGATTGGGAACGGAGGTGACGACAGACGCCATCCCTTCTGGCTGAGGAAGTGACCGCCGACAAAGAGCGTGTCCCCGGCGATCTCGAGGGCTTGGGGATCGCCGGAGGTAACCGTCGTCCATAGGCCGGCGCCGTTTTCGGTGTCGAACGCGTGCACGCGGTTGCCGCGTAGCCAGCCGTCACCTACCGCAATGAAGGCGGTCGTTCCGTCGTCGGAGAACGCAATGTCTCTGATGCGAGAGACGGTGGAGGAATACATGGCCCCGTAGCCGTCGACGAGGGCGTCCTCCGAGGGGCTGGAAGAGACCGTGAAGTCATCTTTGGCGCCGGTGACCGGATCGAGCCGCGCCGTGCCGTAGGTGACGTTTAGCTCCCACGCCCCGGGCGACGAGGTGACGCTGTTGAAGCGGCCGACGGCCCACAACCGCCCGTTGACCATGGCGAGTTCGTTGGCGTACCCGGTTTGATCAGCGACCCAGCCCTGGGCGTCGTTTGCGTATTGGAGGTTCGCGTTGAAGTTGCCGTCGATCCGACCGTTTTGCCAAGCCGCGAGGCCCCGGTGTGCTTGGCCATCTGCGGTCGTGAACTTGCCAGACGCATAGAGGCGGTCGCCGACCGACAACAGGCTATACACCCGGTTGTTTACCGAAAGGGCGCCCTCGTTGCGCAGCGCGCCCGTTACGGCGTCTAGCTCGGCGAGATAGCGGGTGGGCCGGCCGTTTACTTCGGTGAACAGGCCACCGATGAAGATCGAGGACCCGGCGTCGTTCGCGATCACCGTGTCGATCCACCCCTTCGTCGACGCCGTGAAACCATGATCGACCTTTCGGGTCGTCATGTCGATGGCAACAATGTCGGTGTGGGCACTCCCTCCCGCCGACGTGAAGTCGCCGACCAGGTATAGCCGGTTGCCGAGGTACGCCGAGTCATAGACGGTGAGCGAGTCGTTTCCAATTGCGCCCGGGACAAACTCGCGGCTGGCGCCGTCCACCCCCTCGACCGGAATCATGCGGTCGAGAAGCTGGGAGATGTCGCCGACAACGTCGGCGTCGAGGCCCGCAGCAGACGCTTGGCGGTCGCCACCGCTGAGCGCGGCGATCGACAACATCGCGAGAACAAGAAGGGTGCCAAAGATGGCGAGGCGAGGGCTTGAGCGAAACACGGGAGCCTTTCCAGCCACGGGCTGAGCTGGTTCGTTTAGAGATGGTTGATGTCCCGCACGAAACGGCCAAGAAGCTCAGAGCCTCGCGGCGTAACCGGATAAGTATACTCGCTCGTTTCCGTGTTGCCACAGCAGAAAAAAGCACGGAAGGTGACTGGATTGTGAAGGGTGGCTGCAATCACCTGGCCGTTGCGGGCGTGGGCGTTCGCGGGAATCCATCGAGTGTTCGCAACACGAGGCGACTGTTGGTTTCTTCGGCTCCTACATTCTCGCGAAGTTGCGTGAGGAGCAGATCGAGCTCGGCCACGTCGCGGGCAACAACGTAGAGCTGCATGTCGAAACGGCCAGTGAGGTGCGCGGCGTCGACCACCGATTCCATTCCTCGAATGTGCGCTTCGGCATCCTGGGTTGCCACCGACGGGGCTGAGCCGCAGGTCGACGAGCGCCGTTATCGTGCGACCGAGGGCGTCGGCGTTCACCCGAATACCGAATCCCGAGATCACACCGGTCGCTTCGAGTCGCTTGAGGCGCTCACGTGTGGCCGAAATGCTGAGTGGCAACGCCTCGGCGAGATCCGTAATCGACATGCGGCCATCTTCTGCCAACAGGGAGAGAATTTTGCGGTCCAAAGTGTCCATTGAGCACAAATATACGGATGATGCGGGAAATGTCCAGTGTTTTCAGCTGCCTTTGCGGCGCTCGTGTCACGATACTGTTGGTATGGAACTTCTTCTTCTTGGACTCGTCTTTGGTGGCGTTGCGGTGATCGCTCCCGGTCCGGTGTCGGTGTCGCTCGTGCAGGTGGCAACGGCGCAGGGGCGTTCGTCGGGCATGCGTGCCGCCGTGGGCATTGCCAGCGGGGACGTACTTTTGGGTACGGGGGCGGTTGGCGATCGTGTCGGTGGGAGCTGGCCTGCCGGCCTCGTTGTTCGCCGGTGCCCAACTGCTCACCGCCGTCATGCTTGTGGTGTTTGGTGTGCTCCTGCTTGCCCGCCCATTAGTCGTGCAGGATCGAGCTTCGGAAGTGGCCCGCCCGCTTCGCTCGTTCCTCGCCCTCACGGCGCTGATGCCCACTGCGTTCGGGTCGTGGCTTGCCATGTTGTCGGCGATGCCCTTTGCCGACGACCGACCCGCATTGGCCGCGTTTGCGCTTGGGATTGTGTTGGCATCTGCGATCTGGCACCCGTTGCTTGGCTTGGGGGCAGGCGCCATCGGGCCCCGCCTAACCTCTGGCGTGATGCTGGCGGGCACCCGCCTCGGCGGCGTAGCCACGATCGCCCTAGGCGCCTGGGCGCTACTGGGGTAGGTGAATGCCGGCCCCACCCCAGTGCGGGGCCGCTGAATACGATCACGAATTGCGCTCGCCTAGGCCAACTTGACCTTGTCAGATGTGATCACCACGGTGCGGCCATCGACCTTGCCCTGAATTGGGTGGTCACCGGGGACGAGGCGAATGGAACGGACTTTGGTGCCGACCTTGATGCCGCCTGCCTTTCCGTCGAGCTTGAGGTCCTTGATGATCACCACGTCGTCGCCGGCGCTGAGTAGCTTGCCGTTCACATCGCGCACCTCGGCTACGTCTGCGTCGGGTTCGCGGAGCCACTCATGCCCGCACGTGGCGCACTCGAAGCCGTCGTCGGCAATAAGTGGGGCGGGCATGGTGCAGATGGGGCAGTCGGGGGATTGACTCATAGGGGTTGTCTATCGCCTCTCGCCGTCGTGTCGGCGAATCACTCTTGAAAACCCCTGAACGATCGTTCAGTATTGTGATCATGGGCAACCCCAAATCAACGACATCACTGCACGCACTGGCACGCGACTACCAACGCGACGGCGTAATTTCTGCGGTGCCCATCCTGAGCACCGATGAGGCAGTCGCGCATCGACGTCACCTCGAAGATGCCGAGAAGGTGATAGGGAACCTTCACTACGTCAACAAAATTCACACCGTCATGCAGTCGCCGTACGAGCTGGCAACCGACAGTCGGGTGCTCGACGTGGTCGAAGCGCTGATCGGCCCCGACATTCTGCTCTACAGCACGACCTACATCATCAAGGAACCTCACACCGACGCATACGTAGCCTGGCACCAGGACCTCACGTATTGGGGCCTGTCCGACGACGACGCACAGGTGTCGATGTGGCTTGCCCTGGCCCCAGCGACGGTGGAAGCAGGCTGCATGTCGATGATCCCCGGCAGCCACCGCCGTGGTAAACGCGAACACATCGAGTCACCGGGCGACGGAAACGTGTTGCTGCTCGGCCAGCAGATCGACGGCATCGACGATGCGCTCGGCCGGCCGTGCCCGCTCGCTGCTGGAGAAGCGTCATTCCATCACGGGTGGACGATCCACACATCGGCGCCGAACGAGACGAACGACCGACGGATCGGGCTCAACGTGCAATACGTGGCCCCACACAACTTTCAGTCGGGGGTGGACATGACGGCCACACTCGTGCGCGGCCACGATGCACACGGCCACTACCTATCGGAACCGAAACCCACATCGGCGCTCGACACCGGACGCGCCCAGGAGCTCTTCATTGCCGATGAGACAATGAAGCGCAGCTACAAGACAAAGTAGAAGCGCAGCTACACGACGAAGTGAGCGCCGACGTTAACGGCCCGTGAGCTTGCCGAGAAGGCTGGTCTTCTGGTCGGTGTACGGCGGGTACATGATGTTGTTCTCGCCAAAAACGGGCTTGTACAGCACGCCCTTAAGGTTCGACAGCGCGTCGAAACCCGCCTTGCCGTGGTACCGGCCCATGCCCGAAGGCCCGACGCCGCCAAAGGGCAGATCGTTGGGGGAGAAGTGCAACAACGTGTGATTTACGCACGCCCCACCCGAGCTCGTGCGGGCCAGCACCGTCTCGACCGTGTTGTCGTCGTTGGCAAAAACGTACAGCGCCAACGGCTTTGGCCGTTCGTTGACGAAATTGATTGCCTCGAACACGTTGTCGACCGTGATGATCGGTAGCACGGGCCCGAAGATCTCTTCGCTCATGATGGCCGACGAAGGATCGGGGGTCGAGCACCATCGTCGGCGCAATGTAGGCCGAGGACCGATCCGATTCCCCGCCGTACACGATGTTCTCGCCGTCGAGGAGGCCCATGATGCGTTGGTGGTGACGGTCGTTGATGATCCGGCCCAAGTCGCGGCTTTCATGCGCGTGCGGGCCAAAGAAGTTGTCCCAGGCATCCGAGATCTTGTCGATGAGTAGGTCTCGGTTCTTTTCGGTGACCAGCACGTAGTCCGGGGCGATGCAGGTTTGCCCGGCGTTGAGGGTCTTGCCCCACGCAATCCGGTTGGCGGCGACGTCGAGGTCGGCGTCGTCGCCTACGATGACCGGTGACTTGCCCCCGAGCTCCAAGACGACCGGGGTCAGATGCTGCGCCGCGGCCTGCATCACGATCTTGCCGACGGCCGTGGACCCGGTGAAGAAGATGTGATCGAACTTCTGCTTGAGCAGCGCAGTCGAGGCCTCGACTCCGCCCTCCACGATCACGAACGCCCGCTCGTCGAGATACTTGGGAAGTTCTGCGGCGATGACCGCCGACGTTCGTGGCGCGAGCTCCGAGGGCTTGAGGACGACCGCATTGCCCGCGGCAAAGGCGGCGACCAGCGGTTCGAGCACCAGGTTCACCGGATAGTTCCACGGCGAGATGATCAGCGATACACCGAGCGGTTCGGCCATGACCTTCCCGGAACCGGGCAGCGAGGTGAAAGGAAGCTTGGCTCGACGAGGCTTGGCCCACTTGCCGACGTGCTTTCGCGCGTGTTTCGCTTCCGCGATCGACCTGCCCACATCGGCCAACCAGCCCTCGATCTCGGGCCGGCCCAGGTCCTCGGCCATGGCCGACAGCAGCGTATCGGTGTGCTCGGTGGCGAATGCGATGATCCCATCGAGCTGTGCTTGGCGCCAGCGAACCGAGCGGGTGGTGCCATTGGTAACTGCATCGCGTAAGCGAGAGATCGTCGCCGCCAGCGACTCATAGGAGGTCGGGGTCATGGACCCATGCTAGGACGCGTCGCCTAGAGTCGCCCGATGGCTCGCGTCCCCTAGAGTCGAAGGAATCGACACCGAGGGGGCCAACGTGGAACAGGTACTAATCGACAAGCGCGAGGGGTATGCGGTGCTCACGCTGAACGACCCGCAGCGTCGTAACGTGTTCACGTTGGCTATGAGCGCACGTGTGCAAGAGATCTTCGATGAGCTCGAAGCCGACTCCACAATCAAACGCGGTCATCATCACCGGTGCGGGCAAAGGGTTCTGTTCGGGCGGGCACCTCGACGAGCTGCTCGAAAATCCGGGTCCGGAAGGTATGCGCAAGATCTATGCCGGTTTCGTTCGCATCGCGAACAGCCGCCTGGCCACGATCGCCGCCGTCAACGGTGCCGCCGTTGGTGCGGGGATGAATGCCCTGCTGGTGTGCGACGTAGTCGTCGCCGCCGAGTCCGCAAAATTCGACAGTCGGTTCTTGCAGATCGGCCTTGGGCCCGGGGGCGGGCACACGTGGCGTCTGCGAAACAACATTGGTTTGCAGGCCACGAAGGCCATGGTGCTCTTTGGCGAGGTGCTCGACGGTCAACGAGCGGCCGAAATTGGACTGGCGTGGAAATGCGTGGCCGATGATCAGCTGCTCCCCGCCGCACACGAGATGGCGGCAAAGGCGGCAAAGGCCCCACGTGAGTTGCTGATGCGAACCAAGGACACGATCGGGAACACGCTCGCGGTGACCACGAGCGACGCGGCGATCGACAACGAACTCGATACCCAGGTCTGGTCGATGGGCGAGCCAGCGTTCGTCGACATGGTGACGTCGCTCAAGTCCGCAATATCCACCAAGTGACAACGAAGGCCAGCGGGCTTTCCTTCTCGCTCACCGACGACCAATGCGAATTGCGAGCACGCGCCCGCGCCGTTGCCGCACAAGGCGTTGCCGACCACGGCGTGCACAACGACAGCTGGATCAACGGCTTCTCCAAGACTTTCTCGGCGACGCTCGCCGACAACGGTTGGGTGGGCATGACCTGGCCGGTCGAGTTTGGTGGCGGGGGGCGGCCGCCCATCGAGCGGGTCATCATGGCCGAAGAGATGATCGGAGCCGGGGCCCCGATCGCTGCCAGCTGGTTCGCCGATCGCCAATTCGGTCCATCGCTGTACACCTATGGGACGCCCGACCAGCAAGCCGAGTATCTGCCCGACATGCTCGCGGGCCAGACCACCTGGGGGATCGGTTATGAGCGAACCCGACAGCGGGTCAGACCTAGCGAGCCTCAAGACCGCAGCGGTTCGATCCGGCGATGTATTCGTGGTCAATGGCCAAAAGATCTGGACGTCGGGCGGCGCCCTCGCCGACTTCGTGTATCTGATTTGTCGAACTGACGCGACCGGGCGGCCCCATGAAGGCGTGAGCGAACTCATTGTGCCCATGGACCTGCCGGGCATCGAGGTGCGTCCGATCCGAGACATGGTGGACAACTCCCATTTCTGCGAGATCTTCTTCACCGACGTGGAGGTTCCGGTCGAGAACCTGGTGGGTGTCGAAGGGGGAGCGTTCGCTCAAACCATGGTTCAGCTCGAACACGAACGGGGCGGTATTGATCGGCTGGTGTCGAACCGCCCGCTGTATGAACGTGCCAAGTCGTTGGCAGACACCGACAACCCGGTGGTTCGCCAGCAGATCGCCCGAATCGAAGCCGACTATCACGTCGGTCGGTTGTTGGTCTACCGCGAGGTGCTGCGCCAGGCTCCTGCCGGCTTCAGCGCCGCTACCAAGGTGTTCTGCACCGAGCATCAGGTTCGTGTTGGGCACTTTGCGGCGTCTGTACTCGGCGCGGAAATGACACTCGATGGCAACGCAAGCCGCGAGCTTTGCTACAGCCCCAGCTACACGCTGGCCGGCGGCACGAGCGAGGTCATGCGCAACATTCTTGGCGAGCGGGTGCTGGGATTGCCCCGGGAACCACGGGGCTAACGGCCACCGCAAAAAGCAAAGCGATCGCCTCGTCACGATGGGCCAGGGCACGTGCGATAGTGGACGTACCAAGGAAGGGAACACACATGAGCAAGACCATCATCGACCACCTCGAGGGCCACGCACGTTCCCAACCTGACGCGGTGGCGTTGCGCGACAAGCTCGAGGGGCAGTGGCGGTCTCTGTCGTGGTCTGAGTACAACGAACAAACCCGCCTCATGGCCAAAGCGTTGATGGCCGGTGGCTTTGCCGAGGGAAGTGTGGTGACCATTCTCGGAGCGAACCGGCCCGAATGGGTCATTGCCGCACTCGGGGCCATGCGTGCCGGGGGCATTTGCGCCGGTGTCTACACCACGTGTTCCGCCGAAGAGATCGGCTACATCGTCAATCATTGCGAGTCAGCGGTGCTCGTTGTCGAGAACCACGACCAGCTGGGGCGGGTGCTCGAAGTCTGGGACGATTTGCCGAAGCTGCGCGAAGTCGTGTTGATGCGAGGCGCCGGCGACCACGACGATCCGAGGGTGACGGACTGGGAGTCGTTCTTGGCCCGCGCCGAGAAAGTGACAGACGACGACCTCGACGAGGCCACGGGCCGAATCCGTCTCGACCAGGTCGCCGACTTCATCTACACGTCGGGCACGACCGGGCCACCCAAGGCCGTGATGTTGACACACGAGAACCTCGTGTGGACCGCAACGCAGATGGGTACGCCGGTCGATTTGAATCGAAGTGACGTGGCGCTGTCGTATCTGCCATTGTCGCACATTGCCGAGCAGTCGGCTTCCCTCACGATGCCGATCGTCTTTGGCTATCAGGTGAACTTTTGTCACGACGGCCTGCAGCTCGTCGACTTCCTCAAAGATGTCCGCCCCACGAACTTCTTTGGCGTGCCTCGAGTGTGGGAGCGTGTGGAGGCGGGCATTCGTGGCCAGCTCGCCGGAGCGACCGGGGCAAAGGCCAAGCTGCTGGAGCGAGCCCAGAGTGCAGCGTCACGCTATGTGCACGAGGTAAACGCGGGCCGAACGCCAAGCGCGCTCGCGACCGCGCAGTACAAGCTGGCAGACAAGCTGGTGTTGTCGAAGATTCACACGGCGCTCGGCCTCGACCGATGCCGCATCTTCGTGTCAGGGGCTGCCCCAATAGCCGAAGCATCGCTCGAGTTCTTTGCCTCGATCGGCATCGTGATCACCGAGCTGTACGGCCAGAGCGAAGACACCGGCCCAACCACCACGAACCTGCCGGGCGCAAACCGGTTCGGCACGGTTGGTCGGGCGGTACCTGGGGTCGAGGTACGCATTGCCGACGACGGCGAGATTTTAGTGCGGGGCAAGAACGTGTTCGCCGGCTATTTCAAGAACGAGGAAGCAACGGCCGAAACCGTGATCGACGGATGGTTGCACTCGGGTGATCTCGGGTCGATCGACGACGACGGGTACCTGTCGATCATCGGACGTAAGAAGGACATCATCATTACGTCGGGTGGCAAGAATGTGGCCCCGCAAAACATCGAGGAAGCGCTGTCGGGAATCGACATTGTCGGCACGCCGATCGTCGTGGGCGAACAGCAACGGTTCCTCGTTGCCCTCCTCACGCTTGAGCCCGAGGCTGCGGCCCGCTTCGCCGAAGAGCACGGTCTCGACGTCGCCGAGTTGCATGACAACGCGGTGGTTCGTGCCCATCTCGAGGAGCGGATCACCACCGACGTCAACCCGTTGATGGCCCGTGTGGAACACATCCGAAACTTTGTGGTGCTCCCGAACGAGTTCACGACCGCGGGAGGCGAATTGACGCCAACGTTCAAGGTGAAGCGTAACGTCGTAAACGAAAAGTATGCCGCCGAGATCGCCGCTGTCTATGAGGCAGGGCAGGTCCTGTAGCGCCGGGTTGCCGTTTGGGCGAGCGCGCTGGTGGGCTTTGGCCGGTTAGCGGGCCGACAGTACGTCTTTGGCGATGATCGTCTTCATGATCTCGCTAGTGCCACCGTAAATGCGGGTGATTCGGGCGTCGGCCCACGCTCGGCTAATGGGATATTCGGTGGTGTATCCGTAGCCGCCGAACAGTTGCAAGCACCGATCGGCGACGCGACCTTGGAGCTCCGAACCCCACAGCTTTGCCTGGGCAGCCTTGACACCGGTGAGCGTTCCGTCGTTGAGTTCACGGACACACTGCTCGATGAACGGGCGGGTGACTGCGATCTCGGTGGCCATATCGGCGAGTTCGAACTTCGTGTTTTGGAAGCTGGCAATGGGCGAACCAAATGCGGTTCGTTCCGTCACGTACTCGACCGTCCAGCCGAGAGCGGCCTCAGCGGCGGCCAGGCCGTAGATGCCGATCGACAATCGTTCTTGGGCCAGGTTGAAGGTGAGGTACTCAAATGCTCGCCCTTCGTCGCCCAACAGGTTCGCGGCGGGGACGCGAACGTCGGAAAAGAACAGTTCGGCGGTGTCCTGGGAGTGTTGCCCGACCTTTTCGATGTTTTGTCCTCGCTCGAACCCGTCCATGCCCCGTTCGACGACGAGCAACGACATCGAGTTGGCGCCACCGTCGGAGCTGGTGCGGGCAACAACGATGATGAGGTCGGCGTTGATGCCGTTAGTGATGAACGTTTTCGACCCGTTCAAGATGAACTCGTCGCCGTCTCGTGTGGCACGGGTGCCAATGGCCTGCAAATCCGAACCGGTACCAGGTTCCGTCATGGCAAGGGCCGTGATCAGCGTGCCGTTCGCGATGGCCGGTAGCCATCGTTGTTGTTGTTCGGGGGTGCAATATTCGATGAAGTATGGCGAGCAGATGTCGTTGTGCAGGGCAATCCCGAGGCCGGCGCCTCCGAGCCCGTTATGGGCGAGCACTTCGGAGAGGACGGCATTGAATCGGAAGTCTGAGGTTCCGCCGCCCCCGAACTCCTCATCGATGGCCATCCCGGTGAAGCCGTGTTCGCCAGCTTTAGCAAAGACCGATCGGTCTACGATCCCGGCTGCTTCCCACTCGTTGGTGTGCGGCGCCATCGCTGTATCGACGAAGGCCTGAAAGCTGTGTCGGAACATCTCGTGGGTGTCGTCGTACAGCGCGGTCATGTTTTTCCTATCGCAGGTAGTTCGGCGTGGGGTCAGGTCAGTGAGGGGAGCTGGTGTGGGCGACTATATATGTGATCGGCGGCACACATTTGCTAGAACAGCCAGTTCCAAAAGCCGAGCAAGCGCAGGGCGAGTGCAACAGCGGCGAACACCATCATCACACGCACCAGGCGCTCTCCGCCGCGAACCGCAATCTTTGCCCCGATCCATCCGCCCGCCGAGAGGCCAGCTGCGAGCATCATTGCTGGGAGCCACCACACGTTGCCGCCGGCAATAAACACCGGCAGCGCAATCGCGGTGGCGGCGAACGTGAAGATTACCTTGACGACATTCGCGGTGATCAGGTCGAGCCCAGACCGACCGAGTGCAGCGAGTAGCATCAACCCAACTCCCGCTTGGATAGCGCCAGCGTAGACACCGATGGCAAAGAACACCGTAACGGTGATCGCCCGAGGCCAAGGGGTGGCCGACGCTATTGGTTTCGGGTTTGCAACCGTGGCTACGACAACGGCGACCATAACGAGACCGAACAGGCGTTCGAAGTTCTCATTCGTGAGTTGGCTCACGCCGTAGGCGCCGATTGCCGAGCCGGCGAGCGCCGGGGCGATGATGGGGGTGAGGGACCGGGCGTCGACTGTTTTGCCTTCGCTTCGGTACGACAGGAACGACGCAACGTTCGAGGCCAAAATTCCCACGCGGTTCGTGCCATTTGCCGCGACCCCGGGCACGCCGCCAATCACCAGTAGGGGAACGGTCAGCATCGAGCCGCCGCCGGCTATGGCGTTGACGGCCCCGGCGAACAGCCCTCCGACGAGCAGGAGCGCCGCGTCGAAAGGGTTCATCGGGTCACGCTAGCGCAGACGCTGACGCCGATGAGGCGAGCCTGGCCGATGTCGGGCGTGGCACGGTCGGGGAAAGTCACAGATTTCAAAACTAATTTCAATTTTACCTCTGTCGAACTTCCGAGAAGTCTCAAAAAGTCGAGTTTCGGCAAGAAGATCACTTTTTATCTCTTGGGTGTGGTCGATATCGCTGGGAAATTCATCGATAGTGATAGCACACCGCAAGCGAGGGCGATCGGTCGCCCCACATCTGACGAGCGAAAGCAGAACCACCAATGACTCCACCAACGGCAACTTCCAACCGGATCAGCGCTTCGGTACCCCAGGTGGGCCTCGGATTTGGTGCGAGCGAGTCCCCGTACGGAGACTCTCCCGATCACCTGACCTTCGACGAAATGCGCGAGATGCCCATGCACATGGCCCTCGGATTCGACACCGAAGAGTAAACGCGCAGACCCCCCGACATCGACCAGAACCAAGGACCAACAATGAGCTACCACCAAGACATCGACACCCTCAGCACGATCATCGAAAACGAGGGCCCCGAGTGGGCAGCGATCAACGCCGAGGCCGCAACGCGAATGCGTTTGCAGAACCGCTTCAACACCGGTCTCGACATCGCGAAGTACACCGCCCAAATCATGCGCAAAGACATGGCCGAGTACGACGCCGACCACACCCAATACACCCAAAGCCTCGGCTGCTGGCACGGGTTCATTGGTCAGCAGAAGATGATCTCGGTCAAAAAGCATCGAGGGACGACAAACAAAACGTATCTCTACCTTTCGGGCTGGATGGTTGCAGCGCT
This sequence comes from Caprella mutica, assembly GCA_947561585.1. Taxonomy (NCBI): domain Eukaryota; kingdom Metazoa; phylum Arthropoda; class Malacostraca; order Amphipoda; family Caprellidae; genus Caprella; species Caprella mutica. The sequence goes on along the minus strand of CANNZV010000094.1, from coordinate 791,705 downwards.
ACGCAGCGAGTTCGGGCCCCTGCCAGACCAGTCGATGCACGAAAAGACCTCCGTTCCAGCGCTCATCAACGAGCTCTACACCTTCCTCAAGCAGGCTGACGCACGGGAGCTCAACCACCTCTACCGCGACCTCGACGCCGCCCGCCAATCAGGCGACACCGACGCCGAGACAGCCGCGATCAGCGCCATCGACAACTTCGAAACGCACGTGGTGCCGATCATCGCCGACATCGACGCCGGTTTCGGCAACGAAGAAGCCACCTATCTGCTCGCCAAAGAAATGATCATGGCAGGAGCGGCCTGCATTCAGATCGAAAACCAGGTATCCGACGCGAAGCAATGCGGCCACCAGGCGGGCAAGGTCACCGTGCCCCACGAGGACTTCCTCGCCAAGATCAACGCCGTTCGGTACGCCTTCCTCGAATTGGGGGTCACCGATGGTGTGATCGTGGCCCGCACCGATTCCCTCGGAGCAGACCTCACCCAGAAAATTCCCGTATCTCGCGAGCCCGGCGACCTCGCCAGCAAATACATCTCCTACCTCGAAACCGAAGAGATCACGATCGACGAGGCAACCGACGGCGAAGTCCTCATCAAAGCAGACGGCAAACTCGCTCGCCCGCTGCGCATGCCCAACGGCCTGTACTCCTTCAAGCCAAACACCGGCACACAGCGTGTGGTCCTGGACTGCATCACCAGCTTGCAGAACGGCGCCGACCTGCTGTGGATCGAAACCGCGACGCCGAACGTTTCCGAAATAGCCGCCATGGTGACCCAGGTGCGCGAAGTCGTCCCGAACGCGAAGCTGGTGTACAACAACTCGCCATCATTTAACTGGACGATCAACTTCCGCCAGCAGGTCTTCGATGCATGGAGCGACGAAGGCAAGGACGTGTCGGACTACGACCGAGCCGACCTCATGGCCGCCTCCTACGACGACACCCCGCTAGCGGTCGAGGCCGACGGGCTCATCCAGTCGTTCCAAAGCGACGCCTCGCGAGACGCCGGCATGTTCCATCACCTCATCACCTTGCCCACGTACCACACCGCAGCGTTGTCCACGGACAACCTGGCCAAGGGGTACTTCGGCAAACAGGGCATGCTCGCCTACGTGTCGGGAGTGCAACGTCAAGAGATTCGCCAAGGCATCGCCACGGTGAAGCATCAAGATATGGCCGGGTCAAACATGGGCGACGATCACAAGGAGTACTTCTCCGGTGAACAAGCGCTGCTCGCCGGCGGTTCCGCAAACACGATGAACCAGTTCTAACCCTCTTTCCTGTCGGGGGAAAGGCACTAGGCCGCACCGGGTTCACCGGTGCGGCCTAGGTCGTTTTGGGAGGCTTCAGGCCAGGCCCTGCAAGGTGAGTAGGGCCTCGGGGCTTGCGTCACGGCCGCGAAACAACCGGTACACGTCGGCTGCGGGCTGACTGCCGCCCAACCCGAGCACCGTTTCACGGAACCGGTCGGCCACCTCGCGAACAGCATCGTCATCGTCGAGCCCGACCTCGCGGAACGCCCCGAAGGCATCGGCGGCGAGCACCTCGGCCCACTTGTAGGAGTAATAGCCGGCCGCATACCCGCCGGCGAACAGATGCCCGAATGCGGGAAGCATCGTTTCGTTCGCCAACCGAGGAGCCAGGAGGGTGTCGTTCGCGATTTCGATGTCGAGTGCTGCTGGGTCGCCGACGGTGTCTTCGATACCGAACCGCTCGTGTAGGGCCATGTCGGACTTGGCGAAGTGCAGCTGGCGCAACGTTGCGTTTGCGACCATGAAATTGCCGCTGTCGATGATCTGGTCGAGCGTCGTGTCGTCGAGCGGTTCGCCGCTGTCCACATGTGCGGTGAGCGCCCGCAGGAACGGCTTGTGCTCCATCCAATACTCGTTGAACTGGCTCGCGAGCTCCACCGAGTCCCATTCGACCAGGTTCATGCCCGAGGCTCCGCCCTCGTCCACCTCGGTGAACATGTGCTGGGTGGCGTGGCCAAACTCGTGGAACAACGTGCGCACTTCGTCGAGCGACATCAGCCCCGGGCGCCCGTGCGCCGGAGGGCGAGCATTCATCACGAACAGGGCCACCGGCAGCGACGAGTCGGCGGTGCCGACCGCGAGCAGGCGATCTCGGTCTACGACCGTGTTCATCCAGGCGCCGCCACGCTTCTCGCCGGGGCGGCTGTAGGGATCGACGTAGAACCCGGCGATAATCTTGCCGTCTCGTCGCACCTCAAAGAACTGCACCGATGGGTCCCACGTTGGCACCGTTGCATCGGACGACTCGGTGATGTCGACGCCATAGAGCTTTGCAGTGAGGTCGAAGAGCCCGTCGAGCACGATGGGCAACTGGAAATAGTCGCGCAATGCTTCCGCGTCGTAGCCGAACAAGGCTTCTTGCTGGCGTTCCGCCCAAAACGCCACATCCCAGGGTGCGAGGTCGTCGACGTCGCCGCCCTGGTCACGAACGAACGACGTGAGCGCTGCGAGTTCGGTTTCGGCCACGGGCCGTGCCGCGGTTTCGAGCTGGCCGAGCAGGTCCCAGACCGCAGACGTCGACGGGGCCATCTTGTCATCGAGGCTTAAGGCCGCGTAGTTCTCGAACCCGACGAGGGCTGCTTGTTCCTGGCGAAGCTCCAAGATCTCGGTCACGATCGGTCGATTGTCGAGCCCATCGGCGACGCCCCGGGTGCGAAACGCCCGGTATATTTCCTCGCGAAGGGTTCGGTCGGTGGCGTGCTGCACAATGCCCAGGTAGCTCACGGCATTGACGAGAAAGTGGAAGGCCCCATCGGCGCCATCGTCGGTCGCCTGCGTGCGGGCGATCTCGATGACAGCGTCAGGGACGCCATCGAGGCGGGCCTCGTTCGAGACCTTCACCCGAGACCGCTTCTCTTCTTTCAACAGGTTCGTGGTGAACGTGTTGCTGAGCTCGGCGAGGCGCTCATCGATTTGTTTGTACCGCTCTTGGTCCGCTCCGGTGAGCGCAACCCCGGATCGTTCCATTCCGCGAATCGACTCGTGGAGAATCCGGGTGCGGGCCACCGACAGGGAACTGCCCTCTTCGCTGTCTCGCAACGCAACCATGGCATCGTAGATAGCACGGCTTTGGTTCATCATGTTCGACACGGCAATGACGGCAGGGCGAACCTCGTCATAGGCGCTTTGCAGTTCGTCGCTGTACTTCACGCTGGTGAGATGGGTGATCGCACCAATGACCGACTCGATCTCGTGACCCATATGTTCGAGTGGTTCCATCACCCCGGCCCACGTTGGCGCAACGGTGTCTTCGAGCGAGGCGAAGTTCGCCTGGAGCGTGTCGACTAGGGCCGTCACCCCCGGTGCTACGTCGTTGGCTGCAATGGCAGACCACACGGGTAGATGGGCCAGTGGTCCGCTCGATGCCGTCTGGGTGAGACGGGCGAGGGGAGTGTCGGTGCGCGATGTAGCCATGGGTCAAGGCTACCGATAGGTGGGGTCTGCTTCGAGCTGTCTTTCCCGGAGAAAGATGAGCACGCCCATCGACACGATGATTCCGGTGCCGAGCCATTGCAGGCCGCCGGGGAATTCGTCGAAAAACACGAAACCGAACAGGGTCGCCGTGACGATCTCGAGATAGTTGAAGGGTGCGAGCACCGATGCGGGGGCCAGGCTAAAGGCCTTGGCCACCAGCAAATGCCCGACGAACGACACGACCCCAATTGCCCCAATGCCCAACAACACGTTCGTCGACGACGGCAACGAGATTGCATAGTCCTGCGACCCGGTCAGGTTGCCGACGCCAATAACGGGCCCGATCGCGAGCATTGCCCCGAGGCCCGAATACAGCTGCAGCGTCAATGGATGCTCGGTCGGCCCGAGCCACCGGGTGATCAACAGGTAGGTGGCGAACAGCACGGCGGCCGCGAGCGGCAGCAACGACACGGCACCGAACAGTTCATAGCTCGGTTGGATAACGAGGATCGCGCCGCCAAAGGCAATGAGCGACGCGAAACGGCGGGGCCAGCCCACGACCTCGTTCAAAAACACTGAACCCAAGAGCAGCAAGATCATCGGCTCGACGAAGAAGATCGCGATCGTGTCAGCCAGCGGCATGTACTTGAGCGCCACAAAGAATAGCATCGCCGACCAGCCGTGCATGGCGCCGCGAAGCAGTACTGGCCATAGGCGTACGGGCCGAATTCTCGGCGGGTTTCCGATTCGGTGCCACAGAGCGAACGCCACCAGAATCACGACCGTTTGTACCGCGAAACGGCCAAAGGCGACCGTGCCGGGGGCAACGCCCACGTTCGCGAGTTCCTTCGCTATGGCGTCCATGATGGGAATAAGCACCATGGCGATCGAGACGAGGCTCATGGCGCGCATGATCGGTGCGCTGTCGTTCATGGGTTGCAGCCGTTTCGGTACGGGGGCGACGGCGCTAGCGGGTGACGCCGTCGGCGATTGCGGCTTGGGCAACCACCTCGGCCACGTGGCGGCTCACGGCGGGATCGAACACGCTCGGAATGATGTGGGTCGCCGACAGCTCATCGGCGGTCACCTCATCGGCGATGGCCTTTGCGGCCGCGAGCTTCATGTTCTCGGTGATGTCGGTCGCCTTGGCGTCGAGGGCCCCTCGGAAAATTCCGGGGAACGCGAGCACGTTGTTGATCTGGTTCGGGTAGTCGCTTCGGCCGGTTGCCATTACCGATACGAGGCCCTCGATCAGCTCGGGGCGGATCTCGGGGTCGGGGTTGGCCATGGCGAACACGATCGGGTCTGGGGCCATCGATTCGACATCGGCGGGGGTCAAGATGTTCGGGGCGCTCACGCCAATGAACACATCGGCGCCGGCCAGGACCTCGCCCAACGTGCCCGTCAGGCCGCGCTGATTGGTGTTTTCGGCAAACCACTGCTTGGCCGAGTTGAGGTTCTGGCGCCCGTTGTACACGGCGCCCTTCGAATCGACGCCGACGAGGTGGCCAACGCCCGCTCCCAGCAGAATCTTGCCAATTGCCACTCCCGCAGCACCCACACCCGACATCACCACCGACACCTCCGCCATCTTCTTGCCCGCGACCTTCAACGCGTTCTGCAGGCCTGCGAGCGTCACGATTGCGGTTCCGTGCTGGTCGTCGTGAAAGATCGGGATGTCGAGGCGGCGCTTCAATTCTTCCTCGATGTAGAACGCTCCCGGCGCCGCGATGTCTTCGAGGTTCACGCCGCCGAACGTTGGGGCGAGGCGTACCACGGTTTCAATGATCTCATCGGGGTCCTTCGTGTCGAGGCAGATCGGAAACGCGTCGACCCCGGCGAAGGCCTTGAACAACAGCGCCTTGCCCTCCATCACCGGCATCGCCGCCTTCGGGCCAATGTCGCCGAGCCCCAACACGGCGGTGCCGTCGCTCACGATCGCCACCGTGTTCTTGCGAATCGTGTACTCATCGGCGAGCGCTTCATCGTGCGCGATTGCGGTGCACACGCGGGCCACACCGGGGGTGTAGGCCATCGAAAGGTCGTCGCGGTCGCCCACCGGACATAACGGCAACACCTCGACCTTGCCGCCCTCATGCATGCGGAACGTGCGGTCGTGATGATCGAGCACGTTGACGTCGTCGAGGTCCACGATCACGTTCACGATCTGTTGTTGGTGTGCCACGCTCGAACAGTTGACGACGATCGTGCGTTCCAACGTGGGGCCCTTGGCCACGAATCCTTCGATCGCGAAGATGTTGCCGCCCGCCTCGCCAATGGCGGTGGTGAGGCGACCGAGTACACCGGGCACGTTCTTCAAACTCACGGCGATGGCAATCGAGTATTGGGTCGAGGTGGTCGCTTCTAGATCGGTCATAGACGGTCCACGCTAGCGAGTGCGGCATGGCACCGCTGGACTCGATACGATCAGGCCAATGGCCGGAAGCACGAAGTCTGTCACGCCCGGAACGCTCGGAACCTTCGGCGGGGTCTTCACCCCGAGCATTCTCACCATTTTGGGCCTCGTGCTATTCTTGCGGGTGCCCTACGTGGTGGGGTCGGTGGGCCTCGGCCAAGCCCTGTTGATCCTCGTGCTCTCCACGCTCGTATCGCTGCTAACCAGCATTTCGTTGGCCGTTGTGGCCACGAATATGCGGGTCGGCGGAGGTGGCGAGTACTACATCATTTCGCGCACGCTCGGTATCGAGTTCGGTGGCGCCGTGGGCCTCGTCCTCTATCTGGCCATCTCCGTTTCGATCGCGTTCTACGCCATTGGTTTCGCCGAGGCGGTCGTACCGCTGCTCAACACCGACTCGACAGCGGCCATTCAGCTGGTCGCCGCCGGGCTCGTTCTCGTCATCGCCGCGATTGGCTACATCGGGTCTGACGCCGCCACCCGCCTGCAATACGTGGTCATGGCGTTGCTCGTCGTTGCGCTGTTCTCCTTTGTGTTCGGCGCCATTAGCGAGTTCGATGGCTCTCAATTCGCCGACAACATCGGCCCGCCATCGGGTGGGGGAGTCGACAACGTCGGATTCTGGGAAGCGTTCGCCGTGTTCTTTCCCGCCGTCACCGGGTTCAGTCAGGGCGTTGCCATGTCGGGCGATTTGCGCACCCCGAGCAAGTCGATCACGTCGGGCACGTTCGCCGCCGTTGGCTTGTCCACGGTCGTCTATCTCGTCGTCATCGTGCTCTTGGCAGGAGCGGCCACAGCGGCCGAACTCGTCAACGACACCAACACGATCATTGGCGATCTATCTCTCGTGGCGGGCACGATGTTGGTCGGGGTGCTCGCCGCCACGCTGTCGTCCGCGCTTGCGTCCACCATGGGAAGCCCCCGTGTGCTGCAACGCCTTGGCGAGGATCGGGTGCTTCCCCGCATCGAAGTGTTCGCTCAAGGCTCGGGGGCGAGCAACAATCCCCGAAAGGCACTTGGCCTGTCGCTGCTCGTGGCACTCGCCACGGTCGCCGTCGGCGATCTGAACGCCATCGCCCCAATCATCACGATGTTCTTCTTGGCCACCTACGGCATCATCAACTACGCCACCTACTACGAGTTCCGGGCCGGCAGCACCTCGTTCCGGCCCCGCTTTCGATGGGGCGACCATCGCGCCAGCCTTGCGGGCACCGTGCTGTGCGCCATCGTCATTTTGGCCATCAACCCCGTTGCCGGCCTCGCCGCCGCACTCGTGTTCATTGGCCTCTATTGGTATCTGAGCCGGCGAAGCGTGCCGGATCGTTGGATCGACAGCTCCGGTTCGTTTCACTACACCCGAGCCCGCAAGCACTTGCGCTCGCTCGAGGCCGAACCCATCGACCCTCGGGACTGGCGGCCATGCGCGCTGGCGTTCATGCCCCGAGATCCCGATAACCGTCGCCGCATGCTGCAAATGGCATCGTGGATCGAGGGCGAAGCGGGGTTTCTCACCGCCGTGCGCCTCGTCGAAGGAACCGGCCCGATTCAACGACGTCAAGCCGTCGAGCTCGAACGAGACCTGCGCCGGCAAGTCAACGATGAAGTGCCGGGGGCATTCGCCCGAGCGCTACTGGTCGGCGATGCCGAAACCGGCGTGCAGGCACTCGTGCAGTCACACGGCATGGGCCGGGTACGCCCCAACCTCACCATGTTCGGCGCCGTCAACTTGCGCGGCACCGACGAAGACCGTCGCAAATACGGCCAAATGCTGCAGAGCTGCGTACGGTTCGGGACCAATGTGGCGGTGCTCAACGTGCGCGAGGACGCGTGGGAACGCTTTGCGGCAACGCCGAAGTCGAAACGCTCGATTGCGTTGTGGTGGTCCGATGATCAGGTCGGGCAATTGATTACCTTGCTCGCCTGGTTGTGCACACGCGACCCGGATTGGTCCGATGCCACGATCACCGCGTACGTACCCAGTGACGAAACCGAGGACGAGATCGCCCGGGTGCGTGCACTGCTCGAGTCGGCTCGCATCGCCGCCGACGTCGTGGCCGTCGACGCAAACCCCGCGTCGCTCTCGACGGCCCTCAGCGGCGCCACCTTGGCAATGGCCCCGCTTCGGGTGCGCCGCGGTGCGGCAATAGGCCCGTTCGAGACCCCGCTGGGCATGTTGGTGGAGAGCCTGCCGCTCGCGGTCATGGTGCTCGCGACCGACGAGGTGGCGCTCAATGCCGAGCCCGACGAAAGCGACCTCGCCGAGCTCGCCCGGCTCACCGATCAGCTGGCCGTGCAAGAACGCGAGGCACGCGAGCTCGACGCGGAAGCGGCGCGCTTGTTGGTTTCGGCCGAGACGCTTCGCCTCGACGCCGACGCTGCCCCCGACGATGCGGTGTTGCGCGGGTTAGCTGAAACCGCCCACACCGATGCCATCGAGGCGTTCCGCAAGTACGTGAATGCTCGAACGTCCTGCCGGAACTTGGCTGACGAGGTCGCACAACTCGACCCGGCCGGTCTCACCACCGAGCTCGACCCCGACGTGTGGCGAAGCGCAACGGCACGTGGCCTTGAGTAGCCGCAGCGAGTTACCGGCCGCCGAGGCCGAAGCGTTTCGTCTTCGCTGTCGAGCGGTCCTTGAGCAGCACGCAACGGGTGGCGGACGAGACCTCGACAACGCGAGAGCGTTTCTCGCAGCGGTTGACGCGGCAGGCCTCGGCGGCATCGTCTACGACATGGCCTACGGCGGGGCTGGGCTCACCAAGGCCCACGACAAGATCTGGCGTGCCGAAAAGGCCCAGTTTCCGGCGATGGACGCCGAGTTCGTTATCTCCCAAGGCATGTGCCTGCCGGTGATGAACGACTTTGGCACCGAGGAACAAAAGAAGACCTACATGCCCGCCATGATTCGTGGCGAGGACATGTGGTGCCAGATGTTCTCCGAACCCGGCGCCGGGTCCGACGTAGCCAGCTTGCAAACGAAGGCCGTGCTCGATGGGGACGAGTGGATCATCAACGGACAAAAGGTGTGGACAACGCTCGCCCACAAGTCGTCCTACGGCGTGCTGATCGCACGCACCAACCCCGATGTGGCCAAACACGCTGGCATTTCGATGTTTATGGTCGACATGTCCGCTCCGGGCATCGACATTCGGCCGATTCATCAGATCGACGGTGGCGCCCACTTCAACGAAGTGTTCTTCACCGATGTGGCAATTCCCAAGCATTTCTTGCTCGGCGAGATGAACAACGGCTGGAATCAAGCGACGGCGATGTTGATGTACGAGCGTGTGGCGATCGGGTCGATGGGCGGGGGAGACATCACCCAACCCAACTTTGACCTTTTGGCCAACGCTGCACGGAGCAATGGCAAAATCGACGACCCGGTCGTCCGTGACGAGCTGATGCAGTTGTACATTTTGGAGACGTGCAAGTCGATGGTTTCGCTGCGTGCCCGTGCCGAGATGCGGGCAGGCCGCGCACCCGGTCCAGCTGGCTCGATCGGCAAGCTGTCCGGGTCGATGATCCTGCGCCGCGTTCGCGAGATTGGCCAAAACATTCATGGCCTCGACTCGATTGCGTGGGCGGATTCCGGCGCGAACCGTTCGGGAACCGGGGAGCGCCTGCACGACCATGTGCTCAGCAGTTTTCAGGCGGGCATTGCCGGTGGAACCGACGAAATTCAACGCAACATCATCGGTGATCGAGTGCTCGGGCTTCCCCGAGACATCTCCGTAGACAAGGGAGTGCCCTTCAAAGAGCTCAAGACGAGCTAGCGGGGCTCGTGAATTCAACAAATCGTGAACCGGTATATGCGGAAAGGGCCTAAAGCGCAGATACGATTGCCCGCATGTATGCCGTGATCAAGACTGGCGGTCGTCAGTACCGCGTAGAAGAGGGCCAGGTCCTCGACGTCAACCGCATTGGCGATGTCGACGCAACCGAATCCATCACCCCTGTACTTCTCGTGGATGGTTCCACCGTTCTCGCAACCCCTGACCAGCTGTCGAACGCTTCGGTCGGTATCAAGGTTGTCGAAGACACTCGTGGGCCAAAGATCAACGGGTTTACGTACAAGAACAAGTCGAACCAGCGCAAGCGCTGGGGCCACCGTCAAGCGATCAGCCGCATCGAGGTCACCTCGATCAAGGCTGGCTGAACTCTTTTAGGAGATCGTCAAATGTCAAAGACAAAGGGCGGCGGTTCCACACGGAACGGTCGCGATTCAAATGCACAGCGCCTCGGCGTAAAGGTCTATGACGGTGGCGTGGTCAGCGCAGGCTCGATCATCGTCCGCCAGCGTGGAACCAAGTTTCACCCAGGAATTAACGTTGGCCGCGGTGGCGACGACACCCTCTTCGCAACCGCTGATGGCCGCGTAAAGTTCGGCTCGCGCAACGGTCGCAAGCTCGTCGACATCCTCACGGATTAAGACGCACACCTTCAAACTTTCGTAAAAACCAGCACGGGTTCGTGCTGGTTTTTGCGCGTCAGGATACGTTTCCCCTATGTCCAACTTTGTCGATGAATGCAACATCAATGTGCAGGGCGGCAACGGTGGCGCGGGATGCGTGTCGTTTCGACGTGAAGCCCACGTCTCAAAGGGCGGCCCCGACGGCGGTGACGGCGGCAACGGCGGAAGCATTTGGCTCGTCGCCGATCACAACTCGGCGTCACTACTCAGCTTCCGCGATCACCCGCATCGAAAGGCGGGTAGCGGCAAGCACGGCAGCGGCAAGAAGAAGCACGGACCCGCGGCCGACGATATTGAGGTAGCCGTACCCGAGGGAACGGTCATCTACCACTTCGACGGTACACAACTGGCCGACCTCGCAAACCACGGCGACCGATTTCTCGCTGCCGCCGGTGGCGAGGGTGGCAAAGGCAACGCCCGGTTCCTGTCGAACAAGCGCCGGGCCCCAGCGTTCGCCGAGCAGGGCGAAGAGGGCGAGGAGCGTTGGTTGCGCCTCGAACTCAAACTCGTCGCCGATGTTGCCCTCGTTGGCTTTCCCAACGTGGGGAAGAGCACGCTCATCTCTCGAATCTCGGCGGCAAAGCCCAAGATAGCGAACTATCCGTTCACCACGCTCGAACCAAACCTCGGCGTCGTGCGTATCGAGGACGACAAAGACGACTTCGAAATGGTCGTCGCCGACATCCCCGGGCTCATCGAGGGCGCTGCTGAAGGCAAAGGGCTCGGGCACCAATTCCTGCGCCACGTGGAGCGAGCGCGGGTGTTGTGCATTCTGCTGGACCTTGCACCCTGGGACGGCGTGTCGGCTCACGACCAAGAACGGGCGCTACTCACCGAGCTCGAGGCGTATCAGCCAGATCTGTTGGATCGCCCACGCATCATCGTCGGGTCAAAGTCCGACATGTCGACCGACGCCGACTTTGACGGGCTGCAAATTTCGTCGATCACCGGTGAAGGGCTGCCACAACTCGTTGGCCTCATGGCCGACGCGGTCAAGGAAGTGCGAGCCGAGCAGGCCCTCGTCGACAGCACCGAGATCGTCATTCACCGCCCGGTCGCCGAGTCGATCGACGTGGAACAAATCGCCGACGACCAATATGTGGTGCACGGCCGTCAAGCGCTGCGGGCGGTTCGACTCAGCGACCTCACCGACCCCACGGCGCTCGAACACGCACAAAACCGGCTGGACTCACTCGGCGTGTACAAGGCTCTACGCAAGGCGGGTGCCCGAGAAGGAGACATCGTCCACATTGGCGACATGACGTTCGAGTACGAGGACGACTAGTGCGCCGCGTCGTCGTCAAAATCGGAACGTCCTCGCTCACGAACGAGGCCGGTGATATCGATTCGTCGATGATCAAACGGGTCGCCGACGAGATAGCGGGGCTTCGCAAGAGTGGGCACGAGGTCACCTTGGTGACATCGGGGGCGATCGCCGCGGGTCTGCCGCTGTTGTCGATACCGCACGCCGAGCGGCCTACCGATGCCGTGACGTTGCAGGCGCTGAGTTCGATCGGCCAGCCGGCGCTCGTCCAGAGCTGGTCCCGGGCATTCGCCGAGCACGATGTGGCCGTCGGTCAGATCTTGCTCGCCCCACACAACTTTGGCGAGCGCGGGCAGTATCTGCACGCCCGCTCCACACTCACAAAGCTTCACGAAATGGACGTGGTTCCGCTCATCAACGAGAACGACGCTGTCACCGATACGGCGATTCGCTACGGCGACAACGACCGCATTGCAGCGCTCGTTGCCCACTTGGTCGATGCCGACACGCTGATCTTGCTTACCGATACCGACGGCGTGCTCACCGCCGACCCACGCGTCGATCCCAATGCATCGCTGATCGAGGAGATCGTCGAGTTCGACCACCACCTCGACGCGGTAGTGGGCGGTGCCGGCACCGTTCGCGGTTCGGGTGGTATGGCATCGAAGCTGACCGCCGCCAAGATCGCCGCGTGGTCCGGCGTGCGCACCGTCATTGCGAACGCAACCCGCGACGGCGTGGTCGCTGATGCCGTGAGCGGCGTTGAGGGCGTCGGCACGATCGTGCAACCGCGCTCCACGCGGCTGTCGGCACGAAAGCTGTGGATCGGGTTCGCAATGCCCCCGGTGGCGCGACTTAATGTCGATGTAGGCGCCGCGACGGCTTTGGCAACGGGCGGCAGGTCGCTGCTCGGTGTTGGGGTGGCGTCGATCGAGGGGGCGTTCGAGGCGGGGGAAGCGGTAGAGGTCGCGGGGGTCGATGGGGCCGTGTTCGCAAAGGGCATCGCCCGGGTGAGCTCGCACGACGTACTCGATGAGACCTCGCAGGCGCCAGTGGTCGTCCACGCAGACGACCTTGTTGTTATCGCTTAGCGAGGTCGTTATCGCTTAGCGAGGTCGTTATTACTTAGCGAGATCGGGAGATCACGGCCTCGATGTCGATGACCTCGATCGTCTTCACTTGCGTCTCGGTTACGACCCGGTCGTTCACACGTCCCGTTTGGCCAGCGTTGTCCCACCACACGAAACGCCATGTGGATGTGGCGGTGACGGTGCGGGCGCCCGCTTGGGTGAGGTAGGTGTAGCTGCACGGCGTGCCCGTCGCTCCGTCGCTCCACATGGTGCGGGTGGTGCACCGAACCGTGTTGCCGTCTTCTCCGGTGGAGAACTCGGTTCCGAGATATTGCGCCTCGACAGTGACCCAATAGTTTCCGGCAATTGCGGTGACCGGCTCGGGGTTGAGCGAGCCTTCGTCTGGCCAGAACCAGGTTTCGACACCGGTGACGTGCACGAGGTCTGGGTTCGAGCCAACGAACAGATCTGGGGTTGGAAGTCGGTTGCGAGCTAGGGCGAGCAGGTCGTTGGTGGTGATCACGCCAACGTCGTTTGGTGCCCCAGGATTGAATACGATCAGCTCTTGAAACGGATCGACAGCGGCTCCCGATGTCGGGTTGCACAAAAGCCAATACTGCACGCCGGGAATCGGCTCGCGAACGCGGCCTTGCACCACTTCGCCGCCTCCGGCTCCCGCTCCCGCCCACAAGCACGTGTATGGCCACGGCGCGCGAACATTGGGTCCTCGCCCCGTCCGAACCCGTGGCGGAGCGTACGCGTGCGCGGTGATCGTCGCTTCAGCGCCCGAAATCGTTACTTCGGTCTCGCCCTCGGCCGATGCCGGACCTGCTCCCGCCAGCGATACCGAGAGCATCGCAGACAGCACCATGCAGGCGCCCGCTAACGCACGCTTCGCGGATCGACCAATGTTTCCCATACATTCGATTGTGCTACCGGGTGCGGCCACCGACCAGTGGCCTACGGCCTAGGCCAAACGGGGGCCTATTGGGCGTCGGTATCGCTGTTGGAGCTTGGGTCATCGACGAGCGGCCCAGCGCTTCCGATGCCCATCTGCGACCGCAGCTCGGCGAGCCGTGCGGCGGCCTTTGCTTCCATCGCGGCCTTCTCAACGATTGCGGTTGCGCTACTCACGTCGTTCGTCGATTCCGCCTCCGCGAGTTCGGCGATGGCTTCGGCCCGGGCCGAGCGCTCGCCGATCTTGCCCGCAACCTCATCGAATGACGGGGTACCGGTTGTCTCAAGAGACGCTTCGCCCATCTTGGCCCGTTCGAAATCGGCCCGCAGCTCAGCACCCTTGGCCTGCATTTGGGTGACCTTGAGCGCCGAGTCCGACGCGATGGATCGAGCCTCGTCTGCGGCCTGGCGCGCTTCGATGAGCTCGATATCGATCGCGGCGATCTGGGTGTCGATGGACACGATTTCCTGCGACAGGATCTCGGCTGACTCGTTGAAGCGGGCAGCTTTGTCCGAGTCGCCCTCGCGAACCGCCTCGTCGGCCATCATGACGGCCTGGCGGGCCCGCGTGCTCACTCGCTCGAGCTCGGCGTACAGCTTGGCACGCTGCCCTTCGAGCTGCTTTTCGTGAGCGATGATGTTCGTGGCGGATTCGCGAAGTGCGCGGACTTGCTCGGGCGTCATGTGATTCAGCCGGCGGTCGCCGTGGTGCCACCGGCTTCGGGCGTGGTGGATCCCGACGTATCGGGGGCTGCGGTTTGGGCGGATCCCACACCGAGTTCGCTCTTGAGTTGCTCGAGTCGTGCCTTGGCCTCGGTGCCCTTCATGGCAGCTTCGATCTCGGCCATGCGACCTTCGGTCGATGATGCGTTGAGGTCGGAATTGGCGTTCGCCTTGGCCAGACGTCCCTCGATCTTGTCGCGAACTTCGTCGAGCGATGGCGTGTCGGTGCCTACGGTCTCGCCCAGCGAGCTCATGGCATCGTTCATCTGCTCTTTCATCTTCGCCTGGTCAAGCTGGCTCAGGAGCTTTTGACGCTCGGAAAGCTTGGCTTGCATGCGATCGGAGTTCTGGGCGACCGCCCGCTTTGCTTCATCGGCGGATTGGGTCGCCTGAAGCAGGAGAGCCTCGAGGTCGGAGACTTCCTGGTCGACGGCGATGAGGCGGCCGGCGAATGCTTCGGCGGCGCTCGTGTATTCGAGGGCCTTGGATTCGTCACCACGTTGCATGGCTTCGTCGGCCATCATCACTGCCTGGCGGGCGTTTCCGGTGAGCTTTTCTTTCTCGGTCATTGCCTTGTCGAGGCTCATCTCGGTCTTCTTTTGATGAGCAATGACGTTCGCGGCTTGTTCCTTTAGACGCTGGTGCTGGTCCTTGGTCTCGCGGATGGCTTGTTCGAGCTGGATCTTTGGATCGGCGTTCTTTTCGAACTCTGAATCAGCCTTTGCCGTCAGGTACTTCCACCACTTCTTGAGCGTTGTAATCATGTCCGCACTGTAATACGTACAGACGCCCAGCGCGCGCAGTCCCACCAAGACCCCTTGATGGAGACCCCTTGATCTTGGTGGTGGTTGGGTTAGCGGATGCGGAAACGCTTGAGGGGGCCGACTAGGGCGAGGTTGACTTGTTCGACCCGGGTGATCCAGCACACGGCCAGGTAGCACACCCCGGAAAGGCCAACGGCGAGCAAGGAGGCGAGCGGCGGCCACATGTCGTCGGTGACGAACCGCATGCCGACGGCAACGACGGCTGCGGCACCAAGCGCTGGAAGCAGCTTCTTGAGCGGGGCCAACGGCGAGACGCCGGGAATGGCTTTGTCGGCGAGTCGCCACAACAGCAGTGCCTCTACCCAAGCCGCAACCGCCGAGCCAAGCGTGATTCCCATGGCCCCGAATCGGAGCAGTTCCTTAGGAGAATCGGTGTCGTACAGGGTGGGTATTGTGTCACGGAGGTCTGTCGTCCCGATGCGGTCGAATGTCCACATGATCGTGGCTGCGATCGTGATGGAAGTCGCCACCCGAATGACGGCGATCTTCGCCGGCCCAGAGGTATCTCCCTGGCTCCACATGACGTTCTGTGAAAGTCGAGATACCGAAGATGGGATAAGGCCAAGCGAATAGGCGCCGAGTGCGAACCAAATAAGGAGAGTGTCGTCAGAGGTGAAGCGGCCGTACTCGAACAGCGTGCCGATGATCTTGTCGCCGAGCAAGAAGTACGCAAGGGCGGTGTATGAAACAAAGAACAGGATTCGGGCAAATCCGGCATCGGAGCGTTGCTTGATCTCCGCGCCGTTCTTCATCCTCGACAGTTCAGGTAGCTCCGATGCCGCAACGCTGACCGCGAAGAGGCTGATGGGCATGATGTACAGCACCTGAGCCTTGCCGAGGGCAGTTACTGCGCCGAGTGTGAGGAGCCCAGCGAGGAAGAGGTCGGCGAGCGCAGAGATCTGAACGACGCCACGCCCGAGGACAGCGCCACCGAACCGCCGGATAACTTCCTTGACCCCTTGACGCTTGAGATCGAGACGGAACCGAAGGCCCTTGGTGAGCCTGCGAACGTTGGGCACCTGCACCAGAAACTGCAGAGCAGAGCCGGCGAAGAACCCCCACGCAGCGACATGCCCGAGATCGCCGAGTACTTCGATGTTGGTACCCACATCCTCGAGATCCGTTGGGTCTCCGGTGAAATCACCGACCCCAAATATCAGCGCAGCGGCGGTGACGGAACCGATTTGAGCGATGTTCCACAAGACCGGGGCGACGTAGGACAGAAAGAACTGTCGATGACTGTTGAGGATGCCGAGGCACCAGGCGGACAAAACGAGGAGCCCGGCCGATGGAAAGATGATGCGAATGAGCGAGACGGTCATGTCGAACCGAGCATCACCTCGCCATTTGCTCGCCATAACCGAAACGATTGGTTCGGCAAACACGACCGAGAACACGACGATGGCTGCGGCCACTACGGCAAGAAGAGCGGCGACCGCGCCAGCGATTCGACCTGCCTCTTCCTCGTCACGCTCCAGCTCGTTCGAGTAGACGGGAATGAACGACGCGCTGAGCGTTCCCTCGCCAAGCAGCATCTGTAACACGTTGGGCAGGCGGATCGCCATGCTGAACGCTTCAGACACGCCGCCGATGCCGAAGAAAATTCCGAAAACGAATTCGCGAACCAGCCCCGACAGTCGGGAGAACAAGATTCCGAGTGCCACTAGGGCCGATGCGGATCGCTCTGGTTTGCTATTCGGTTCGGGAGTGTTCGAATTCGTGCTCACGGGAATCACCGCCACCGTAGTTGTCCGGCGTCGCCGGTAGCGTTCATACATGGCCGAGTTGCACTCTCTCACTTCCGGTATGCCCATCATCTTTGGGGGCAATCAGGTAACGACCGTTCCCGAGGATCTGGCGGCAGCGTTCGCCCCGGGGGATCATCTCGTCGTAGTGCAGTCCACGGGCGATCTCCTCCACGTGCCCGCCGATGTAGCCCAGATCGCGAAGGACGCAGTGACGGCGGCCGTCGATGCGTTTGCGCACATGGGCACCGTGAGCGATGCCGCGATTTCGGACTTCTTCGAACAGTTCGCGCAACGCCTCGAAGACGACGCCTCATTCGCTCCGATCGCGGCGGCGAACCGTGCCGATATTGAGGCCGCCAAAGCAAAAGGCCGAAGCACCACCAGGCTCGAACTCACCGATGTGATGCGGGCCGACATGATCTCGGGCCTGCGTGGCTGGGCGACCCAACCGTCGGGCCGCGGCGAAGTCGTTGACACCGTCGAACACGATGGCTGGACGATCGAGCAGGTTCGTGCTGGCCTCGGCGTTGTCGGTTTCGTGTTCGAGGGCCGCCCGAACGTGTTTGCCGACGCCTGTGGTGTACTGCGCTCGGGCAACACGGTGGTGTTCCGTATCGGAAGCGATGCGCTCGGCACCGCTCAAGCAATCGTCGAGCACGCCCTCACCCCTGCACTCGCCATAGCGGGCCTGCCGTCGGGTGCCGCGAGCCTGGTTGCGAGCGCGTCTCGCGCCGCCGGGCACGCCATGTTCAGCGACGACCGGTTGTCATTGGCGGTTGCCCGCGGAAGTGGCGCAGCCGTCGCCCAGCTCGGCGCCGTGGCGCGCCAGGCGGGTGTGTCGGTGAGCTTGCATGGCACGGGCGGCGCGTGGATGGTGGCATCGCCGAGCGCGGACGCGGATCGATTCGCCGCCGTCATTGAGAACAGCCTCGACCGCAAGGTATGCAACACCCTCAACACGTGTTGCATCGTGCGCAGCGATGCCGAACGGCTGATGCCAGTCTTCCTTGCAGCGCTCGATCGGGCCGGCGCAAACCGTGGGACAATCGCCAAGTTGCACGTCGTCGCCGAGCAAGCCGATGCCCTACCCGCCGAGTGGTTTGATGACGCCGAGATCGGACGCGCAGAGGGAACGGTCACCGAACCGCGCACGTCGACGCTGACGTGGGATGACCTCGGCAACGAATGGGAATGGGAAGACAGCCCCGAGGTCTCGGTTGCGGTCGTCGATTCGATCGACCACGCTGTCGAATTGTTCAACGCACAGGCACCGGCGTTCGTGGCAACCCTTGTCAGCGAAGACGCAGCCGAACACGAGGGCTTCTTTGCCTCGGTAGACGCGCCATTTGTGGGCGACGGGTTTACCCGTTGGGTCGATGGCCAGTACGCGTTCAACCGCCCGGAACTCGGTCTTTCCAACTGGGAGTTCGGCCGGCTGTTCGGACGCGGCGGCGTGCTCAGCGGCGACAGCGTGTACACGTTGCGCAGCCGCGTGCGTCAGCAGAACGCCAACCTCAAACGCTGACGGTTGCTTGGGCACGGACGTTTGCCTACCGCCAGGTAGGATCAGCGGATGGATCATCGCTTTGAGAATGTCGCTGAAGTCCGTGAGAAGCTGGAGTCGGTCGACTACCTGGCTGACGATGCGATTGCGGGCATCGTGCACCTGTCGGACCGGCTCGAAAAGCCGATCCTGATCGAAGGCCCTGCGGGCACCGGCAAAACCCAGCTCGCAAAGTCGGTCGCTGAGATGATCGGGGCGAAGCTGATCCGCCTGCAGTGCTACGAGGGCCTCGATGAGGCGAAGGCGCTGTACGAATGGAACTACAAGAAGCAGCTGCTGCGCATTCAGGCTGACGGCGGCGGCGACAGCGACTGGAACACGCTCGAAGACGACATCTTCTCCGAAGAGTTCTTGCTCGCTCGCCCGCTCCTCGAGGCCATCCGCTCCGAGGAGCCAGTGGTGTTGCTCATCGATGAAGTCGACCGAGTCGAGATCGAAACCGAAGCGCTTCTGCTCGAAATTCTCTCCGAATACCAGGTGTCGATCCCCGAACTCGGAACCGTTACTGCAAAGCAAATCCCACTCGTGTTCCTCACGTCGAACAACACCCGTGAGTTATCCGAGGCACTGAAGCGTCGTTGCCTCTTTCTGCACCTCGACTACCCGGATCTGGAGCGCGAGAAGCAGATCGTGATGACCCGTGTCCCAGACATCACCGATCACCTCGCAAACCAGGTAGCACGCGTCGTTCGCTCCATCCGACAGCTCGAACTGAAGAAGCACCCGTCTGTTTCTGAGACCATCGACTGGGCTCGCACCCTCGTCATGTTGGGCATCGACCAAATTGATGCCCAGACGGCGACCGAAACGGTCAACATTTTGTTGAAGTACCGCACCGACATCGACAAGGCCGTGAAGGACATGAACGCCAACTCCGATAGCTACGCGGGATAAGGGCACCGGCCGATGACAGACTCGGGCGCCAACAGCGTCGCTGGAGCGGACCCTGAGCGCCAGTCCGGAGAGGTAGCGACGTCGCCGCTGCTCGATCTGCTCACCGGCTTCATCGTCGAGCTTCGTAACGCTGGCCTGCCAGTCAGCTTGACTGAGAACCTCGATGCCATGACTGCCGTGCAGCACATTCCGCTCGAGGATCGCGTGGCACTCAAGTATGCGCTTGCCGCCACGTTGGTGAAGAACAACTCGCATTGGAAGGCCTTCGAGATCGTCTTCGATGTGTACTTCTCGTTGCGTGGCGAAGAGTACGTACTCGACTCCGAACTCACCGACAGCCCGCTCGAAGACGACGAAGACGGCGAAGGCGCCAACGGTAAGGGCGAGGGTGACAAGGGCCAGGGCGGATCGAATTCGGGGATGACCCCCGAGGAGATGGCCGAGATGCTCTACAACGCGCTCGCCAAAGGCGACCAGGCAATGATGCGGTCGATGGCACGCGAATCGGTGCGCCGCTATGCGGGGATGGAGCCGGGGCGCCCGGTCGGCGGCACCTACTACCTGTATCGCACATTACGAAACCTCGACCTCGACAGTGTCCTCGAGAAGCTGATGCAAAACGAGCAGGACTCGAACGAGGACATGAGCCAGTTCGAGCAACGCCTGCAACGCGACGAATACAAGGACCGAATCGAGGCGCTCAAAAAAGAGATCGAGGCCGAAATTCGTCGACGGCTCGTGGCCGATCGTGGCGTGGAGGCAATGGCCAAGACCTTGCGCAAGCCGCTGCCTGAGGATGTCGATTTCATGCACGCCAGCCGTGAAGAGATGGCGAACCTTCGCAAAGCCATCTATCCACTCACGCGCAAGTTGGCGGTTCGCCTGGCCCGCAAACGCCGCCGGGGGCGCAAGGGCCCGCTCGATTTCCGCCACACGATTCGGTCATCGCTGAGCTACGGGGGAGTGCCCGCCGATCCCAAGTTCAAGAACCCCCGGCCGAAAAAGCCCGAGATCATGGTGATCGCCGACATCTCCGGTTCGGTCGCGGCGTTTGCCCGCTTCACGTTGCACCTGGTGTACGCGTTGTCGAGCCAGTTCACCCAAGTGCGGTCGTTCGTGTTTATCGACGGCCTCGACGAGGTCACCGAATATTTCGAGCAGACAGACGACATCACCGAGGCCATTCATCGGGTCAACACCGAAGCCGATGTCGTGTGGGTGGACGGACATAGCGATTATGGCCACGCCCTCGAAGTGTTCTGGAACGCGTACGGCAAGGACGTGGGGCCAAAGACATCTGTGCTCATTCTCGGCGACGCCCGCAACAACTACCACGCGCCAAACAGCTGGATCATTCGAGACATCGCCGAACGAGCCCGCAACGTGTTCTGGCTGAACCCGGAGCCCAAGAGCTACTGGGACACCGGCGACTCGATCATTGGCGAGTACAGCCAGTATTGCGACGGCATCTTCGAGGTGCGCAACCTGCGTCAGCTCGAATCGTTCGCCGACAACCTGGTCTAAACACCGAGTGGCCGCAAAGACGTTCACTCCATGCACCACCGCTGTTGGTGAGGGCCCCAGAGAACTGTTCATCGTGGAGGGCATTTCGGCGGCGAATGCCGCGTCGGTGGCACGGGACCCGCGAAGCCAAGCGATCTTGGCGGTTCAGGGAAAGCCGATCAATGTTGAGCGTGCTTCCGACAAAGAAGTTCTATTGAACGACAAGCTTCGGTCGATTGTTCGTGCACTCGGTGTCGGGGGGCCGAGCGCATTGTCGGTGCTTACCGGCGAGCCACTCGACCTTGATTCGGTGGCATTCGATCGGGTGCTGATCTTGACCGATGGCGATGTCGATGGCATCCATGCGAGCGCGCTGTTGCTCTTGGCGTTCGACTATTTGATGCCCGAAATCATCGATGCGGGCCGACTCGAACGAGTGCGTGCGCCGCTGTTCGCTATCGATGCCGATCAACTCGACGAGCTGGTGTACGCCTACTCGGGGCCGCATCGAGAACGTATCGTGGCCAAGATGCGGGAACGGTCGATGACCGGCATCGACCACGACTACCTCAAGAGCATTGCGGGCCTGAACGCCAACGAACTCGACCGAGTCTGTCTGAATCCACAGACGAGGGTCGCCCAAACGCTCACGCGGCAGGATGCGAAAATTGCTCGCAACACGCTTGCGACGTTTGGGCGTGAAGCTCGTTAGCTTCCGGGTCTGCCTCAGACCGAGCCGCGAGCCAGATGAGTGCGCCGGTGATGACGAGGCCAGTCACCGCCTTGAGATAGGGCAGTTCATATTGGTACTGATGGCTCACCGTTGCGAGTTGGGCAAAGCCAACGATGGCTAGGGCTGTGGCGAGTGAGGTCCAGCGCAGGGCGATCGGAACGAGCGGTAGCCACATCCAGTCGTGAATGAATGCGTGGCCGGACGTGAATATGGCGACGGCCAACGAGGCGAATAGCACGGCGGCTGGATTGCGATTGCGCCACTTCCAAGAGATCGCCGTGGATAGACAAAGCCCGAACGCAACGCCGGCCAGGCCCATGGATCGCCATGGAATCAGCGGGGACAGGGTGGCGAGCGACATGTCGGGCAGGTTCGACGGAGGGTGTGCGTTTTCGCCGAGCATTGCTTGGACGAACGCCGTCCATACGTTTGGTCCGAAAAACAACGTGGTGATTGCGCTGAGCGCCAGATAAGGAACTGCGATGCGAAGCATCGCTGAGCGTTTGGGTGATCCAGTGAGCTGCACGATGCCTGCGGCGAACGCTATGTGGGGCTTGGCTGCCAACAACGCCGTGGGCGCCCCCGACCACACACGCGAACGGGCGATGAGCTGGAGGCCAACCAGCCCAGCGAGGAAGAATCCCCACTGACCGAGCAGAAGCGACGTTTGACCAGGCCGCAACAGCGCGAAGGCGGTTGTGGACAGCACGGCGGACGCCGTGTCGAGGAGTCGTCGATCCATCGTCAATACGACGATCGATGCATAGAGCGCAACGGCTCCCGCCAGTGACATGGCGAGTGCCGAAGTCCCGAGCGCCGCAATGGTAGCCAACCACGTCGGTGGGTGCGACAAGTACATGCGGAACCGAGCGTTGTCGAACCGCGCTCCGTATTGGGCCGGGTGTTCGCTGAGCTCGGTGTTAAGGGTTTCGACGTCGTAGGGGTCGAGGTCGCTGGCCAACAGGTTGAGGGACGCTTCCCAGACCTGAAAGTCGAGGTGTTGCAGGTGGGACTGCCATGAGAGGGCGAATAGTGTGGCGAGCGCCGCGGCGCTCAGCGCAACGCGAGTGCCTAGGTCCGCCCATCGGTTCATCGCAGTCTGTATCGGCACGGCCGATCAAGAAATGAATGGCCTTTGGACTCAAAGAGCTAGCTATTACGAGATGAAATGATCTCGGCTACCCGGAATGCGACGTCGAGGGCCTGGCGGCCGTTGAGGCGAGGGTCGCACATGGTTTCGTACGCTTGGGCTAGGTCGCTATCACCAAGGTCATCGCCGCCGCCGACGCACTCGGTGACTGCGTCGCCGGTGAGTTCGAGGTGGATACCGCCGGCGATCGTGCCAGCGAGCTGGTGTGATTCGAAGAACCCGGCGATTTCATCGACGATCGAGTCGAAGTGGCGGGTCTTGTGCCCGTCGGCTGCGGTGTAGGTGTTGCCGTGCATCGGGTCGCTGACCCACAGCACCGGATGACCGGTTTCTTTCACAGCGGCTAAGAGCGGGGGAAGCTTCTCGCGGATCTTGTCGGCCCCCATGCGGGTGATGAGCGTGACCCGGCCTTCGACCTTGTCGGGGTTCAGGGCTTCGCAAATGCCGACGACGTCGTCGACCGTGGCCGTTGGCCCGACCTTGCAACCAATCGGGTTCTTGACACCGCGGAGGAACTCGATATGGGCGCCGTCGAGTTGTCGGGTGCGTTCACCGATCCACACCATGTGCGCCGAACAGTCGTACCACTCGCCGGTGATCGAGTCTTGGCGAGTGAGGGCTTCTTCGTAGTCGAGAAGTAGCGCTTCGTGCGAGGTGTAGAACTCGACCTCGTTGAGCGTGCCCTCACGGTCGAGGTCGATGCCACATGCCGCCATGAACGCAAGCGAGCGGTCGATTTCCTCAGCGAGCGCTGTGTAGCGCTCGCCGATTGGGCTGTCGCCGACGAACTCTTGGTTCCATTGGTGGACCTGGCTGAGGTCGGCGAATCCGCCGCGGGTGAATGCCCGGACCAGGTTGAGGGTGGCAGCGGCGCGGTTGTAGGCCATCAGCAGCCGGTTGGGCTGGGCGCGCCGTTCGCTCTCGGAGAAGCCAATGTCGTTGACGATGTGGCCGCGGAAGGAGGGAAGCTCGACGTCACCTTGGGTTTCGGTATCTGACGAGCGTGGCTTTGCGAATTGGCCCGCAATGCGACCGACCTTCACGACGGGCATGCCGCCGGCGTAGGTGAGTACCACGGCCATCTGCAAGATGACCTTTAGCCGGTCGCGGATGCTGTCGGCCGAGCTATCGAAGGACTCGGCGCAGTCGCCGGCTTGCAGGAGAAAGGCTTCGCCACGTGATGCAGCGCCAAGCTTTGCGGTGAGGTCTCTCGCTTCGCCCGCAAAAACGAGGGGTGGTTGATCTCCAAGAATTTTGAGCGTCTGCTCCAGCGCGCCATCATCGGGCCACGAAGGTTGCTGCAGAGCGCCGAAGTTGCGCCAGCTTTGGGGATTCCACGTGTTAGTCACAGCTTCGATTCTATGAGTCGGTGTCGCAGAAAGCCCATCAGCGCGCCGATTTCGATGGCTGCGCACGGGGATATTTCGAGGAGCGATAGTTCTCCAAGAGCTAGTCATCGCCGAGGACGCGGCCCTCGCCCCGGGAGTTGACGATTCTGATGGCATTCGCTGCTTCGACAGTCTTGGCAATCTTGTCGGAGCCTGGCGAGGCCTCAGCCGCTCCACCAACGGAGATGTTGTCGCCGCGCAACTCGTCGAGTTTGCCGGCGAGATCGGTGAGGTCGGATCGTCCAGCAGCTCGACGTCGACAAAACGAAACAAGGACCCGCCGAAGCGGGCCCTTGTCCGAGTTCTCAAGAAGCTTTATGCAGCTGGTGATGCAGCCTTCTCGGCCGCATGATCACGCACCGAGCTAACGGCACGCTTCACCAGACGGCGAGCGGCTTCGGCGGTCACACCCAACTCCTCGCCAACCTCGCGGTAGCTGCGCTTGCGTCCGTCGTGCAGGCCGAAGCGCTGCTCTACGGCGTAGCGGGCACGCGGATCGAGAATGTCGAGAAGCCCCGTCACCATTTCCTCTTCAGCCTTTGCCATGACCTCGGCCTCGGGGCCGGGCTTTGCATCGGGAAGGAGGTCGACGAGCTCGTTGGAGTCGTCGTCGCCGATCGTGCGATCGAGTGACGTTGGAGTGGTCAAGCGATGGAGGCGTGCGTGCTCTTCGTCGAGCTCGTCGCCGTCACCGGAGACTTGGCGCAGCGCAGCGCGCAGGCTTGCGGAACGATCGCCGGGGAGGCGAACGAGGCTGGCCTTTTGGTCGAGTGCACGGCCGATGGCCTGACGGATCCAGAAGGTTGCGTACGTGGAGAACTTGAAGCCCTTGCGCCAGTCGAACTTGTCGACTGCGTGCTCGAGGCCCAAGTTACCCTCTTGAATGAGGTCGAGCAGTTCCATGCCCGGAGGCAGCGGGTAACGGCGCGCAACCGACACCACGAGGCGAAGGTTTGCGCGAATGAAGCGGTCCTTGGCTACTGCTGCTTCGCGAATTGCGCGATCAAGATCTCGTCCGGTCTCGCCTTCCTCTTTCTTGGCTCGACACTCGGCTCCTCGCTCGATGATCTTTGAAAGATCGCGTTCCTCTTGTGCTGTGAGAAGGGGAACGAGACCGATCTCGTTTAGGTACTGTCCTACTGAATCACTCATGATTTATCGCTTAAACGGAACTCGCCCCCTGGCGAATCCCTATATCAGGGGAAACTTTGATTTCCATGTTTGATTTGCATACGTATTGAAGTACACCCACCGCCGCAGGGCCAGCGGGGCGCATATGAATTTGGTCACGCCGGTTTGTTTTACATGTGCACCGCTGCTAACACACACCACTTCGACCGAGTTTCCTCAGGCCTTTAGCACTACCTTTGCGGTTGAGCTTTTTGTAAGGGCAGTGAATATCGTGGCAACCGTGAACGAACACCGGCGAGTTGGCGTCTTTGGAGGGACCTTCGACCCGCCTCACGTCGCCCATGTGGTGTTAGCGGCCGCCGCGATGCATCAGCTCCGACTCGATTCGCTCCTCGTAACCGTGGCCGGCGTGCCGTGGCAAAAGGTGGGGAGCCGTCGAATTTCGTCGGGTGCGGATCGTTTGGCGATGGCACGCCGTGCGTTTTCTGGCATCGATGGCGTTCACGTGTCGGATCGGGAACTGGAACGCACCGGAAACAGTTACACGGTCGATACGTTGCGCGAGCTGGAAAGCCCGAACACGGAACTGTTCTTGTTGTTGGGAAGCGACGCCGCCAACGGTTTAGATACCTGGCACGAGTACGAAGAGATCGCATCGCTCGCCCAGCTGGCGGTTTTTCCGCGGCGTGGCCATGAGGACGCCTCGCCGCCGTCGGTGTTTTCGTGGCTGCCGTTGTCGCTTCCCGGGCTCGAAATTTCCAGTACGGATCTGCGGGCGCGTGTGGATACGGGCAAGCCCATCGACGGGCTAACTCCTCGTATGGTGCAAGAACTCATCGAAGAGCGTCGGCTCTATGAGCCCGCCGGTGAGGCCGGGTCGTGACCCGACGTCGAAGCCGCGTGCTCTTTGTTGGCTTCTTCGTTGTTCTTGTGGGGTTGGCGGGCACCGGTTACGTCATTACTCGCGCCGCGCAGTCGGCGATTCTCGAATCGCAGTCGGGGTCGATCTCGGCTTTTCCTCTCGACCCGGCAGCTCCGGGCTTTCGAGCCTTCACCGAGCCGACCCCGACCGCTCTGGTTCTGCACACCTCCGCATCGCCCGAACCAGCCCTCACCGGAGTGACGCTGCTGACCGGTGCCGATGGCGGGGCAGGGGGAACGGTCCTCGCGGTGCCGTCGACCTTTCGAAACCCGGCGGGGCAGGGCCGTGTGCTCGAGAGCATCTTTGCCGAGCAGGGGAGCGACGGCGTCGTCGCCGAGATGCAAGCCGCGTTAGCGATTGGCTTTGGCACGGTCGTGGTGCTCGACGGGTCCATGTGGGTTGGAGCTATGGGCCCTGAACTGCCGCTGCAATTGTCGCTGCGCACCGACCTCACCGGGCTCGCCGACGATGGCTTGTCCCAACTAGTGCTTGTGCCAGGCGGTACCGCAGAGCGTGATCGCGACGCGTTGGAACTCGTGGTCTCGCATCGAAACAACGCCGAGCCGTCGCTAGCGCTGGCTCTGCGCCAACAGGCAGTCTGGCAGTCGTGGATTGCCAAGATTGCGGGATCGCCAGGCGAGTCGGTGCCCGACGGTGAGGGGGTGGGAGGTGACGAGACCGGGTTCGGAGCGTTGTTGAGTTCGCTGACGAACGGCGAAGTGGCCTACCTCGTGATTCCCACGACCACGGTCGTGCAGGAGTCGCCCGCACAGACCGAGTACTTTGCGATCGCGTCGCAGGTACGTGATCTCGTTGCTGCGATGGTGCCGTTCCCCGAGGAGGCAGCGAGAGGTGACCGTCCGTCGGTGCTGCTCCTCGATTCGTCATCGGGGCAACGCGATCAGGCGGCTGCGCTTGCTGCGGTTGTTCGATCAGGGGCGCGGGTGACGGTGCTGGGGAACACCGATGTTGGTGATGTCCGCCGGTCCGAGGTGCTGGTCCATGACGCTCGTTGGGTGGCCGAGGCGGAAGCGATCGCACGAGAGCTAGGTGCCGACCCGCCGCAAATGGCCGTGCTGCCTGACGCACCAACGCAGATCACCGCTGTCATTGGCTAGCGCCTGGGTATCGGCGAACGCGGGGGTATTGGCCGTGGGCGCAATAGCCTTCGAGCAATGACTACCTATCCGGCCGCAGCCGAAGTCGTCGAGTGGGCCCAGATCGCCGCTCGCGCCGCCGACGACAAGCTCGCCATCAATACGCTCGTCATCGATGTCGCCGAGGTGCTGGCAATCACCGACGTGTTCTTGATCACCGCGGGCAACAATCCTCGTCAGGTGCGTGCGATTGCGAACAACATCGAGGAGATGGTGGTTCGTGCCGGTGGGCCCAAGGCCGTGCGCCGCGAAGGCCACGACACCTTCGAGTGGGTACTTCTCGACTTTGGCGTATTCATTTGCCACGTGTTCGTGGTGGAACATCGCGCCTACTACGAGCTGGAACGCCTGTGGGGTGACCGCCCGCGCATCGAGTGGGCGAGCGATCAACCCTCCGAAGAAGAGTAAAGCCGCGTCGGCCTAGCGGTCGAGGCTGAAATCGCTGTTCAGCGTGGAGCCGTTGATTGGCGGCAGGCCGAGGATGTCTAGGGTCAGGTTCGCCACCTCGCCGGTGCGGATCGGCTGAGGCGAAACGAGATCGATTTGGGCGTTGCCGGGGTCGACCCGATCTGGGTTGAGGTCGTACAGGTCGCCACCGGCCGTGACGCCGGGGCCTTGAATGATGAATGGAACCGTGTAGCTCTCTTCGATTGTCTCATCGGCGTGCAGGTCTTCACCCGTCGGCCCGCCGTGGTCGGAGGTGACGATGATCGTGATGGAGTCGCCAATGCCGTTTGCCTCGAGGGAGTCGAGCAACGTGCCCAGGATTCTGTCGGCTTCGATGACACCGTCGCGGTAGCCATCGGAGGCCCAGGTGTGGTCGTGGCCTGCATGGTCGGGGTTGGGCATGTGGAAGAACCCGTACGTTGGCCCGGTGGCAGCGACGAGTTCTGTCACGAATCCGTCGACTGCGCCGGCCGCTTGTTCCCGGCGGTAGGCGTCGATCTTGCGGGTGCCGTTGTCGGCTCCGATCTCATCTGGCCCGCCGAAATCGTTCCAGGTGCGGGCGAGCATGTCGAACTTGGACTTTCCGGCAATGAGCAAGGTGGTGCCGCCATGGTCGTGGATCACGTCGAAGACCGACGTTGCATACACGCCCGCCTCGTCGTGCACTGTGGTGCCCTGATCGATGTTGAAGGCAACGTTGTGGCCCAACATGCCAAACACCGACCGGCCGGTGAATTGACTGGTGTGGTTGGGCAATGTTTGTGTGCGGGCCGGGTCGGTTCGGGCGTTGAGCGTGTACGCCCCGGACTGGGCGAGCGCCCAGAGGTTCGGTGAAGTTTCCGGTGTGACGAAATCGGAGCGAAGGCCGTCGAGGGAGATGTGCAAGACACGCTTGGTGTCTAACGGCGGGGCGGGGACCGTCGTGGTGGTTGTGGTCGCGGTCGTGGTCGTGGTGGGGCCGGGGATTGTTGTGGTTGTCGTGGTGGGGCCCGGGACCGTCGTGGTGGTTGTGGTTGTGGTTGTTGTTGTCACCGGTGGTGTGCCGTCGGTGGTGCATTCGGTGTCGGTGCGGCCGTCCCCTGACCAGGCGCGGATGACGTAGGTGGCTTCCGCTATTGGGTTTTCGTCGATCCAGGTGGAGGCGTTGGGTTCGGGGGTTGCAATCCAGGTGCCGTTTCGGCGGACGACGTAGGTGAGGTCTTCGTTGGTCCACGACAGGTGGATGTTGCCGTCGATGGTTTGTTGGCGGCATCCGTCGATGGGTTCTGGCGCGATCGTGGTCGTGGTGGGGCCGGGGATTGTTGTTGTTGTCACCGGTGGTGTGCCGTCGGTGGTGCATTCGGTGTCGGTGCGGCCGTCCCCTGACCAGGCGCGGATGACGTAGGTGGCTTCCGCTATTGGGTTTTCGTCGATCCAGGTGGAGGCGTTGGGTTCGGGGGTTGCAATCCAGGTGCCGTTTCGGCGGACGACGTAGGTGAGGTCTTCGTTGGTCCACGACAGGTGGATGTTGCCGTCGATGGTTTGTTGGCGGCATCCGTCGATGGGTTCGGGTGCGCTCGTGGTCGTGGTGGGGCCGGGGATTGTTGTGGTTGTTGTAGGAGGTGCTCCATCGAAAGCACAGGTGCTGTCGGTGAAACCGCCGCGAGACCACGAGCGAATCACGTACTCGGTCCCGACAACGACAGTTTCATCCACGAACAACGACGTGTCCTTCCCTGGCGTGGCCAACCAGACTCCATCTCGGCGCACGGTGTGGGTTGCGCCGCCACCGGGGTCCGTCCAAGACAATTCGACGCCGTTGGCGACGATTTCGGCGTTGCAGTCGACATCGGCCACCGCATTGGCGCCAGCGTTCGTGGTGAGGGCGACGACGAACACGACGCTGAGGGCAATGACCCCCGAAACCGCGCCGAATTTCCGCTCTAGCACACGATCGCCGGACAGAAGCCACCCCATCTCGGTGAACCTATCATGCGTTTCGCCAGCGCCAGTTTGCCGGCGCGGGATTTGGTGGAGCCTAGGGGAATTGAACCCCTGACCTCTTCCATGCCATGGAAGCGCTCTACCAACTGAGCTAAGGCCCCGAACACGTTCGCAACCGAGCGGATTGCCCAGAGACGACTTTGGACGATATCAGGTTCTGGAGCAGATGCCGCACCGTGTGAGAGATGAAGCGGTGAAAGATCACATGGCGCCGAGAGCTGCCGATGGAACTTCCGGTGTACGATTAACCGCTCGGCGGCCCGGAGAATTGATGGACGGTGAACATCTCGATCGCGTCGCCTCGGACTGCTTTGGCCTCGATGTCAGAGCGCCCGTAGCGCAACTGCGCAGCGGCAACATCACGCACAGCGCCATCGTAGAGACCACGCGCGGGCCCATGGTGTTGCAGAACATCAATACGACCGTCTTTGCAGACCCGGTTGCCATGATGGACAACACGGTAAAGATCACCGAACGGCAGCGTCAGCATCATCTTTCGTCGTTGTCGTTTGTGGAAACGGTAGACGGGCAATGGTGCGTGCCAGTCGAAGGCATCTACTGGCGTTGTTATGCCTATGTTCCTGGTGAGCAAACGCCACCGATCACCACGCCGGAACTCGCCCAGCGAACCGCTCGCGCGTTTGGCCGCTTCGCCAAGGCAATCGATGGGCTCGACCTGGCTGAACACATGGCTGGCTATCACGACTTCGATGGGCGCGTCGTCAACTTCGAGAAGGCGGTTGCCTCCGACGCGGTCGGTCGCCTCGAGGCGTGCTCGCCGATTGTCGAGCAATGCCGAACGGCCATTGACCGCCTGCGTTTGTCGAGCGGCTTCGAGGCCTTGGGTCGCGTTCCGGTTCGCAACGCACACAACGACGCGAAGGGGCCGAATTGTGTGGTGGGTGCCGACGGGGTGCGAACCGTTATCGATCTGGACACAACCATGCCTGGAACGGTCTTGTCTGACATTGGCGAGCTGATCCGGTCGAGCACGAGGCATCTGCGCCATGGCTCGCCAGACGAGCTGATGGCCCAAATCGAGGCCGTCAATCGCGGGTTCCTGGCTGGATATGGCGGCGACCTCACGATCGACGAACGCAATGCCATGTTGTTGGCGGGGCCGTTGCTTGCGGTGGAGAACGCCATTCGTTTCATCGGCGATCACTTGTGCGGTGATACCTACTACGGGGCAGAGACGCCGTCGCAGAACTTGGACCGTGGCGTCGAGCAGCTGACACTTGGTGTGCGGCTTGTGGCCGCCATCGAATGGGCGACCGTTGGCGGCTAGCGGCCCCGGCTCGCCGCAGTCGTTGCAAGTGCAGCTATTGCAAGATGATGGATTCGCAGTAGACCCGGCCGTCGCGCTCGGGGATAATCGAGATCGAATACCACTGTTCATCGACGCCTGGGGTTGATGGCACGATCAGGGTCTCGGTGTCGACCCGGACGATTCGGTCGGGGGCGATCAGCGAGCCGTTGTTCCACACGTGGACATAGCTGTCGTATGTGGTGCGGTCGCCATCGACAATCGCGATTTGTACGTCGCTGGTCGAGTCGACTTGGGACAGTCGGCAGTCGATGACGTCGGTGTCGCCAATGAGTGGAAGGTCGACCCCGGGAATGTCTGTCCATGCGGGGGTGTCGATCTCGAAGCCCGCAAACGCGACCACCACGGCAGCGCCTATCGTCGCCGCAGCCACAAACGCTGCAGCCGCGTATCGTTTGGTGGTCACCGATGAGCGGAGCCCAAGATGTCGAGGGCCGATTCGGCGAGGGTGGTGACCTGCGTGGCCCACGATTCGACGTCGAACCCGCCGTCGTCGCCCATTGCGCCTGCGCGATAGCGGTCGACGACCCCATCGAGGATGCACGCGAGACGCCAGGTGGCAAAGGCGTGATAGTAGGCAACGTCACCGACGTGGCCACCCATTTCGTTCTCGTAGATCGCGACGACTTCGTCTCGTTCGATGAAGCCATCGGCGAGCGTCGGCGGGTCCGAGAGCGCAACCACGGCATCGCCCGGGCGCGTCCAATAGGTAAGCATCGCTCCGAGGTCCGCGAGCGGATCGCCGAGCGTGGTGAGTTCCCAATCGAGCACCGCAATGACGTCGCCGCTGGCGTCGACGATCGTGTTGTCGAGACGAAAGTCGCCGTGTACTAGGCGAACCGTGCGCTGTTCGGGCACGTTGGAGGCCAACGCGACGTGGCCGCGTTCGATCAGGGGGTCGGTGGGTGACTCGGTGGCATCGACCTGGCCTTTCCACCGGCGAAGCTGACGTGCGATGTACCCGTCCCGCTTGGCGAAATCGCCGAGACCGACTTCGTCGATGTCGACCTGATGAATTTTGGCGAGGTTCTCCACGACCGAAATTCCCATCTTCCGGCGGACGTCGGTTGAGAACTGGGCGGCCACGGTTTGGTCGCGCACCACGGCACCTTCGACCCAGTCCATGACGTAGAACGGGGCCTCGTTGACATCGGTGTCGCTACACAGCCCGACCATTGCGGGTACGGGAACGGGGGTGGGGGCAAGGGCCGACATCACCGTGTGTTCGCGGCCCATGTCGTGGGCGCTGGCGAGCACATGGCCGGTCGGGGGTCGACGCAGTGCCCATGCGCCGTTGGCCTGATCGGTGACGTGAAAGGTCAGGTTTGATCGTCCGCCGGCGATTTGGCGGAAGTGCAGGGGCCCCGACACCGAGCCGCCCCGATGCTCGACGGCACCGGTAAGCCAGTCGGTGACCGCGGCAATATCGATGCCTGCAGGAGCAGCGGTGTTTTCGTTTGTGGTCATCGACACTCCTCTATGAGAGGTCCGTAGGGCAACACGGACTCTCGACCCACGCGGACTTTCTACCCACACGGACTTTCTACCCACACTATGGCAGGACTTGTGGAGCGATACGCTTCGTAGCGTTAACGATCTGTAGGAGACCGTCCATGGCTGATGTTACCGATGCTACTTTCCCCACCGAAGTCGTCGAACGGTCCAAGACCGTTCCCGTCGTTGTTGATCTGTGGGCGCAGTGGTGTGGGCCGTGCAAGTCGCTTGGGCCAATTCTCGAGAAGGTGATTGGCGAAACCCAAGGTCTGGTCGAGTTGGCGAAGGTCGATGTGGACGCAAACCCCGAGGTCAGCGGCGCGTTTCAGGTGCAGTCGATCCCGGCCGTGTACGCCATGGTGGACGGGGCGGTCGTTGACGGGTTTGTGGGCGCCCAAGGTGAGCCGCAGGTCGTGGAGTTCGTGCAACGGTTGTTGGACCGGGCACGCGACGGCGGCGAGACGACCGACGGCGAGCTCGAAGCCGATGACGCGCAACCCGTCGTTGCCGAGCCAACCGCTACCCAAGCAGAGGCTCCTCAAACAGTGCCTAACCAAACAGTGCCTAACCAAACAGTGCCTAACCAAACAGTGCCCACTCCTGGTCCCGTCATGTCCGAGCCGGGCATGGCATCGCCTCAGCCAGCGTCGGTTGCGCCAACCCCAGAGGAGGCAGATGCGATTGAGGCCGAACTTGTGGCCCTGTTGCCGACGGTGAAGGGTGATGACGAGGCACGCGCACAATACGTTGCGTTGCTCGACCGGCTCGGCGCCAGCGATCCTCGCACGAACACCTACCGCCGAAAGCTCGCAACCGCGCTGTTCTAGGCCGGTGGGCCGCGTTGGTATTGGCCAACGCGACCTTGCTACGGTTAGTGCCGAAGCAACTTCCCCCTGTTTCTCTTTGGACAAGGTAAGGAAGTTGCTATGTCTCGTGATATCGCACCGTCTCAACTGCGCGATGGTGCACCGTTGACCGACCCGCTCGACGCGTTGCGTGCAGCGGATCACCGCCCGCCGATGCAAGTGTGGCGCGAGCGGCTGCATGGCCGCGTTGTGGAGTCCTGGAACCGTCATCTGCGGCAGATGTCGACGGTCGTGGTATTCGCCTTGGTGGCCGTGGCCATTGGTTGGCGCCTGTTTGTGGCTACCGAGCCGCCGATCGAAGATAGTTTGCCACTCGCGCAGCGGAGTGAACCCACCGAACCAGTGGCGGCTGAACAGGCCGTGCAGCTTGCGGTACCTGCGGGGGCGGTAACCCCGGCCGCCAGCGAGGCGGGAGCGCCTCGGGTAGTGGTTGTGCATGTGGCGGGGTCGGTGCAACGCCCGGGCCTGGTCAGCGGGCCGGTCGGGTGGCGCGTCGATGATGCCATTCGCGCGGCAGGTGGGGCACACGCCAACGCAGACCTGAACCGGCTCAACCTCGCCGAACCGGTCGCGGATGGCCAACGCGTCTTCGTTCCGGTTGCCGGCGAGCTCGAACCGCCCGTGCTCGCTCTCGAAGGAGGGGCGCTGGCAGCACCGGGTGGAACCTCGGGCGGTCCCACGGTGGTGAATCTGAACACCGCCGATTCCGCCGCGCTCGAGACCCTTCCGGGCGTGGGCCCGGCAACGGCCGCAGCGATCATTGCCCATCGTGACGAACACGGACTCTTCGGGACGGTCGACGCGCTCATAGTGGTGCGCGGCATTGGTCCGGCGACGCTCGAAGCGCTTCGTGATGATGTCACCGTCTAGCGGCGAGTCACCGTCTAGCGGCGGGCAAGGGGGCCTCGACGACGATGCACGTATCGTTGGCGTGGTCCTGGCCGCTTTCTTGGCCCCACGCCTGCTCTCGGGTTTGCCCTGGCCGCTTTTGGTACTCGGAGCGCTCGCTGGCGTGTGCATGCTGCGCACGACACCGATGGTGGCCGCAGCAATTGGATTCATCGTGGTGCACAGCGCGGTCGCTCACGCCGGTCTGGTCGAACCGGCCGACCGGCCGGTGACCTCGGAGTCCGTGACGCTTACCCAAGACCCTCGCCCGGGCCGCAATGGCTGGCGAGCGCTCGGCGAAATCGACGGGCATACGGTGATGGTCACAGCACGCCTTCCAGCCGCCGGCCGCCTGCGATCGGCATCGGTGGGGGACCGGTTGCAGGTATCGGGCACACTGCGCGGCGCCCGTGCGAACTCGGATTGGGCACTGAGTCGTCGGGTCACCGGAAGTCTGGCGGTGACCGATATCGACCGTGTGGTTCCCGCTGAGGGAGTGATCGGCGCAGCCAATGCATTGCGCGACCTGATTCGCGACGGGGCTCGATCGGTGCCCCATGGCCGTCGTGTGTTGTTCACCGGCCTGGTGTTCGGTGATGACCGAGGCCAGGACGTGATCGTGGCGGACAACTTTCGTGCTGCGGGGCTTGGGCATTTACTCGCGGTATCGGGACAAAATGTGGTGTTTGTTTTGCTGCTTGCCGCGCCGCTGCTGACGCGGATTCGTTCCGCTCCGGCGAGGGTGTTCGTGGCCTTTGCGATCCTTGCGGGGTTTGGCTTCTTGACCCGATTCGAAGCGTCGGTGACCCGAGCGATCGCCATGGCGGGAATCGGCTTGGTCGCCCACAGCGTGGGGCGGCCATCGAGCGCTGCGGCGGTTCTGCCGCCGGCGGTGATCGGGTTGTTGCTCATCGACCCGCTGCTGGCCTGGTCGTTGGCGTTTCAGCTATCGGTGGCGGCCACGCTCGGCCTCATTGTGGCGTCACCTCGGCTCGCCGAGATGCTGCCGGGCCCCACCGTGTGGCGCGCTGCTGTCGCTGCCACGTTGTCCGCCCAGCTCTTCGTGTCTCCCTTGTTGTTCGCAACGTTTGGTTCGGTCAGCCTGATAGCGGTTCCCGCGAACCTGCTCGCGGCACCCGCTGCTGCGGGGGCAATGATGTGGGGGCTTGGGGCGGGTGTGATAGCCGGCGTTGGCCCACCGGCTATTGGCGAGGTCGTGCATCTGCCTACCCGGCTGCTGCTGTGGTGGATAGACGGTGTGGCCGCACGTGCGGCCACCGTCGACGTTGGCTCCTTCACCTATTGGCACGTGATCGTCGTCGTGGTCGGCGTCGGGTGCTGGAGGCTACGGGGGACGCCGTTGTGGTTCGCTGCAACGCTGATGCTGGCGGGCTTGGCAATTCCGCTCGCCGCGCCGCGTTCGTTACCGCCGGGCCACCATCGGCTCGCAAACGGGGTGGCCGTCGTGCGCTCTGCGGAAGGCCATGACGTGGTCATCGTCGACGCCCAGGCGCGAGCCGATGAGCTTGTCGAAGCGGTGCGTCGCGCTCGTTTGGGGCGGATCGATTTGGTGATTGCCCGGGGAGGGTCGCGAACCGTCGGGGTCCTCGTTGCGCTGACGCACGAACGATTCGACGTCGTAGACACGTGGGCGCCGGCCGGGCATCAGGTTCCCAACGCCCGCGTCGTGGACCCGATTGCGGGCTCGGTGGGGTCGCTGTCCGTGTCCGAAACCGCGAGCGGGGAACTGATTTTCATCGACGGGTGAGCGTTCGTGGAGATTGCGTCGTGTCGGGGTTCTCGACTTGTTATCGTTCGGCGGTAATGGCTGCTCTCGATCGGACACTCGTGATCATTCGCGGCGGGGAAGTACCCGCGCAATGGCATCGAATCGACGCGACGAATGCCGCCGATGCCCTCGATGCGGTTGCGGCGGCTCCCGAGGTGTCTCACGTGTGCGCCGTGTTGGACGACACCATGGTCCCCGAAGAGTTCGTTGCCCTGGTCAGTGTGCTCGTCGTGCGCGGCGTGGTCGCATTCGAAACCGCCCGGGCACAACACGTCAAGCGGGTGCTCGATATGTATTCGGCAATTTCCGACGGTGAACTCACGATCGGCAACGCGCAATGACCATCCGTCTGCTGAAGGGCAACGACGACACGTTGCTGAGCCGAGCGATCAGCGAGAACGTGGCGGAGCTCGTTGGTTCGGGTGACGCCTCGCTAATGGTTGAGGAGCTCACCGAGGAGCAATATCGCATGGAGGACGACTCGTTCGCTATTACTCGGCTTGTGGACGGCGCCCAAACGCCCCCGTTCCTTACCGAACGCCGGGTGGTCGTCGGCCGGCATCTGGGGCGGTTTTCCAAAGGTGCCGATGTCGAACCGCTCGTTGCGTATTTGGCAGCGCCCCTGCCGTCAACGGATTTACTGTTGGTGTGGGAGAAGGGAATTTCGCCTCGCCAAGATCGCATGCCAGCAATCCCCAAGGCGCTCAATGAAGCGCTGGCGGCCGCTGGCGCCGAAATTATCGACGCAGGTATTCCGTCGGGCAAGAACGCATCGGCGTGGCTTGATCGACAACTCAAAACCGCAGCCGTCACCCTCGATGCCCGTGCAGCGAACCACATCGCCGAGCATCTGGGCGAGCAGCGCTCTCGGGTGGTGAGTTTGCTCTCGACGCTCGAGAGCGTGTTCGGCCCCGATGCCAAGATCGGCGTAGAAGATATCGAACCGTTCTTGGGCGAGTCGGGCGACGTGCCGCCATGGGACCTGACCGACGCGATCGATTCGGGAAAGATCGACGTGGCTATCGACATGTTGCATCGCATGACGGGCGCTGGCGGACGCCACCCGCTGCAGATCATGTCCAGCTTGCAAACGCACTACATGCGGATGCTGAAGCTCGATGGCGCCCCGATTAGCGGGGAGAAGCAAGCCGCTGCGCTCCTCGGCATGAAGGGTTCCACCTTCCCGGCGAAGAAGGCGTTGACGCAAGCCAAGCGCCTCGGCCCCGCCGGTGTGCGCCGGGCCGTGGAATTGCTCGCCGAGGCGGACCGTGGCCTGAGAGGCGAAAGCGGCTGGCCGCCCGAACTTGTTATGGAAGTACTTATTGCACGATTGGCGAACCTGAGATGATCGATGTTGTTGCTGTAGTCGTTGGCCTGATCTTGGTCATCTCGGTGTTGGCCGATGTGGTGAACACGCTCGTCACCACAACAACGTCGACGTCGCGCTGGTGGCTTACCCGCATCTTGTACCGACAGTCGTGGCGGCTGGTATCGCTGTGCGGGAAGCGCATCGAGAATTTGGGCCGGCGTGAACGGTTCTTCTCGCTGTTTGCGCCGATCTCGGTGTTGGCGATGCTGATCACGTGGGTGTGCCAGCAGATCCTCGGGTTTGCGTTGATCTGGTGGGGCCTCGGCGGCGTCAGCGGCGTCGACGGCTTGGCAGACTCGTTGTACTTCTCGGGCGTCGTGTACTTCACGGTCGGGTTCGGCGAGGTGGTGCCGGTGGAGCAGGTTCCTCGCTTCGGGGCGCTGATCGAAGCGTTCTCAGGGGTGTTGACGATTGCGCTGGTGATTGGTTACCTGCCGGCGTTGTATTCGGCCTTCAGCGAACGTGAGCAGAAGCTGTTGATGCTCGACGACGGTAGCGAGGAACGGATTACGCCGACGAGCCTCGTGCTGGCCCGCACCCCGGATCGTGACATTCGTGCACTCGATTCGTTCTTTGACGAATGGGAAGCGTGGATGGCCCACGTGCTGGAAACGCACACGACCTTTCCGATGCTCACGCTGTTTCGCAGCCAGCATCACGGGCAAAGCTGGATCACGGCGCTCGGCCTGATTTGTGATGCGGCGATTCATGTCGAGTTGACCGAGCAGGGGCAAGGTCGTTCGGCGTATTGGGTTTTGCGTCGTGCGTCGAGGTTGTTGCAGATGCTGACCGACGGGGTCGACCTGTCCGAGTATCGAGCCCGGCTCGACGAAACCTATGGCGCCGATGACACGCTGTTTCGCGAGCTCTATGACCTGATGGAAGGCCAGGGGTTCGACCTGGTGGACTATGCCGAGGCGCTCGACCACAGTCGCGAGCTGCGCCGTATGTTCGATGCGCAGATGGAGTACCTGATCGATGTGCTGCAGGCTCCTCGAGGATTCTGGGGCCACAGCGTCGGCCACCAGTTGCGCACCCGTACTGCCTAGACACTCGTAGCGGGACACGCCTAGCGGGACGGCTGCAAAACGACGAAAGACGCCCGTGAGGGCGCCATCCGAGCGATATCCCCGAAGGGATCAGATCTGGTGAAGTGTTGGAGCGATTAGCTCGCTGCGGCTGCGTGCATGGCACGTACCCGCTTGGTGAGGCGGCTCTTGGTACGAGCTGCCGTGTTCTTGTGCAAGGTTCCCTTGCTGACCGCCATGTCAATGCGCTTGATCGCCAGACGCAGCTTTTCTTCCGTGTCGTCGGCGCCAGCGTCGGCTGCTTCGAGAACGGACTTGGTGCGGGTGCGGAGCTCTGCACGGATCGCACGGTTGCGGGCGTTGCGCTTTTCAGTTTGGCGGTTGCGCTTGATTTGGCTCTTAATATTTGCCATTACGACTTCGACCTCGATGTGAACGGACCCGTCGATCGGGCCAGCGCACAATGCTAGCGCTGGTTTGGGCGTGCACCAATACCAAAGGCGAAGATTGCTGTGCAGGAACTGCAAGGGAATCACAGTACCGTCTACAGCGCCATGGATCAGTCGCTTATTCGCAACACATCAATTATCGCGCATATCGACCACGGTAAGTCGACGCTTGCCGATCGGATGCTCGAACTTACCGGTGCCGTCGAGGTCCGAGATATGAAAGCGCAGTACCTCGATTCGATGGATCTCGAGCGTGAGCGTGGCATCACGATCAAGCTGCAATCGGTGCGTCTCGACTGGAAGGGCAATGTCATCAACCTGATCGATACGCCCGGGCACGTTGACTTCGGTTACGAGGTGTCCCGTTCGCTGGCCGCGTGCGAGGGCGTGATCTTGGTGGTCGACGCAGCCCAAGGCATCGAGGCCCAAACGCTTGCCAACTGTTACTTGGCCTTGGAGAACGATCTGGAGATCGTTGCAGCGCTGAACAAGATCGACCTTCCCGCCGCCGATCCCGACAAGTACGCAGAAGAGATCGAGAACGTGCTGGGCATTCCCGCCGATGAGATCTTGCGTATCAGCGCAAAGACCGGCGAAGGGGTCGAGGACCTGCTCGATGCGGTCGTGGCGCGTACGCCAGCGCCGAGCGGTGACCCCTCCGGTGACGCCAAGGCGCTCATTTTCGACAGTCACTTCGACCCTTACCGCGGCGTGGTGTCGTCGATCCGTGTGATGGATGGAACGATCCGTTCGCGCAGCAAGGCCCTGTTCATGCAGGCCAATGGCACCCACGACATCGAGGAGATCGGTGTGCGGTCGCCGGACAACTCGCCGGTGAAGGAACTGACGGCCGGCGAGGTCGGTTACCTCATTGCGGGCATTAAGGACGTTGGTGAAGCTCGTTCGGGCGAGACAGTGACGACGGCGATCAAGCCGGCCTCCGATCCGCTCGACGGCTACGAAGAGCCGTTGCCAATGGTGTTCAGTGGCTTGTATCCAATCGATGGCGACGAATATCCGGCGCTTCGTGAGGCGCTCGAGAAGCTGCGTCTGAACGATTCGTCCTACACGTTCGAGCCGGAAACCTCCGGTGCACTCGGGTTCGGGTTCCGTTGCGGGTTCCTGGGGCTGTTGCACATGGAGATCGTGCGTGAACGCCTCGAGCGGGAGTTCGGCCTGTCGCTCATCTCGACGGCTCCATCGGTGAAGTACAACGTGCACAAGTCCGATGGCATGGAGATGTTGATCCATAATCCATCGGAGCTTCCCGATGGCGCGGAGATCGAGTTCATTGAGGAACCGATGCTTAAGGTGTCGGTGATTGCGCCGTCGACCTACACGGGAACGATGATGGACTTGTGCCAGTCTCGCCGTGGCGAGATGCTCAAGATGGAGTATTTGTCGCCCGAGCGCGTGGAGCTGAGCTATCGGATTCCGCTCGCCGAGGTCGTCACCGACTTCTTCGATCAGATGAAGAGTCGGTCTCAGGGCTATGCGAGCCTCGATTACGAGCCGGACGGCATGATGCGCTCGAAGCTGGTCAAGGTCGACATCTTGTTGTCGGGTGATCCGGTCGATGCGTTCTCGACGATTGTGCATGACGATCGCAGCTATGAGTACGGCAAGAAGATGACGGAGAAGCTCAAGGAGCTCATTCCGCGTCAGCAATTCGATGTGCCGATCCAGGCTGCCATTGGCGGTCGTTTCATTGCCCGCCAGACGGTGAAGGCGTACCGCAAGGATGTGACGGCGAAGCTGTACGGCGGTGACATCACCCGAAAGAACAAACTTCTGAATAAGCAGAAGGAAGGCAAGAAGCGGATGAAGTCGATCGGCCGTGTCGACATCCCGCAAGAGGCGTTTGTGAGCGCCCTCAAGCTCGACGACTGATTCGTTCCGCTTGTAGCCTGACGAACAATGTTGGATGACCGCAAAATGGCGATCTTGCGCGCCGTTGTTGAAACTTACATCGAGACCGCCGAGCCGGTCGGGTCGTCTGCGGTGAGCGAAGTGACGGCGCTCGAGGTTTCGTCTGCGACGATCCGAAATGAGCTGGTCCAGCTCGACCAGCAGGGGTATTTGACTCAACCGCATACGAGCGCGGGGCGGGTTCCCACCGATAAGGCGTATCGGGCCTTTGTCGATGACATCGACGAGCCGGGGCTTGGCCGAACCGAGACCGAACGGGTGCGTGACTTTTTCGATCACACCCATCTCGAGATCGAGGAGATGCTCGATCGCACATCGATGCTGTTGTCGGAGATGACGGGTGTGGCGTCCGTGGTCGTGGCCCCGGATCGAGATCTCGCGACGGTGAAG
The DNA here is from genome assembly GCA_947561585.1 of Caprella mutica. Taxonomy (NCBI): domain Eukaryota; kingdom Metazoa; phylum Arthropoda; class Malacostraca; order Amphipoda; family Caprellidae; genus Caprella; species Caprella mutica. Next base: position 750,386 of record CANNZV010000094.1, on the reverse strand, counting down.
AGTGTGCAGCTCGTGGAGTTGACGCCGAACGTTGTTCTTGCGGTGATGGTATTGTCCGATGGCACGGTGGCCAAGAGCGCGATCGACGTGGTCGACGCGGTCGATGAGGTGACGATCGCTATGGCGAACGGTCATCTGACGGCGGCCATGGTTGGCCGGTCGGTCTCCGATGCGTCGCTTCCACAGCCGAGCGGGAATGAAGCAGCAGACCGCCTTGTTGATTCTGCTCGTGCTGTTCTCACGACGCAAGACACTTCCGGCGACATGTACGTGGGCGGATTGTCGAGCGTCCCGGGTTTTGGCGAAGTCGACACGATGCGAGAAGTTTTGTCGCTGCTCGAGAAGCAGCTGGTCGTGGTGAGTTTGATGCGAGACGTGATGGGCCGTGGCCTGTCGGTGGCGATTGGTAACGAGACGGGCGTGGACCCGCTCGCCGATTGCTCACTCGTTGTTGCCCCCTACAGCGGCGAAGGTAATCAGAGCGGCACGATCGGGCTTTTGGGCCCGACCAGAATGAACTACCCCCATGCCATGGCAGCGGTTGCGATGGTTTCGCAATCGCTCGGCAAACGATTGAGCGAGGGCTGATGGCCGACCATTACTCCGTACTTGGAGTGTCGAAGCAAGCAACGGAAGCCGAGATCAAAAAGGCGTACCGAAATCAGGCTCGGAAGTATCATCCGGACCAAAATCCTGATGACCCCGAGGCCGAGGCGATGTTCAAGGACGTGGCGAACGCCTATGAGGTGCTTGGCGATCCCGAGCGTCGGAGTCGCTATGACCGCTTCGGCGACGATGGCCTCGGTGGCCAGGGCGGCGGGGGCGGCCAGGGCGGTCCGTTTGGGGCGAACCTCGGCGACATTTTTGAGACGTTCTTTGGCGGGTCTGGTAGTCCCTTTGGCGGGGGCGGGCGAGGCCCGAGCGGTCCGCCTCGTGGCGAGGATCTCGAAACGGTCCTCGATGTCGATCTGTCCGACGCCGTGTTTGGTGGCGAGCAGACGGTGAAGGTGCGTACCGGGGTTCGGTGTGAGCCGTGTGGCACGACCGGGGCCGAACCGGGTTCTGGTGCGACGACGTGTAGCGAGTGCGGGGGACAGGGACAGGTGCAGCGTGTGCGCCAGTCGATCCTGGGCCAGATGGTGACGAACGCGCTGTGCCCGTCGTGTCAGGGCCGAGGCGAAACGATCGATAAGCCGTGCACGAGCTGCAAAGGTGAAGGGCGCCAGATCGAGGAAGTGAGCTACACGGTCGATGTGCCCGCCGGTGTGGATTCGGGTTCGACGTTGCGGTTGACGGGCCGTGGCGCTGCCGGGCCGCGTGGAGGGCCACAAGGCGACCTGTACGTGCATATCAATGTGCTCGAACACGAACTGTTCAGCCGTGAAGGCAACGACCTGATTTTGGAGCAGCCGATCGGGTTTGCTCAGGCGGCGCTGGGCGCCGAGCTGCAGATCCCTACTTTGGAGGAGCCCGAGACGTTGCTCGTGCCAGTGGGAACCGATTCGGGACGGCGGTTTCGGTTGGTGGGCAAGGGTGTGCCGAGCGTGAACGGACGGGGGCGGGGCGATTTGATCGTGGTGCTCGTGGTGAAGACGCCGACGAAGCTCAGCGACGCCGAGGAAGATCTGCTTCGCCAGTTTGCCGAGTTGCGGGCCGAGCATGTGGCCCCATCTGATCCCGGGTTCTTCGGCAAGGTAAAGTCCGCGTTCAAATGACCCGTCGGCTCGCCGGTAGTCCCGGGCCGCATGTGTTTGTCGAGTCTCTGGACGCGCCGCATTTGGCGCCCGAGGACCTCGCGCATTTGTCGAAGTCGCTTCGGATGCGCGACGGGGACGCACTCACGGTGTCCGATGGAGCGGGGTCGTGGTGCGTTGGCCAGTTCCGGGCCAGCGGTGCGTTGGTCCTCGATGGAGAACGATCTTTCGTCGCCGAGCCGGTATCGCCGCTTACCGTTGCGTTCTCGTTGGTGAAGGGCAGCCGCCCCGAGCTGGTGGTGCAAAAGTTGACCGAACTGGGGGTCGACTCGATCGTGCTTCTCGATGCGGAGCGCAGTGTGGTGAAGTGGGACGACGCCAAGGTCGCAAAGGCCAGCGAGCGCTTGGCACGGATTGCACGTGAGGCAGCGATGCAAAGCCACCGAGTGCGCTTGCCAGTGATCGACGCGGTGGTGTCGGCGGTGGAGTGGTTGGCGTTGCCCGGTGTTTCTATTGCCCACTTTGGCGGGGACCGCATCGATGGTTCGCAGGTGTCGGTTGCCATTGGCCCAGAGGGCGGTTGGAGCCCGATAGAGGTTGCGGCGGCGCACACTCACGTGTCGCTGGGACCCACTGTTTTGCGTGCCGAAACGGCGGCTATCGCCGCTGGCGCACTGCTTGTTTCACAGCGCAATTGACCTGAATTGGGGTGCGTGCCAAGAAAGTTCGAACTCGTTTTGGAGCCGATCGTGAACCGTGCCTATGGTACGTCTACGTTGCCACTGTGTGTGCTGAGAATGACGCACAGGGCGAGAGGCGCGGTGGAAGATGAGGTAAAGGACTATGGACGAATCCAACGAAAACACCCCCGACGATTACAGCCAGAAGGTGGGCGAACGCCTTCGGCAAATCCGGCGGCAAAAGCGGCTTTCGTTGCAAGAGGTTGAGGCTAATTCCGACCAGGAATTCAAGGCTTCGGTGCTCGGCGCATACGAACGAGGGGAGCGGGCAATTTCCGTTCCACGCCTGCGGAATCTTGCCGGTTTCTATGCCGTTCCGGTCGACCAGTTGTTGCCCATCGAAGGCGCACCAGACTTTGGCGTCGACGTGTCGGACTCGATCGATTTACGTGAGCGTCCGGCCCGGACAGCAGCGTCGTCGATCACGATCGATTTGACGAAGCTCGAGAAGCTGAGCGGCCCCGAGGCCGACATGTTGTCTCGCTACCTGACCATGATCCAAGTGCAACGCCAGGACTTCAACGGTCGGGTGCTCACGATTCGCCGCGATGACCTTCAGGCGTTGGCGGCAATTCTCGGAACCGGTATCGACGGTGCTGCACCTCGTATCGATGCCCTCGGTTTGACGTTCGTGCCTCAGGCGGCAATGGCCTGAGTTTGTCGTTGCCGTTGCCGTTGCCGGTGCCGGTGCCGGTGCCGGTGCTGGTACCCTAGCCGACGGGCGGCAGGGTGAATGTTTGGCCCGGCAGTATCAGATCGGGATTGCCGGGTTCGATCAGCTGGTCGTCGTTGTGCGAAATGAGTGTTTGCCAGTAGTCGGCGATCTCAGAATCGGAGACGTCGTTGCCGTTGGCGTCACGCAGCGTTTCTTGCGCGATTGACCAGAACGAGTCGCCGCTTTCGACCGTCCAGGTCGAGTCTGCGTCGACAGCCACCGATGCCGCCGGGGGGCCGGCTTCGGTGCTGAGCGCCAGGGTATGCGGGTGGCCAGCCATCGTGCCGACCCCAGCCCCGGCGTCAACCGTGACGGTTGTGAGCGTGAGCGGGTCTTCGAGCGCGTTGAGCTGCAATGGAGCCTCGGTCGACGGTAGTGACTCGGCCTGCGGCAGCGACTCGGCCTGCGGCAGCGACTCGGCCTGCGGCAGTGGCGTGGTGGCCATGTGGGCGGCTGCGGGGGCGATGACGGCGGTGGTGCCGAGCGTGACGCCTACAACGGCCGCGGCCCACGAGGGGACGAGCATGCCAAACGGGCTGGCGTCGATACGCTGGCCGAGCACGGTGGCGGCGACGAGCACGGTGACGAGGTAGTAGGACATCGCCAGTCCGAGCCAGCGCAGCACGGTGGCGGCGACCTCTACCGGTTCGGTGATCCAGGTGGAGAGTTCGGCGCCGGTGAGACCGGTTGGGCCTTGCAACCCGAGTCGGGCCATGGCGTGCAGGGCAACGATGGTTGCGATGAGGCAGGCGATGGCGGCTAAGCCGCGAGATCGGCGGATCATGTCGACGGGAGCAGCGTCGCGGCGCCGGTGGCCGTGAGCTGGTGGGTTGCGCCAAAGAGCATGCGCCCAATGATGAACTCGTGTGTGTAAGCAACGTCCACGGTGACGGCGGGCTCTGGGCCGCGCTCGATTCGGGCGTGGGACGCCGAGGCCTCGGGAAGGTTCGAGATTGCAATGCCGGGCCCGATCACGCTTGCGGCTGCGCCGGGGTCGATAGATATTTCGCCCGATGATCGGAAGTGGTCGACGTCGAACCCCACACCGGCTGCGTCGCTGGCGAGTGAGTTGGCCAGGTCATCGAGTTGGCGTTGGCGAAGATGCATGGCCCCAACTTCGAGCGTCACGGCGCCAAGCATCAACACGATGACGAACGCTATGGGTGCGAGCAGAACGGTTTGCCCGCGGTCGCGGTCGGGGGCGCTGAGCCGACAGGAGACGGCGCTACCCAAGACGGTGGTCCTTAACATGTGCCCTCAAAGTTTCCGCTTCGATACGGGTCGATGCGTTCGGCGTGGGTGGACGTGATGGTGGTGAGCGACCCGAAGTTGCCAAAGACCGGGAGGCTGACGAGGGCAACGTCGTATTGCGCGGTGATCGCCACGACGGCGCATCGTTCGTAGGCGCCGCCGGGTAGGGAGCGGCTTGTATGCAGCGGGCGGTCGTCTCGCCCGTAGTCGGCCATCACGTTTTGCATACGGGATTGGGCGAGGGGCCAGGCGTTGGTGCCGTTGGGAACCTCGACGTAGGTGCGGGCGCCCTCTCGGGCAGCCGTGGACACGGCGAGTTTCGCGTCGATGACCGTCCACACGTTGATGATCAACATGGTGGTTAACACGATGGAGACCACGCCGAAGATCAACATGTCGGCGCCGGCAATGACGCCGCGGTCGCGGTCTCGCTCGGAGAGCCGGGTGGAGAGCGCCGAGGTGAATGCGCGGATCACGGGGCCTGCTGTTCTTCGAGCCGAACCGAGAAGGTGCGGTCGATCACTCCGAACGCACGAGCGTCGGAGAGTTGGGGCATCAGCGCCTGCGTTTCCCAACGGACGGATGCCTCGACGCTGTCGCCGATGATCGCGATCGAGATGCGCGCTTCGGCCCCCACATCTGCGCGAAATTGGGCTTCGGCCTGAGCGGGTGTGAGGCCGTTGTGCTCGGCGACGTTGTGCGCTGCGTCGAGGGCCATGCTCGAGATGATGGATGTGGCATACAGGTTGTAGGTCACGTTCACGGCAAAAACGATGAAGCCGAAGAAGAACACGAGGCCAAAGGCCATCGAGAACAGTCCGGATCCGCGATCGCCCACCGGCCCACGTGATCGGGGAATGATCAGGGCCGCACGGCGATTGCGGATGTCGGAATGGGGGGTGTTAGCCGCCAATGTTGTCGACCTGCTCACGAGCACGTTCGCCTGCGCTGGTGCCGAGTCCTTCGAAGATGATCCACATTGCGGCACCGAGTGCAGCAACGATGAGGACGGCGATCGCCATCGAGATCACGCCTTCGCCACGGTCGTTTCCGATGCGATCAGCAATTGCTTGACGGATTGCCATGTCGAGGAGGCCGAGCTTGCGTCCGGCGAGTTGGGTAATTTCCATTGTCTTTTCTTCCTTCCGCCTTGCGGCAGCTTGTTGGTGCTTGCGAACTGGGGAATGAGGTTGGGCGTTAGCCGAATGCGGCGAGCGCGCCAACGAACGGGATCATCATCAAGATGACGCCGGGGATAACGGCGGCGAGGGTGACGGGCACCCACACCTGCTGGTTCTTCTTTTCGATCGATTCGAGGAGGCCCCGGTGGGCTTCGGCCCGGATGGTGCGTGCTTCGGTGGCGACCATGGTTCCAAGGTCGCCGGCTTCTTTGTTGAGACTCAAGATGGCCACTATTCGCCCGACGGCTTCGACGTCGACGACGTCGGCCCATTCGGCGAGCGCTGCGTGTTCGCTGGTTCCTTGGCGCACTCGGTTGACGACCACTTTGAGGTCTTGGGCAATGACGCCGTTGCCCCGTTTAGAGAGGCGGTCGAGGGCGGCACCGAGTGAATATCCCGAGCCGAGCAACATCGCTATCTGTTCGGCGACTACGGGAAGTTCGTGGAAGGTGCGTTCTTTCCAACGGTCCGAGGCCGACGCGAGTTGTTGTTCGACGACGAGAAATGCCACGAGCGGCGCAACGAGCAGAAACATTCCGAGCAGAGCAATGGGCAGACCGAGGGCGAGGCCGGCGACGAGCACGAACAGCGCCGATCCAACCGCCCAGCCGATTTGGCGGAGGCGAAATTCCGATGCGTCGATGTCCCAGTGGACTCGGCGCAGGCGTCGTGGCAGTTCTTCGCTGATGCCAAAGACTCGTGCGGTGAGCCCGCCAATGGCCTCCGAGATGGGGCGGAGCAGCTCGCTGAAGCTCTCGAGCGAGAGCAGCTCTCGGTCTCGGTTGCTGCGTTGGCCCGACAGGTAGGGGGAGACCCGTGCGGTCAACGACTGGTTTTTGAACAGGCGGAACTCGCTGAGCACGAGGGTGGCGCCGACGAAGAACACCAGCATGGCTGCGGCGGTGAGGCGAATCATGCGAACACCCGATCTTCCGTTGGCATCTTCATGATTTTCCCGGCCCACAACCAGGCACCGAGGATCAAGAACAGCGCGACCGCAACGAGGGCTTGGCCCATCGGCGAGCTGTAGGCGGCTTTGCCTTCGCCGATGGTCAGGCCGGTCATGGCCATGCCGACCGGGACGACGAGGGTGAACCAGCGGGCGAAGCGCACGCCGGCTTGGCGGGCAACGGCGTCGCGGCGATGTTGCTGGTCGGTCATGCGGTCTTGGGCGAGTGCCGCGAGCCGATTGCCGACCTCGCCCCCGCCGAGTTCATGGGAGGTGAGCAGCGTTTCGGCGACGATGTCGGCGGTGTTGTGCCCGAGGTAGTCCTTGAGAACGGTGAGCGACCGGGTGAAATCGGTCGAGATGAGCCATTCGCGGTGTGCGGCTTCGAATGCGGGACGCAGGCCGTCGTGGCTGCGGAGCCCAACCTCGAAGGTGGCTTGAGGGATCGAGCGGCCAAGCGTGCCGGTGAGGAGGCGAATTTCTTCGATGATGGCGGGCCAGGCGCGGTGGGCGTGGTCGACCATGCGTTCGTGGCGCACCCGGGCAACGCCGACGGGGGCGGTCGCCGCGAACAATCCAATGAGCGCTGCGGGGACGACGCCGCCGAAGAGCAACGTGCCGAAAGCGAAGCCGACCATAGCGAGGACAATCATCGCGGCAACGAGTGTGCGCGGGTCGAGGTCGCCGAGGCCAAGCGAGCTCACGAGCTCGCCGACGCGGTTGCGTTCGGCTTTGGTTTCGATCGTCGGGCCGGGCTGTGCGCCGTCCCATCCAAAGGCCACAGCCGAGTAGACCAGATGCACGCCGTAGGCGGCGACGATCGCGAGGATCAGCGGAATCATGCGTGCGTTCCGTTTCCGGCGGTCGATGGGTTGGCGGTCGTGGGTAGCACCTGGTGGATGTCGATGCCGCGTTCGGCCATCTGTTCGCTCGCTCGCTGGGGGACGTGTCCGGTCCATTCGAGGCGGCCCGTGTGGGGGTCTCGTTTGAACACTTCGGTCATCGTGAAGCTGGTAGAGCCCTGCGTTGCCGTCAGGTCTTCGACGCAGGAGATCTGGTTGACTCGGGGGCCCTGCGGCGTGCGCACGGCGTGCACGACCACGTCGACCGCTTGAGAGACGAGGTCGTTGAGGGCGGCCATGGGAATGTCGCTCGAGGTTTCGGCGAGCTGGCACACGAAGCGCAGACGGGTGAGTGCCTGGCGAGCAGAGCCGGCATGAATGGTGGTGAACCCGGTGACGCCACTAGACAGCGTCATCATGAGCGGTAGCGCTTCGCGGTCTCGAACCTCGCCGACGATGGCGACGTCGGGGGCCATTCGCAAGAAGCCACCGACGAGGTTTCGAAGGTCGATGCCCGGGCGGTCGGGGCGACCGCCGCGTGTTTGCATGCTCGCGACGTTGGGGAGTGGCACGTCGGCTTCGAATACCTCTTCGGCGATGACGACACGCAGAGTCGGGTCGAGTTCGGCTGCACAGCACGACAGCAACGTGGTCTTGCCCGCACCGGGAACGCCGGCGAACACCATCGACAGGCTCGATTGCACACATGCCCGAAGGAAATTGGCGCCATCGACGGTGACCGTGTCGGAGGAAACGAGTTCGTCGAGGGACCGGAATGACATGCCGGTGAACTTTCGGATGTTCACGATCATGTGACCGCCGCGGGCGATGTCGCCATGGACGATGTGGAGGCGTGAGCCGTTGTCGAGCTGTGCGTCTTGGAGCCCCGACGTTGGGTCGAGGGCACGGTGGGCGCCGCTCGAACGGTCCACGATGCGGGTCATCGTGCGAAGGACGTGTTCGTCGTCGTGGAATGATTCGTGGTGGTAGCCCGATGGCCCGAGGTGGCGCTTGACGAAGATTTGGTCGGGGGCGTTCAGCATGATTTCCCACACGTCGTCATCGGCGAGAAGCGATGCGAGGGGCCCGTAACCGGTGAGGTTCGACATGGCCCGGTCGGCAATGATTGCCGGTTCGGTGAGGTCGACGCTGCGGATGCCACGGCGGAAGTCGGCTCGCCATTGTTCGATGAGTTCGAGGACGATACCGCGGAGCTGCTCGTCGCCGGTCTCGTTGCCGGGCAGAATGTTGCGCTCGTTGGCGACTTCGAGTGCGAGGCGCTCGAGTTCTTCGAGTGGGGAGAGCCCGGTGTCGTTTATAAGCAGATCAGCCATCGTCTTCACTCCAGGTTCCGAGCGTGCCCGCAGCTACGGGTACGGGTTCGGGTTCGGTCGTTTGGGTTTGGAGGCTTCCGAAGTCGCCAAGGGGTGCAACTTGTCCCAGCAGCGCAGTGACGGCGCTGGTGAGCGGATCGGTGATCGCGGACGGGATCGGGTCTCCGTCGCGAAGCGTTGCTTCGAGGTGGCGGCGGGTCGGTACGAAGATGGCGCTGGGCACATCGGCGGCGTCGGCGATTCGGGTGCGAAGCAGTTCGGCGATCGCCGTCGAGATTGACGCTCGGGTGCGCGGTTTGCGTGGTGCGTTGTTCACGACGGGCAGAATGCGGACGCCGGGTACGCCAAGGTCGTTGAGCGACATGATGGTGCGGGCAAGGTGGTGCACGCCCCATGCGCCGGGTGCGCCAACGACGACGACGAGGTCGCTTTGCAGTGCCGCCATGCGAGCAAGGCGGTTGCGGTCTTCGATGTCGGACGAGCCGGTTTCGGCCGCGCCGTCGAAGTCGCCGGTGATGTCACACACCGTCGTCTGGTATCGGTTCATCAGTGTCGTCCAGCTGGCCGATAGGGCCCGGGCCGGGATTGTCAACCAGTCGCGTTCGGAACGCAGCCCGAGCAACAGGTCATAGCCGCGTTCGGGGAACGAGTGGATGGTGCGTGCCGCTTCGGCTTCGTTGGGAACGCCGAGGCGGTGGCTTTCGACGAGTTCAGTGAGGCCGGGTACGACGTCGCGGGCGTCGTGGAACATGGCTTGGCTGGAGCGCAGTGCCATGTCGGCGAGCAGGGTCGGTTGGCGATCGCCCTGGCTGGCGAGGCCCTGGGTGAGGGCCATGGCTGCAGTCGAGGCGCCGATGCCGCCGGCACCGGTGACCGACACGATGTGGCCGCGATGGGCGCTTGCGGGTTCGGCCGATGTGGTTGTGTGGGTTGCAGCGTCGCCGCGTCCGATAGGCGATGACGACTCTTCGAGCACGCTGAGCAGGTCGCCGGCGTCGAAGCGTTCGGGCAGGACGGCGCAGGCGCCGAGGTCGGTCCAGTCCCGGTCGACGAGTCCGTGGTCGACGACGATGGGTGCACAGCCGACGCTGTTGGCGACGTCGAGCAGGTCTCGGTCCAGGCCGTTGGAGGACGCATCGGCGAGGAGTGCCGAGAAGGGGCGGCCGGATTCGAGGCGGGAGAGCACCTCGGACGTGGAGATGCACTTGACGAATTCGACGGGAAGGGCTGCTTCATTTGCCCAGCGGCCTACCTGGCGGAACCATTCACGGCGGACGGGGGCGACGCCGAGTACGACGAATCGTTCGTTCATTGGGTGACCGTCCCGGGCAGGATGACGTCGCTTGCGCCGGTGACGCCGATGATCGACACGTCGCCGGTGAGGGCTGCGGTCACGATGTCGCTGGCGATTGCGCCGTCTTCGATGCCGAGGCGCAGCACGCTTCCGTTGGTGGCGAAGTCGCCGTCGCCGGTGTCGAACGACAACACAACGACCCGGTCTGCGACGAGGCGGGTAGTGGCGACGTCTTGGTCGGTCCAGGTGCCGAGCACCGATACGACTTCACCGGGCAGTAGTACTGCGGGTGCCCGGCCGGGTTCGATCTCGATGGAGACTTCGGCGAGCCCGCTTTGCACGTTGCTTGGGGCGCCGAGCACCACGTTTGACTCTTGAATGAATTCGAGTTCGCCGACCGGGCCGAGAAGGACGGCGCCGTAGACGGATTCGGGGTTCGCAACGACCCAGTCGGCGTCAGAGGCGAGACGCATCGAAATCTGCTCGATGTGCTGGGGTTCGATGACAGTTCCTGGGGCGAGGTCGGTGCGGGCAACGACAACGTTCTGGAAGGTTGCGTCGTCGCCCATTCGGCTGGCGACGAGCACGCCGAGAACGGCGAGGGTGACGAGCAGCCCGCCGAGCACGGCGCGTCCCGATGGCAGGCGCCGTTTCGCCCGGAGAACTGGTTGATTCGTGTCGGTCATCGGCCTGCTCCCGCGTGGTTTTGAAAACTCATCAAAGTGTCTGAAATGGTGTTATGGTTCGTGTCATGGCTTCTGCAGATGGAGATTGGCTCTCGACCAAGGAGGCGGCGTCCGCCCTCGGGCTCACGCCGCGCACGTTGTACCGGTTGATCGATGAAGGTCAGCTGCCCGCGTACCGGTTCGGAAGAGTGATCAGGCTTAAACAGAGCGAGATCGATTCGTTCGTTGGCAGCAGCCGAATCGAACCCGGTGAGCTCGAGCATCTGTACCCCGAGGTTGCCGAGCAGGCCACCAACGGTTAGCGAGTTGCCGCTGGCGGTGGTCGTGGCAGCGATCATTTCGACACCGTCACTTGATCGATTGCGTGAAGCGGCACCGTAACGGTGTCGCCGTCGCCGTCGAGGCGAAGAATGAGCTGGTCGACGCCCACGCTGCGCACCGTGCCCATCAACTTGTTTCCGGTGGACAACGTGACGGCGATGCGTTCGTTGTCGTAGCTGTAGTCGTCGAGAAGTTCGGCGAGCGTCGGGCCGGTTTCGATGGCCGCAACCTCTCGGCTGTGGCCTTTCCCGTGTTCGACGATGGCTTCGATTGCCTGGGTGCGAAGAATGACCCGGTTCGCGGCGCCGCTGGTCATGACCACCACGACGTCAGGGCCGAGGCCGGCGATCGTGCCGCGGACGGCGTTACCGGTGCGACACATGAGGCTTACGGCAATGCGAGCTTCGGCGATCTCGGTGAGCGTGCCGGCAAAGGTTCCCGACAGGGAAGAGGCCACGACTCGGTCGGATTGGCGCAAGCGGTCTTGGGCGGCGCCAGTGCGACGTGCTTCGTCGGTGAGAGTGGCAAGTTCTTGATCGAATGATCCAGCTGTCTGCATTTTTTCTCCCGCCCGGGTTGTCGTGTGGCTTCGCTATGTGCTTTGCGTTAACGATCGTCCCCTCTGAGGGCGGTGTCTTAAATGGGTCCTTCGCCCCAACGGCCTTGCGCACGGACTATTCGAGGGCCGTGCAACGGTTCAAAGGGACTAAGTGTCATGGGTCACAAGACCAATTAGCCTTAGCGAATAGAGGGGACGCGAATGAGGTTTGATCTAGCGGGAAAGTTTCACGTCGTATGCGGCCTGTCGCTGGCAGCGGCCCTTCTTCTGGCTTCGTGTGGGAGTGCACTAGGGGGTTCCGTGGGCGACAACGATTGGACGCTCGAGGGAATGAGCCCCGACGGGCAGCACTTCGTGGTATCGACACTGTTCGGGGGCGTAGCTTCAGGTTGCAGCCGGTTTGAGGGCTGGGAGGTGATCGAATCAGATGAGTCGGTCGAGGTGAAAGCCCGCCTTTGGACGCGGCGAGGCCCGTCGGATTGCACAGACGATGGCGCCGTCGAGTTGCGTCAAGTTGATCTTGAAGGGCCGCTCGGCGGTCGGGAACTTCTTGGCTGCGGAATCGAGGACTGTACAAGCACCATCGCCGATGGTGGAAACCTTCGGGCTGGCCAGCTGGTTTCCGGCGTAAGCGGTGTTGTGGTGGCCGACCAGGGAGGTCTCGACTTCTACGACGAACGTGGGGAACTGGTCGCCCAGGTCTCCGGTGAGGTCTCTCATACTCGTGCAACTGCCGGGGTCGTGGTGCGAAACGACCGTGACGGCGCGCTCATCGCGACAGCTGTTTCGTCCGGGTCTGAGCTTTGGCGATCGACCGGTTGGGGCACGGCTGCCGACAGCGGCGTTGTCTACGCCTGTCGAGGGCAAGACTCTGATGGTCTTACCGCGATAGTCGCTGCGACCGGTGAAGACTTGTGGACGAGCGACCTTCCGTGTGAGTTCCTCGTGGCCCACGACGATCTGCTCACCATTGTCGGGTTTGACCCGAACGTTGACGGGGGACATCGTGTGACCGTTGTCGACGCTGTCACCGGCGGAACCATTTCTGATGGTGAACTATCCGATGGGATCGACGACCACGTCGGCGGCCTGGATGGCGCAATCGGCGTCGGTCCGCTCACCGTCACGAGCGGACCACAAGCGGACCTCATCGTTTTGAACCGAGACGGCACCGAAGTAGCCCGCGACAGTGGTCGTGGTGGTGCGCCTCTTGGCGAAGTGGGTGGCGTTGCCATACTTGGAACTCATGATCGCTTGAGCGCCTTCGATGTGGCTGCCGGTTCCGAGTTGTGGCGTCGGAACATTGACGCCTTCAATTCGGTGTCCGTCGATGCAGGATCGTTGTGGACACTCGATCGGGTCAATGGGGTCGTTGAGCACCTCGATGGCAAGACCGGCGATGTGCTGTGGTCTGTGCCCGTGGGAGCAACGACGGGCTTCGATGTAACACGCAGCGGCGACAGTGCGTTTATTCTGACGACGCAATCGCTTATCGCCGTCGATGCGGAGACGGGAACCGTCCGTTGGGTAGAAGTGAGGCCGTACGCGGCGCCCAGCTAGCGCACTGGAGTGAACCTTGTGTGCGGCGCCGCTCGGTCCCGAACATTGACGCAACGTATCAATCTGCTACGCTTGTAGCACATTGATACGGGAGAGTCATGGGGAATGCGTCAGTACCAACTCGGGTAAATGCCGATGTCGCTAGCGCTGCAGGTTCCGTCGCGTTGGTTGAGAACCGGTCGGCGACCGAACAGATCAATTATTGGGCCCGCATAGGTATGCAGGTTGAGAGAGCCAGTTCGCTCGGTGGACGGCGAATTCTTGATGTCGTCAGTGGTGTAGAACAGTTCTCGACGCTGTCTGGCCGCGATCGTGTGGTCGCCCACGCCACTATCGATGCTCAGATGGCGGAAAGGGTGGCTCAAGAGCACTTTGGCGAGGCTGCCCGCAAGTCGGGGCAGGTGTCGGTATTTCTCGATGACGATGGGTCGATCGTTGAGGTCGGAGCTGATGGGGCGCGACGGCCATTGTGAGCCGTCTCGATTTGATCGTTGGCCCCAACGGGGCAGGAAAGACCACGATCTATGACCGGGTTATCGCCCCCGATCGTCCCAACTTGCCGTTTGTGAATGCGGACAGGATCGCCGCTGCCCGGTTCCCCGGCGACGAAATAGCAAAGTCGTATGAGGCGGCGGTAATCGCCGCCGAAACTCGCGAGGCCTTGATCAACGCACGCCTGGACTTTTGTACCGAAACCGTGTTCTCGCACCCGTCGAAGGTCGATCTCGTAGGTGCAGCGGTCGCCGCTGACTATGACGTTGTACTCCATGTCGTGATGATTCCGGTGTTGCTGTCCGGTCCAAGAGTCTCGGCTCGCGTTGCCGGTGGTGGGCATGATGTTCCTGCTCACAAACTCGAAGGTCGCTTTGCCCGGTTGTGGCCACTGGTCGCGCAAGTCATTCCGGTCTGCCACCGAGCCGTGTTTTACAACAATGCTCACGAAGGTGGTCCCACGGAAGTGGCGTCGTGCCGGTATGGGACGCACGACTACGCCCCGTCTTGGCCAAGCTGGACGCCGGATTCGTTGCTCGCCCTCTAGCGAGGTTGGGATCTGTCAGCACTGGTACGCTTGGGGCGTTGACTCCTTCGAGTCCGATCACCTCACAGAGAAGTAGAACTTGACAGAACAAAGCGTCACTATTCACGTTGCCGGCAACCACCTCATGGCGAGCTTGCTCGGTGACCGAGACGAATACCTTCGAGTTGTCGAAGATCGATTTCCCGACACGTCGCTGCATGTGCGCGGCAACCAGGTCACGATTGCGGGGGCCAAGGCCACAGAGGCGGGCAAGGTCGTTGAAGAGCTGGTGCTGATGCTCGAGGCCGGGCAAAGCCTCGATGCTCGCATCGTGACCCGCACCGTCGATCTCGTGGAAGCGAACGAACGCCCGTCCGAGGTGTTCAACTCCAACGTGTTCCGCACGGCATCGGGGCGCACGATTCGCCCCAAGTCCGCGGGCCAGCAGCGATACCTCGAAGCGATTGCCAACAACGTGATCACGTTCGGCATCGGCCCGGCGGGCACCGGCAAGAGCTGGCTGGCGGTTGCGATGGCGCTCCAGGCGCTGCAAGCCAACCGCGTCGAACGCATCATCTTGACCCGACCCGCAGTCGAGGCCGGCGAGCGGTTGGGCTTCTTGCCCGGCGACCTCATGCAAAAGGTCGACCCGTACCTGCGTCCCCTCTATGACGCCCTCTACGACATGACCGACAGCGAAGGCGTCACCCGCCTGATGGAGAAGGGCACCGTAGAGGTTGCCCCGCTTGCGTTCATGCGTGGCCGCACGCTCAACAATGCGTTCATCATCCTCGATGAAGCCCAAAACACGACCCCGGAACAGATGAAGATGTTCCTGACCCGCATCGGGTTTGGATCACGGGCGGTCGTCACCGGCGACATTTCCCAGGTGGACGTGCAAGGCGGACGATCCGGGCTGTTGCATCTCGAACGGGTCATTGGCGACATCGACGGCCTGTCGTTCGTGCGGCTGGGAAGCAAAGATGTGGTGCGCCACTCGATCGTGCAAGCAATCGTCGACGCCTATGAAGCCAACGACACGAAGCCCTCCTACGGGAACGAGCAATGACCGCCGGGCCAACTCCCGACGTGATCGTCTTGAACGAACAAGACACGTGCGAGGTTGCCATCGACACGTGGGGTGGGCTTGCCCTCCAGGTGCTCGTCGACGAAGGCGTCGCGCCCGGGGCCGAACTCAACCTGACGTTCATCGACATCGATGAAATCGCGGCGCTCAACAGCGAACACATGGGCAAGACAGGCCCGACCGATGTGTTGTCGTTCCCGCTCGACGACGACGAGTCCGAAGTCTTCGACGCACAGGTGCGGATGCTCGGAGATGTGTTGATCTGCCCAGAAGTTGTGCAGCGCCAGGCCCCCGGCCACCCCGACGACGAAATGGCGTTGATGGTCGTGCACGGTGTGTTGCACATCTTGGGCATGGACCACCAAGAACCCGACGAAGAGGCGCTGATGAAGGCCGCTGAGCAACGTCATCTCGAACGGTGGCGAAAACCGTGAACGACCTCGCAGCTATCGTCATCGGCTTCGTCCTGGTTGCGGCGTTGGTCGTTTTGGCCGCCGCCGAATCGGCGCTTAACGCGATCAGCCGGTCACGGGCCGAAGCGCTCGAAGAAGACGATGTGCCCGGCGCCCGCCAGCTCGTGGCCGACCTCGCCGACCGAGGCCGTCTCCTCACCCCGATACTTGCGCTGTCGCTCACGTTGCAGTTGGCGCTCGGCGCACTCGTAGCGATCATGGTCGAACGCCAGGTTGGGCTTGGGTGGGTTCCGGTTGCGATCGGCGTGATCGTGGTGCCCCTCGTCGTCGTGGCCGAATCGGTGCCCAAAGCGTGGGCGATGGCAAACATCGACCGGGTAGCTCCCCGGGCCGCCCGTTGGAGCCGCCGGTTCGCCGCGTTCGCTCCGTTCCGGTTGCTCTTTGGGTTGATGGGATGGCTGGGGTCGCTGATCTTGCGCCGCACGTCGCATAGCTCGGGGGCGTTCGCGTCCGAAGAAGAAATCGTGGCGATCACCGACGCCGCGGTCGCCGCCGAAGTGCTCGACGAGGACGAAGGCGAGATCATCCAATCGATCGTGGACTTCGGTGACACCATCGTTCGTGAAGTGATGGTGCCCCGCCCCGACGTGCTGGCGGCCGCCGCCGACACCACCATCGACGACGCCATCGTGATGATGGTGGACCGCGGCGTGTCGCGCATGCCGATCTACGACGACGACATCGACGAAGTGCGCGGCGTCGTGCACATCAAGGACCTGTTCGCCCGGATGCAGCGCGGCCGCGGCAGCCACTTCGTGTCGATTGCGGCGAGAGCCCCGATGTTCGTTCCCGAAACGAAACGGGCCGCCGACCTGCTGCGCGAGCTGAAGGGCGTGCCCACCAGCCTCGTCGTCGTCATCGACGAATACGGGGGGATGGCGGGCATCGCCACCCTCGAGGATCTGATCGAAGAGTTCATTGGCGAGATCGTCGACGAGTTCGACGCAGTCGAAGCGCCCCTGTTTGAGGTTGTTCGTCCGGGGGAGTGGCTCGTGCACGGGCGCATCACGATCGACGAATTCAATGAACTCATCGGCGCAGACCTTCCCGACGACGACTGGGACACGCTCGGCGGGCTCATCTTCGATGGGGTCGGTCATGTGCCAACCGTTGGCGAACAGGTAGTGACCGACGGTTTCCGGTTCACGGTCGACGAGATCGAGGGCCGACGAATCACTCGGGTGGGTGCAGTACGCATCACCGGTGAACACGAGAACGAAAACAAGGTAGAAGAACATGTCTGATCACGACCCGACCACCGAGGCCGAACCGAATCCGCTCGACGCCATGGACTTTTGCGGGTTCCGCTCCGGTTTCGTCACGCTCGTTGGGCGGCCCAACGTGGGCAAGTCGACGCTGCTCAACAAGATTTTGGGCGAGAAGGTATCGATCGTCTCGGACAAACCGCAGACGACGCGCAGCCAGGTGCGCGGTGTGCTGCACCGCGAAAACATGCAGCTCGTGTTCGTCGATACACCCGGCATTCACAAGCCCCGCAGCCCGCTGGGGAAGCGCCTGAACGAATCAGCAGAGTCGAGCATCGGCGACGTCGACGCCGTGTGTGTGCTGATCGACGCCACGATGCCCATTGGGCCCGGCGATCGTTGGGTTGTGGAACGGTGCCCGAAAGACACGATCCTCGTGGTCAACAAGTGCGACAAAGCCAACCCCGAACAGGTACTGGGCCAGCTCGCCGGCGCCGCCGAATTCGACCTTGGCGCCTACTTCCCGGTCTCTGCGCTTACCGGTGAGGGCGTGGATGAACTTGTGGCCCACTTGGCCTCGGTCATGCCCGAGGGCCCGCCCTATTACCCCCAAGACATGGTGAGCGATGCCGCCGATGCGTTCTGGGTGGCCGAGCTTGTGCGCGAACAGTTGCTCGCAGTGTTGCGAGACGAGATCCCGCATTCGATCGCCACACGAGTGACCGAGATGGAATGGCCCCATGTGCGATGCGAGATTCTCGTCGAACGAGATTCCCAAAAGGGCATCGTGATCGGCAAGAAGGGATCGGTGCTCAAGAAGGTGGGTATCGAGGCTCGCAAGCAGCTGCGTGAAGGCACGTATCTGGAGCTTCAGGTGAAGGTGGCCAAGAACTGGCAGACCGAAGCCAGCATCTTGGATCGCCTCGGCTACTAGCCCCGGAGGGGGCAGCCACAATCGCCTTGAGTTGCCCGGCCGTTGTGCCGAAGCTCCTGTCGTGGACCGAGCATTAACCGTCGACATCCAACTTGCGAACCGACGGTTTGGTGACATCGTGGCGCTCCACGATCTCGACCTGAAAATCCCGACCGGTCACATCACGTGCCTGCTCGGCCCGAACGGGGCTGGCAAAACGACGGCGATGAGAATGATTACCGGGGCGCTCGGCCCAGACACGGGAAGCGTTCGCATCTTTGGCCTCGACCCGGCCGGACCCGGCGGTGAAACCGTGCGTCGCCGCTGCGGTGTGGTGTCGGCAAAGCCGTCGCTCTATGACCGGCTATCGGGCCTCGACAACCTGCGCTACGCAGCCGAGCTCTACGACCTCGGCCGGGGCTCGAGCCGAGACGAACGAATTCGTGAAGCGGCAGGAACCTTCGACATTGCCGATGCTCTCGACCAGAAGGTGGGCGGATATTCAACGGGCATGAAGACACGCCTGGCGCTAGCGCGCTCGATTCTGCACGAACCCGACTTGTTGTTGCTCGACGAACCAACATCGGGCCTCGACCCCGAATCTGCCCTTGCTGTCCTGGATCTGATTCGTGACATGACGAGTGGTGGGCAAACTGTACTGATGTGCACGCATCTCTTGCTCGAAGCCGAAGGCCTCGCCGATGAGATCGTCGTGATGGAAGCTGGTACCGCAATTACGGCAGGCACCCCCGAGGCGCTGACGGCCGGCTACTGGCCGACCCAAGAGGTGCGGGTTTCATCCACGATGCCGCAGGGCTTGGCTTGCCTCGAGTCTCACGACGACGTGCTCTCGTGCACCTATGAGGGCGACACCGCGATCATCGAGGTCGAGTCACCCTTGGCGATACCGTCGATCGTTGCGCTCTTGGCATCACGTAACGTGCCAATCACCTCGGTCGTGCCCGTGAAACGCTCGCTTGAAGAGCTGTACTTCGCCATCCGCCGAGACGAGGCCGTGATTGCCAGGGCAGACAGCGCCGATCCAAACAGTGCTGATCCATCAACTACTGAGATCGCAGCGTAGGGGAACGCCGTGAACTGGTCACGTACATTTACCGTTGCTCGCACCGACCTCAAACAGCTGGTCCAAGCGAAAGACTTCTGGGCGCCAATGGCCGTCCTCGGGCTGTTGTTCTTCGTCGTTGTCCCCACGATTCTGCTGGTGATCGTCACCCAAATCGGTTCGCCCGACGCCTTTGGTCAGATCACGCAAACCGTTGAGTCCCTGCCGCAAAGCGTGCAGGACCAGGTGCGTGGATCGTCTCCGGAGGGCCGTGCGGGTTACGCGCTTTCCGTGTTCTTGTTCGCTCCCGTCGCCGTCATCGTGCCCCTCACCATCTCGACCGCCGTCGGCGCGGCAACCATCGTGGGCGAACGGGAAAAGGGAACCGGTGAGTTTCTGGCCAACTCACCGGCCGGAGTGCGAGAAATTTACATCGGCAAACTCATCGCCAGCCTTGTTCCCGGCTACTTCACGACCGCCGTTGGCTTCGGCGTGTACTCGATCATCGTGAACCTCACCGTGGGGCCAGAAGTCGGCGGCTGGTTCTTTCCCACCTTCCAATGGTGGGTAATGATCTTGTGGGTGCTTCCGCCGTTCCTGGCGATCTGCCTCAGCCTCGTGTTGCGCCTTTCGGCACGCGTGCAATCGACGGCGGCCGCCCAGCAGGCCTCGGGCCTTGTCAGCCTGCCGCTTATCGCCATCGCCTACGGCCAGTCGTCTGGGGCCGTGATCGGCGGTGCCTGGGTAGGGTTCGCGCTCGGCGCCGCGGCATGGACGATCGCAGTAGTGAGCCTGCACCGCGGCGTGCGTTCGGTAACCCGAGCCCGCCTGCTCGGCGTCGGCGCCGGCATGTAGCCAGCAAGTCTTGGCGGGCTACGCCCGTTACTTACGCGTCGCGGATGGTTTTGAGGAACTCGATGGCGTCTTCGCGCTTCTTCGTGCGCGGTAGCGGCGGTAGCGCTGCGATGAGGTCCCACCGGTAGCTCTTCGACTTCGCGAGGCGACTGTCGAGCACGGCGACCACACCTCGGTCATCGGCCGAGCGGATAAGGCGCCCGGCGCCCTGGGCGAGCAGCATCGAGGCCCGAGGCAGGTCGATCTCTCGGAACGCCGCCGACCCGACGAGGTCTCGACGAGCGCCTAGGAGCGGATCGTCGGGGCGAGGGAACGGCAACCGGTCGATGATCACGCAACTCAACGCCCGGCCCGGAATGTCCACGCCTTGCCAAAAACTCATCGTCGCGAGCAGCACCGACTCTTCATCGTCGGAGAACGTATCGACCAACACCTGCTTGGGAGAATCGCCCTGGGCGAGCAGCTGGTAGGGGATGCGATCGAGCAGATACTCCTTGGCCAAGTTCATCGAACGCCACGAGGTAAACAGTGCGAGTGTGCGGCCACCGGCCGCCATCGTGAGGGCCTCGATCTCGTTGTGCACGGCGTCTCGGTACTCATCGGATCGTGGGTCGGGCATGTGGGCTGCGCAATACAACAACCCGGCGTTCGCGAAGTCGAACGGGCTGCCCACGTCGATCGTCTTGTGTACGTGTTCGTCGAGGCCCAAGCGTGCGGGCAAGTTCGCCGGGATCGTGGCACTCGTCAGGATCGCGGCCCGGTTCTCGAACAAGTTCTGCGACAACACCTCGGACACATCGATCGAGGCCACCTTGAGCGCCGGGTTGCGTTGCCCCTCAACCCACGCAACCGTGCCCTCGACCATGTCGAGTGCAAGATCGATGTCGGACACCACATGGGTGGCGGCGTTCGTTGCCCGTTCCTTGCGTCCAATCACGTCGGCCGATGATTCCTTCGGGATCTTGCGAAGGGCCTCAAGCGCCCGGTTGGCGCGGTCACGGGCACGATTGAGCGAGCGGGCCAGATCGCCGTCGATGCCGTGTTCGTCGAGACGCTTACCCACATGCGGTTCGAGGTCGAGCGACAACTGCTCGGCAATGTCAAACAGGTCCGAAATGAGGGCGTCGTCGGCCACGATCGACTTGATCGTGTTGCCCAAATTTCTGAGACGCCCACCGGTCAGTTCGAAGCCCGCGGCGCCCGCCACGATGTCTTCGATCTGGTGGGCCTCATCGACGATGACCACGTCGTGCTCGCCAAGAATCGCGTTCTCCGAAACCAGATCCAGCGCGTATAGGTACGTGTTGACCACGACCACGTCGGCTTCCTTGGCCTGCTCACGGGCGATCTCGGCAAAGCATGTGGCGCCCATTGGGCACTTCGCCTGCCCCGGGCATTCCGTCGGGCCCACGCTCACGGCCGCCCACGTGCGCCCCGAAGGTTCGATGGGCAGCTCGGCACGGTCGCCTGTTGGGGTTTTCTTGACCCACTTCAGAATCGTTTCGAGATCCTCGGTGTCGACGTTTGCCCCGTCGTCCACGTCGAGGCCCAGCTGTTCGCCGTCGGCTTCGAGTTCGTTCAGCCGCTGGCGGCACACATAGTTGCTGCGGCCCTTCAACACCGCGTATTCGAACGGGGTGTCGAGGTGATCTTCGAGAAAGGGGAGGTCCTTGTTGGCGAGCTGGTCTTGCAACGCCTTCGTTGCCGTGGCCACCACCGTGCGCTTGCCGCTCAATACGGCCGGCACAAGGTAGGCCAGCGACTTGCCGGTGCCCGTGCCCGCGGACGCAATGAGATGGGTGTTCGTGGTGATGGCATCGGCCACCGCCTCTGTCATCTCACGCTGGCCGGGGCGGTCCTCGCCGCCGCTCGGCAGCTGTTCGGCGACCGCCACAAGCGCGGCAGTAGTTCGCTCTTTAAGCCCCATAGATGAAACTCTACGCCGACGCTCTGACAATACGTTGAGAACCGCGACCGACCAGAAAATTCCGATAGGTTTCGGTCAATGGTTGAGATTGACCCCAAAGCGTTGCCCAAACATGTTGCGTGTGTGATGGACGGAAACGGCCGCTGGGCCGAGCAGCGCGGCCTGCCCCGCATCGAAGGACACAAGCAGGGCGAGCACGCACTCATCGAAGCCATCGAAGGAGCCCTCGAACTCGGCATCGAGTGGCTCACCGTGTACGCGTTCAGTACCGAGAACTGGAAGCGCCCACCAGATGAGGTGAAGTTCCTTATCGGGTTCAACGAAGAAATCCTGCAACGCCGCCAACAGGAACTCCACGAAAAGGGTGTGCAGATTCGCTTTGTTGGCCGCGACGACTGGCGGGTACCCAAGCGGCTGTCCAAGCGCATGGACGAAGCCAGCGCCCTTACCCGCAAGAACACCAAACTCAAGTTCACGATCGCGTTCAACTACGGCGGGCGAGCCGAGATCGTCGACGCGTTTCGCAGCATGATGAAGGCCGGCATCTCGCCCGACAAGCTGAACGAAAAGGTGCTCGCCCGGCACCTGTACGACCCGCAAATGCCCGAGGTCGACCTGATGATTCGCACGTCGGGGGAGTACCGCACATCCAACTTCTTGCTGTGGCATCTCGCCTATTCCGAAATGTGGTTCACCGACACGTTGTGGCCCGACTTTGTGCGCACCGATGTGGCTAAAGCCGTCTATGACTACCAGAACCGCACCCGTCGATACGGTGGCGTCACCGGGTGAGCGGCCCCTCCAGGCGTAGCCCCCAAGACCGCGGGATCGGTCTGTATCGGGACAATGCCGTCGTGTTGCGCACGTGGAAGCTCGGCGAGTCCGATCGCATCGTCAGCCTCATGACCCAAAGCAGCGGCAAGATTCGTTGCGTGGCCAAGGGGGCCCGCAAAACCAAGAGCCGGTTCGGGGCTCGGGTCGAACCCACCAACCACCTCCAAGTGCAGCTGTACCGGGGCAAGGGCGAGCTCGACACGCTCACCCAGGTTGAGAGCATCGACCGTTTCCCGACACTGCGAGAAGACCTCGAACTGTTCGCCCGGGCCTCGTCGCTACTCGAATCGATCGAGGTCGTGGCCCAAGACCGAGAGCCGAACGAGGGCCTGTACACCATGCTCGTGCGGGCTTTGCACACGGTCACTACATCCCACAGCCACCTGGTGGTTGCCGGGTTTTTCCTGCGCCTCTTGCAACACGAAGGCCTCGCGCCATCGCTCGACGTGTGTGTGCTGTGCGAGTCCACGGCGGACCTCACCCACTTCTCGATCCTCGACGGCGGCACGACGTGTGGGGCGTGCCGAACCGGGTTCCCCATCAGCGTCGATGCCGCGGCGCTGTTGCACCTAGCGTTACGCGGCCAAATGGGCGCGGTACTCAACCAGCCGCCGTCACCGGCCACGAGAGAGTTCGACTCGTTGTGCCAGCGCCTGCTCGAACACAACCTCGAACGGCGCCTCCGATCCTCGACGGTTCTCGAACAGGCCTAGTGGCTTCTCGCTGTCACGGGTGGCCCGCTGTCATAAAGATCACAGGGCGGGTGGCTTCATCGGCGCGTCGACATCGGTAGCCTTCCACCCATGAGTGAAGCTCCAGATCCCGAACTGTTCGACAAGATTGTCAACCTGTCTAAGCGCAGGGGCATCGTGTTCCAATCAGCCGAGATCTACGGCGGCTTCCGCTCCACGTACGACTACGGGCCCATTGGCGTTCTGTTGCTTCGTAACGTGAAGGACCAATGGTGGCGTTCGATGGTGCAGATGCGACACGACGTCGTCGGCCTCGACGCCGCAATCCTGTCACCACCGGCTGTGTGGGAAGCGTCCGGTCACCTGTCGAACTTCAGCGACCCGCTCGTGGACTGCACCAACTGCAACACGCGCCATCGCCTCGACAAGCTCGAAGACGAAAACGTATGCCCCGACTGTGGCGCCGAGGGCAAATTCACCGAACCCCGTGCGTTCAACCTCATGTTCAAGACCCACGCTGGCCCCGTCGAAGGGTCCGGCCACGAGGTGTACCTGCGCCCAGAGACCGCGCAAGGCATGTTCGTCGACTTCATGAACGTGCTCAACACCAGCCGCAAAAAGCCCCCGTTCGGCATCGCCCAGATCGGCAAGAGCTTCCGCAACGAAATCACACCCGGCAACTTCGTGTTCCGCACCCGTGAGTTCGAACAGATGGAGATGGAATACTTCGTTCCTCCAGCCGAAAGCCAGCAGTGGTACGAGTACTGGAAGGCCGAACGCATGGCCTGGTACCTCGAATTGGGCATGCCCGAAGACGCAATCCGCATGCGTGAGCACGATGCGGATGAACTGAGCCACTACAGCTCGGGCACCGCAGACGTCGAGTACCTGTTCCCGTGGGGATGGGACGAGCTCGAAGGTGTGGCGAACCGCGGCAACTACGACCTCACCCAACACGCCGAACACTCCGGCGAGCGCATCGAATACTTCGACCAGCAAGCGGGCGAAAAGTGGGTTCCCCACGTCATCGAACCCGCCGCCGGTGCCACCCGCACGGCGTTCGCGTTCTTGTTGGCCGCCTACGACGAGGAAACGATCGGCGACGACACCCGCACCGTGCTGCGCCTCGACCCGCGCCTGGCCCCGTACAAGGTGGCCGTGTTGCCGTTGTCGAAGAAGGACACGCTCACGCCAACGGCCCACGAGGTCTTCGACCTGGTGAAGGGCCACTGGATGTCGGACTACGACGAGACCCAATCGATAGGCAAGCGATATGCGCGCGCCGATGAGATCGGAACTCCGTTCTGCGTCACCGTCGACTTCGACACGCTCGAAGATCGGGCCGTCACGGTTCGTGAGCGAGACAGCCGCGAACAAGAGCGTGTATCGATCGATCAGCTCGTCAACTACTTGAGCGAACGACTTCCCAAATAACTCGCTACCCAAATGTCGGGGTAGCGCACTAGGTTTGACCCATGGGGATCGTCGATGAAGACGTAGATCGTGTGCGCCAGGCCACAGACATAGTCAAACTCGTCTCCGAACACACCCAACTCAAGCGCGTCGGTAGGCGTTGGAGCGGCCTGTGCCCGTTCCATAACGAGAAGACCGGGTCGTTCTCCGTCAACGGCGAAGAAGGCCTGTATCACTGCTTTGGCTGCAAGAAGTCGGGTGATGCGATTACGTTCGTGCGCGAGCTTGAACATTTGGATTTCCCAGGCGCCATCGAACATTTGGCCCGCAAGTCGGGCATCACGCTTCGGTACACGGATGCGAACGAAGGCGCGGTCCGTACCCGCAAGAAGCAGTTGATGGGCCACGTCGGCAAGGCCGCCGACATCTACCACGAATATCTGCTCACCGACCCGGCCGCCGGTGAGGCCCGCAGCTACCTGCGTAACCGCGGGTTCGACGGCGAAATGGTTCGCCGCTACAAGGTGGGAATGGCCCCGGAGGGCTGGGATTTCCTCGCCCGGAAGCTGCGCATTTCCGACAAGGATCTGGTCGATTCAGGGCTGGGCAAGATGAATAGCATTGGCAAACAGATGGACTGGCAGCGCGGCCGCATCGTGTTTCCGGTGTTCGACGAGCGTGGCGACGCCGTTGGCTTCGGCGGCCGCATTCTGCCTGGGGGAGAGGGCGCCAAGTACATCAACAGCCAGGAGTGCGACGTGTACTCCAAGAGCCGGGTGTTGTACGGGCTGAATTGGGCGAAGGAACACATCGTGGCGGATTCCCAAGCCGTCATCTGCGAGGGCTACACCGACGTCACCGGCTTTGGCCGGGCCGGTGTGCACAACGCTGTTGCCACGTGTGGAACCGCCCTCACCGACGACCACATCAAGTTGCTCAAGCGCTTCACCAACCGCATCGTGTTGGCCTTCGACGCCGATGACGCCGGTAAGGCCGCCGCCGACCGCGTCTATGAGTGGGAACAGAAGTATTCGATCGAGGTGATGGTCGCGGACCTACCGACCGGCGTCGACCCCGACGATCTGAGCCGGGAAGACCCCGAACGGCTCACCCAGTCGGTGACCAAGGCGCTGTCGTTCCTCGAGTTTCGTCTCGAACGCGAGCTCGCAAAGCACGAGATGGATTCGATCGAGCATCGGGCCCGGGCCGCGGAGTCGGCGCTGGAAATCGTGGCCGAGCACCCTAATAGCCTGGTGCGAGACCAATACGTGATGACGATCGCCGATCGTTGTCGGATGGACGCTGACCGGCTGCGTGAGATGGTGGCGAACCCGGCTCGGCGGCGCTCGGCCCCGGTTGCTGCGCCGCAACCCACACTGCCGATCGTCGGCCGAGACCATGTGGAGGACCAGGCGCTGCAACTCGTGATCGACGGCGCCGACGGCATCGACGGGGTGTTCTCGCCGTGGTTGTTCGTGGTGCCGATGCGGCGAGAGATCTATTTGGCGCTCACCGAGGCCGGAACCGTTCGCGAAGCGGTCGAAATGCTCGGTGCCGACGAAGGGAACCTGCTCATCGAGCTGGCCGCCGCCGGCGACGATGACCTCGACGTGTCCGCCGTTGCGTCGCGGTTGATCAGCAAGGCGGCGGAGCGCCTGGCCGAAGACCTCGAATCACAGGCCCGTCACACCGGTAACCTCGCCGACCTGCTTCCCGACGTGAAATTCCTGCGGCAATGGGTGATTGATCTGAGAGAACCGCGATCGGACCTCACGGAACTCGTTCCACTTGCCGAATGGTTAGCTATGAAAGCGTCGACCGCAGAGGTGCCCGGTGTCTGACGACCGAGTGCAACGCGAACGCACCCACGCACTCAGCGGCGACCGAACCTCGGGGTCTACCGACTCGACCCGCGTGTACATGAAGGAAATCGGTCGCGTGCCGTTGCTCACTGGGCCCGAAGAGGTGCGCATTGCCGAGCGAGTAGCCCGGGGTATGAAGGCCGAGGAAGAACTCGCCCTGCACGCTGCGGCCGAAACCCTCGATTCGATCGAGCCTGCACAACGCAAGGCACTCGAACGTCAGGTGCGTGTGGGCGAAGCAGCTAAAAGCGACCTGACATCGGCGAACCTTCGCCTCGTCGTATCGATCGCAAAGCGATACGGCGGCCGGGGGATTCCACTGCTCGACCTCATCCAAGAGGGCAACCTCGGTCTGATGCGAGCTGTAGAGAAATTCGACCACCAAAAGGGCTTCAAGTTCTCGACGTATGCCACGTGGTGGATCCGCCAGGCCATCACGCGAGCGATCGCCGACCAGGCACGCACGATCCGTATCCCCGTGCACATGGTGGAGATCATGAACCGGGTGCGGAGAGAACAGCGCAGGCTTACCCAGGAGCTCGGGAGAGAGCCCACCATGGACGAGCTCGCCGAGTGCTGCGACCTGACTGCGACCCGCGTGGAGGAGCTGCTCAAGATCGCCCAGGACCCGCTGTCGCTCGACACGCCCGTTGGTGCCGAGGACTCGACGAGCCTCGCAGATTTCGTGGAGGACTCCCAGGCGATTCGGCCAGCCGATGCCGCAACCCGGAAGATGCTCGGCGTCGAGGTGGAGAAGGTGCTGTGCCAACTCAACGAGCGTGAGCAAGAGGTGGTGAGGCTGCGCTTCGGCCTCGACGACGGCCGGGCCCACACGCTAGAAGAGGTCGGCCGAGCCTTCGGGGTCACCCGTGAGCGTGTGCGCCAGATCGAGGCAAAGACGCTCGCCAAGCTGCGCCACCCGCAACGAAGCGAACACCTGAAGGGCTATCTCGTCGATTGAGGGGACCATTCACCCGCGGGCGGTTTGCGTTCGGCGAGGGGTGGGCCGTTGTGTTTGTGTTTGTTGTCGGGTGAGCACAGTAGTTTGAGGTTGTGCAGGCTGGTTTGGCCGTGTTTTGATGCGGGTTTGTGGTGGTCGGCTTGGAGCCAGTTGACGGCGGCGTCGCAGCCTGATGTTTGGCATTGGCCTCGGGTTTCGACGAGTTTGATGTGTTTCATCCACGCCGGGAACAACCGTGTTTCGATACTGGCGTCGAGCGTCTGGTTTTTGGCGGAGAGGACTTGTCTTCGGATGCGGGCTTGCATGAGCACGGTGAGCGCGTATTTGGGGTGCAGGGGTGTGCCATCCGCAAGCTCACACCGGCCATCGACATTGTTGGGGTCGAGGGCTGTGGTGAAGTCTTGTTGATGTGGTTCTTTGGCGAGTTGAGCGAGGGCGTGTTGCAGAACGCTCAGTGACATGATGACGTGCACGAGGGGTTTGGCGTTGGTTTCGCTGCGCCCGGCGCCTCGTCCGATGAGGTTGGTGAATGCGGCGGCGCGTCGTTGGGTAGCGGTGCGGATGATGTCATCTTGTTGGTCGTTGTCGAAGAGCGTGTTTTCTTCGTTGCCGAGCTGTTCTTTGAGGATCGCCCCCGACAGGGGGTCGAGATCGGCGGTGACGCGTATTCGGCCGTTTGGTTTGGTGGAGAGGTGCAGGGTGTTTTGGGTTTGGTGGTCGTCTGGTTCGTCGCCGTCGGGGTCGTTGACTAATAGCCAGTAGGCGACCGCGTTTTTGAAGGATTTCCATTCGAGAGAACCAGCGAGGCTGACGAACAGTTCTTGGTCTCGTTGTAACGCTGCGAAGACGCGAATGTTGTCGGTTCGCCGTAGGAGGTCGATGTGTTGACGGGAGAGTGCGCCGTTGAGCATGGCGGTTTCGAGGACCGCGTATTGGGAGACCCAGATGCCGTTTCGTTGATCGGCTCGTAGCGCGTCTGGGGAGGCGTGGGTGCGGGCTGCCAGGTATTGGGCCATGGTGCGTTGCCCGGCGTTGACGGCGACCCCGGCGCGTTCGGCTTCGGTGACAGTGACCGAGATGAGGCCGTCGAGGCGTTGACGTGCTTGTTGTAATGACACGCAACGCGATCCCAACGCAGAGCGTTCGATGGCCGGCAGGTATTGATTGCACAGGGTGTCGAGGGCGGCATCGAGCGCGGTGAGCGGCTCGTTTGGTGCGGCGTGATCGACGGGTGGCATACCACCAAGCTATCGAACAAGCGTTCGCTTTGGCAAGTTGGAGTGCACTCAAATCAGCAAAAAATTTGGTTGAGGAGCGTTACTCGTCGAGTTCGAGTGTTTCGACGCCGGTGTCGATTGCGGCGATGGTTTGTCCGTTGAGGTGGTCGATGCCGCGGATGTTGTGTCGGCCGGTGGGGGGTCGTTGTTGGGTGTGCCACGTTTGTGGTTCGTTGTGGTTCCATTGGCTAACGAATCGTCCGCATCCGAACACGTATCCGTCTTTGGTGGGTTTGAGCGCGTGCCTGGCGGAGACCGAGTACCAAAGTCCGAGCCTGTCCTCGTTCGGGGCGTCTCGATCGGGGCCGATGGTTTGTTTTGAGATGACCCAGTAGTCGCGGTCAAATACGGTGGTGGTGATGTATTGGGCTGCCCAGCCTGATGTTCCGCCGACCATGCATAGGTGCCCGGTGCCTTCGTTGGCGATTAGGCCGGGTGGGTAAGCGAAGCTGCCCCAATCGGGAATGTCTGCGTCGGCGTAGCGGACTCGGGCGTGCTCGATTGGTTGTCCTTGGTTGAGGGACATGAGCATGTAGGTGCTGTCGCCTTCGGTGCCTTCACAATACGTTTTGGTTCCGGCGAGATCGGTTCCGAATTTTGCGGCCGATGCGAAAACATTGTCAATGTAGAAATCGCTGTAGTAGCGCTGCTGTAACGAGCGCGGGTGTGCGTGTACGTCGCCGTATGGGGATGGAATGCCGTCGTCGTCAACTCCGACGATGCCGAAGCGAGCGTAGTAGCTATCTTGAATTGAGGTTGGGGACAGCCCTGGCAGCCATTCGTGGCTGAAAGATTTGAACGACACTGTTCGGCTTGCGATGTCGACATCGATGGTTGATCTGCCGTTTTCGCCGATGCAGGTCCATACGCCATCAATGCACGACAAGGATCTGATCCGGCTGAGGTCGCTGTCGGTCCATGAGACGGGTTCCCAGGTGCCGTCTGTTGAGCGCTCGAAGAGGACGACGACCGACAATGCGAAGATAGCTAGGGCAAGGTTGTTGGAGACGAACCGGGGGCAAGTGCAGCCGACGTCCACTCGCCGATTGCCGCCGCGTCGCCCGCCGGGCTGGTCCCCAAGGATCATTTCAGCCGTGATTACGTTTTCGGCTCGCAGATCAGTCTCGCCCGCGTTCAACGCTTCTGACAGCAGACTTGGGTACCAGTAAACGACCTGTCCCCGACGGGCCTGCTCTCGAATCGAATGTGTGTCCATTGTGCGAATCCTAGGCGCAAACGGTCGTCCAATTGACACGTAAATCGGCGGCTGCAATTGTTCTGCCACGGGCGTTCACGACAGAGGAGCAACCATGCGCGATTTTCGTTCGATCTTGCCTGATCAGCATGATGATTACCGGGGGACCAGGGCGTCGTTTTGGTTTCTGGTCGCGCTCAACGTGCTGATCACCGTCAGAAGCTTGATTCACATGATCGCATCCGACGGCGGAGCCAACAGTATCGCCGGGCTCGACGTCGATGGAGCGCAGGGCGACAACCTCGTGAGCATCTTCTCGATGTGGGGGCTTTCGCAGCTTCTGCTCGCGGTAGCGACGTGGGCTGTGATCTCCCGCTACCGGCTTCTTGTCCCACTGATGCTTGCGCTCAACCTGTTTGACTGGGCCGGGCGATTCCTCATTGGTGAATGGAAGCCACTCATCGCCGAAGATGCGCCACCAGGGGCAATCGGCAACTACATCTTCGCCCCGCTCTGCGCGATCGCACTGTGGTTCGCCCTAGCGCCAGCCAAAGACGACCGCTGAAGCCGGTAGTTTCGGACTGGCGCCTGCGATTCCGGCCAAGAAACTGTCGCTCACACGCTTGCTTGTGGGCCCGGCGGTGTTGTGGTTCAGGACATATGCAAGGCATGTGTCAGGACATCTGCATGATCCGGTGATGTCAGCGTGGCGTCATGTCGAAACGTCGCGCCATAATCCTGTCGGTCATTGTCGAAGGTCTCTCACAAGCCGAAACAGCTCGCTTGTTCAACGTCTCCCAGTCGACTGTCTCGCGCCTGGTCGCCCGCTATCGAGCCGAGGGCGACCCCGCCTTCCATCCCCGATCACGACGACCTCAAACATCGCCCACACGCCTCGACCCAACGGTCACCAAGCTGATCATCAACCTGCGCACCGAACTCGCCAAACAAGGACTCGATGCCGGCCCGAACACCATCCAATGGCACCTCAAACACCATCACGACACCACCGTGTCGGTATCAACAATCCGACGCCGCCTACTCGCTGCCGGACTCATCGAACCAGCCCCGAAGAAACGGCCAAAGAGCAGCTACATACGGTTCGAAGCCGAGCTCCCAAACGAAACCTGGCAATCAGATTTCACCCACATCTGGCTCGCTAACGGCACCGACACCGAAACCATTACCTGGCTCGACGACCACTCACGCAAAGCACTCCACGTCAGCTGCCACCGTCGCGTCACCGGAAACATCGTCCGCGACACCTTCAACGAAACCATTGAAAAACATGGGCTTCCAGCCTCGGTGCTCACCGACAACGGACTCGTTTATACAGTTCGATTCGCTGGCTACCCGGGCGGACGTAACCAGCTCGAGACCCGCCTCGCCGAGCTCGGCATCAAACAAAAACACACTCGACCGAACCACCCCACCACCACCGGCAAGGTTGAACGGTTCCAACAAACCATGAAGAAATGGTTGACCGCCCGGCCACCGGCCAACAACCTCGCAGACCTCCAAACCCTGGTCGATCAGTTC
Organism: Caprella mutica; assembly: GCA_947561585.1. Taxonomy (NCBI): domain Eukaryota; kingdom Metazoa; phylum Arthropoda; class Malacostraca; order Amphipoda; family Caprellidae; genus Caprella; species Caprella mutica. The sequence goes on along the minus strand of CANNZV010000094.1, from coordinate 718,946 downwards.
GTTGAGATCTACAACCATCAACGGCCCCACACCAGCCTCGGCAACACCACACCGGCAGTCGCGTATCGACGACTACCCAAAGACACACCACACGATGAAGGCGCCGGCCATCACTACCGAATCCGCCACGACATCATCGACGCGACAGGCACAGTTTCGCTCCGACGGGCCGGGCGAATGCACCACATCATGATCGGCCGCCCCCACAAACGAACCCCCGTCATTTTGATCATCGACGACCTCGACATCCGCGTCGTCAACAAAACCACCGGCGAGCTGTTACGTCGCCTCACCCTCAATCCAAATATCGGATACCAACCACTGAACCAAAACGCAAAAGGCCCGAACCCCTGAGGGTTCGGGCCTTGCAGATGTCATGAGACATCACATTGTGGGCCCGGCGGGACTTGAACCCGCGACCGAACGATTATGAGTTGCTTGGGAGCAAGCGCTGTGCTGATTTCGGGGAGCGTTGATTTCTCAACGTTTCGCAGGGAGCGTGGCGGTGTGGGTCGTTGACTGTGGGTTTAGGGGTGGGCGAGGTCCCACGGATAGTACTTGCAGGTTTGTAGAGCTGTGTCGTCAATGCCGAAGACTTTGGCGGCAGCTGCGCCTTCGAGGCACCAATAGCCGACATAGAGATGTGAGCCACGTCGGCTGTTGTGCAACCTGTGCCATCCAGTCCAGCTGTGTAACCGGTACCAGTCTTTCGAGACATATTTGGTGAACGCAATCGCGGCTGCTTCTGGGTCGGTGGCTGCGAGCTCGGCTGCTGCTTTAAGCGGTTCATGAGAACGCATGATCTGATTACCGGAACCACCATGAAACTTGGAGATGATCTCCAGCTGTAGTGATTGTGATGGTTCCCGGAAATCGATGAGCGAACCCAAAAACGAATCGATCAGGAAGTCTTCTGCCCCGTAGCGGACCGTGGCATCAGCCAATAACTGTGCGCCCACAACATCCTCGAACAACACTGCTAGCGACACAACCCACAGATAATCGTTGTACGTCGACCCTTGATTGGCCGGACTGAAGATCAGTGTCGGGTCAATGTTCATTTCCCGGGCGTACCATTCCGGCAAATCTGCGTATGCTTCGCGAACCTCATCGAGACCCGCCCCCATCGAAAACAAGGCCAGCACCTTGCTGAGCTGCCTGTCCCGGAAACCATTCGCCCAACCAAGATCATCAAACTTGCCCTCAGCAACATGCTTCAGGCGACGCTCCCGTGTCTCGTCATAGATCGCGAGGTACTCCTGAAAGTGGCCGGGTTCACCGATGATTTGTTCTCGCATGACCGTCGGCTTTCTGTTTGATCGAAACATAATCGAAACTTTAGATGTCGGGCGTCCAGAACCCGAGCGATTTGCCGAGGTCATCGAGTACCCGGAATTGGACTCGGCCGCCCATGTCGATAGACGCAACCACACGGTCTACCTTCGCTCGATATCAGTGGAGTTCCTTAGGTATTTGCTCGCGAACTCATGACCAGGGCGTTGAACGAATCATCGACCTTGACCGTGGCTGTCTCTCGGCGGTTACTCAAGGCTCACGTCGTAGCTGCCCGCCAGGGTCAAGCTTTTCGAGGAAGCTGGATACATCCTCAGCGACACGAATCCAGTGAGGCCATGGATAGGCAACAACGGACGGGGGGGATGTACGAAAATCGATCGCTAGAGGCGCATCCGACTGGGTCTCACCAATAGCCACCGACATTTTGGGATCGATGTCTCCAGGCGGACCATCGGCGGCGTCCGGGGAACCGAGATACTCCTCAGGAAGATTCAGCCAGTCCTCTGCCATTCGACCAGCGAGATACTCGATCCGATGAAACTTGAGGTGGGTGCATGGCACGCCGAGGCGTTCCGCAGCGGCATCCTTGTCGACGCGTTCGATCCAGCCCTCACTCACCGCAGACACCAACTCGGCCGATAATAGGTGCCCGTTGACTAGCAATCCGTTCGTGGTCATCCTGCCCTCGCTGGTAGGCCTGTGGCTGCGCTGATTGCATCCAGAATCTGCTGCCGGGCAGCTTCTGGCGCCTCAGCCGTCCCAGTGTGCTGGACATTGAGCGTAGCTGAACGAAATAGTACATCGACATGGTCTCCACGAGGTATTGCAACGAAGCCAACGTGAGAAGCCCTGGAGGACCCAGAAACTGATAACAGCGCATCACTCGCCACAGCGTGGCCGGTGTACTGCGCAACCACGTTAGCCGGAACAGCGCCTGTTGCTAAGGTCGCATCACCACTGGGCAACGCTACGAAGGTCTTCGAGTCGAGGTCGAATGCGCCTGAGAAACCGGACCCGTCGCTGAAGTTTCCGATTACACGGTTGGATGAGTAGCCCGGGGTATTCGTCAGTACGGTTCGAGTGTCAATCGTGGCTGAGACTCCCGTTGGGGATAGTCCCACCGGGCGTGGCAGCTCAATGGGCTTTACAGCCCGAACGCCGCCATTGACGATTCCTCCAGTGGCGCAGCCGAGTGCGGTTCCGAGTGCGACGTTTTCTGTGCTGAGATCTACATCCTCGTCCACGTAGCCGATGGTGCCGGTTGAAACCCCGCCCTCAACGCAGCTAATAGCTACCGTTCGGCCCAGACTGCCTGCTGCCTGAAGAGGGGCGAATACCGCACCGAGTGCAGCTTCAGTTGCCACGCAACTTACGTCGAGGTCTCTGAACGAGGGGGCGGGTTTGTACCACCCGTTGTTGCTTTGGTCGCATGTCCATGCTGACATGACGAGGCCCACTCCTGCACCGGTGAGCACGACTGCGGCAGTCGCGGGTGTGAACACGATCATTCCGAGGACGACAGCTGCCGCGATCCCAGCGCCTTGGGCGGCATTGAGGTACCCGTCGTTGCGACATGCAAACCGGGCGACGTCATCAAATATTGCTCCCCATGATGAGTCGCCAACGCAGGTTTGCGATGCGTAGCAGCCGCCGTCTTCGAGCGTCGTGCCGTTCGCTGCGACTATGTCTTGGCCAGAGTCATTGAAGTAGTTGCCGCCGTTGACCTGACATTTGTAAAGATCTGTCAGTGCACACGGGTCGGCTACGAGTTCGTCGTTGCTGTTCCAGAACTTGAAGTCCTCGAAGCGGGTGGAGGGCTGTGATGTGTCTGACGATCGTACTAATGACCGGTCGATGCCTCCCTTGATCAAGTAGAGACCGGTCTCGGGGGCGGTAAAGAAGTAGCGGTCATCAGCGTGATACAAGTCCTCGCCAACGGCTGCAGCGGTTACTGGGCCCCAATCGCCCCAGTAATACGGGGTGCTGCCATCGTCTCGTTCGATCAATGCCCCCGGTGTGCCGTCTGGGTTCGTGTGGTATACCTCGATCTCGTAGAGCCAATTCCGAGATGCTTTCGCCAACCGTCGACTGATTGCGTCGTAACTGACGGTTATGCCAGCTGGAACTGAGAGGGAGATCCATTGCTCGTTCGGCGCGGCTGGAGGGGTTGCATCGGCAAAGATTCCACCTGCGCTGCACGCTGGCTGTGCTAGTTGCGGAGTTGGACCGCCACGAAGATCTGCGGGTGGGTCGGGATATATGATCCGAACCGGAGCAGCATCGCTAGCCATCCCTCCAATCATTCCGTCATCGGTGACGGGAAAGTCTATCGCAGAGAGTCGGTCATATTGAGTGGCTGAGAAGTCGTCGCCGGTACATTCCTGCGACGAGAACGTACCGTCAGGATTGGCAACGGTTACTCGATAGTTCGGGGCCGCTGCTCCTGCTTGTTCGGTGACTGAATCGACATAGTAGGCAACTCCGTCGTCGTTTCGTGGCAACCATTCCAGCGGCCGATAGCGGTCATCGTCAGCGTCAAGCAGCATGAGATCGCCCACCGGTGGGTTGACCCAGGTGATGACAGTGCTGCCGTCGTTCAACCCAACAGCGTCACATTGGCCTGTCAGCGCTTCAACGTAGGCAAAGTCCTGGGACCGTTCTGAGCGAGTGCCGTTGATGTGAATTGAGGCCGCCGTGTACACGCCGTCGAAGGTGGCGACATTGCCCCCATCGATCGAGAAGGTCGTCCCGGTGGTGACACCGAGCGATACCCCGTTACGGAAAACCTCGACACCAGCAACGTTGGCGCCACCGATAGCGGGCCACGATAGGTCCAACGTCGCTTGCCCATCCGATGTTGCATACAGCTCTGGCACTGGCAACACGGTGTCGTCGACTTGATCGGGGTCGACTATCTGATCGGTTTCACCCGCTGGTACGCGGTCGTTGCCGCCGTCGCCTCCAACAAGCACATCGGACTCAGGCCCGCCATTGAGAAAGTCGTTGCCATCAGAACCAAAGATCAGATCTACACCGGCGTTGCCGTTCAACACATCGTTCGCGTTCCCGCCAACAATGGTGTCTGCGCCGGCCCCGCCATTTATCGTGTCTTTTTGGTTGCCTCCAAAGATCAAGTCAGCCCCGTCACGGCCCTTAAGGTCGTCGAGCCCGGCGTTGCCGTGAATCTCGTCGTCACCAGCAGCGCCATTAAGCACGTCGTTATCGGCGCCGCCGACGATCAGATCGTTACCTCGCTGGCCATTTATGTCGTCAGCCCCGGCCTGTCCGAACAACCGATCATCGCCCTCTCCGCCGAGGATCACATCCTCACCGGCTTGGCCAGCGACCCGGTCGTTTCCGGCGTTCCCAGAAATGTGATCGTCGCCTCGCCCGCCACAAATTAGGTCGTCACCATTGCCGCCAGTAATTGTGTCGTTGCCGCCGCCGCCGACAATGATGTCATTGCCGCCCTTGCCATCAATCGTGTCGTTCCCCTTAATAATGTCATCGCCAGGCGTACCAACAAGCACATCATCGCCAGACGTACCCTTGATCGTGGCTACCGAGCCACTACACGAAGGCGCCACATGATCGACCGCGACCGGCTCTTCGGGAACAACAACCTCCTGGCCGGAAGCCGGACTTACTCCGAGAATCCCAGCAAAAATGCTCGCTACCAAAAGCGCCACCGAAAACCGGCGAACCAAACTGCATTTCATCATCAACCACCCCAAGTATTGCCACCCATGAATTTCCTCACGTTAAGTGAGTGGGGGGGGCTGGTGGCAACACGGGGGCGACGACTGAACGGGTGCAGTGAGCTGTTGGCTCTTGGCCCAGTGGTGTCTGGCTCCTGCTGTCAAATGCTGCGCGTTCGGGCAAGAAACTGTTGCTCACACGCTTGTTTTGTGGGCCCGGCGGGACTTGAACCCGCGACCGAACGATTATGAGTCGTGTGCTCTAACCAACTGAGCTACGGGCCCGGCACGAGTCTATGACGCGCCATCGAATATTTGTGCGTCGGGATCCCAGAAGATCGACAGATTCGGAGGGAACTTTCGCTGCGCCTTGCTAGCATGCATTCCGTTGATCCGGGGTAGCTCAGCTGGCAGAGCAACTGACTGTTAATCAGTAGGTCGTGAGTTCGAGCCTCACCCCCGGAGCAAGAAGACAAGGGCCGCCCGCCAGCATGGGCGGCCTTTGCACTTTTTCAGCCAACGCAGCACGCGCCGCATCGCAGGGAGCGCACAGCGGTGCCTGTTTGCAGGGCGGTGCTACAGAGCGAGGACTGCCGCAAGCACGACGATCGCCACCCACGTAATCGACCCCAGGACAAGAAACGGGATGATCGGGTCATGCTTGCTCGCAACCTCGACGGTGATTGATGGCTCGTCGGGCATCGACGAGACCGCAGCGGCGCGGCTCTGCGCAGGCGCCGAGGCTGCTTCATGCTCAATTGGGGCAGTTATCGCCACGCGGACTCCTCTGACAAAGCGAGATCTCTTATCACTGATACAGGCCAGAAGATTCGGTCGACCTCATAGAGGCCACACTAACGCAGGTGTGCGCAGCGTGGCGTAATCGGCCGCCGATGTTACAGGACTGAAACTTCAGCGATGTGAATCTGCAAAAATGTTACTTTTGGTGGTAAAAGGGACCCCGTATGCCCAGCCAAAAATTGGCTTCCACGCCGTTATGCGAGGCCCTCATCGAGCCACATCGTGGCTCTATCCAGGAGATAGTCGCTTACTGAATGACAACGGTCAAGTTCGTCGCACAAATCATCTTCGCCCAGGTAAATGCGGGCTAACGGAAGTTCGACACGCGCCACCACATTGAGGCTGCGTTCGGGTGCATCGGTAACGGCGGCAAAACCATCAACCGCACTGATATCGAGAGGGAGGTTCGGGCCGCCGATACCGGCGAGTTCGGTAGCGAGAACCAAAAGATCGGGCCCGTTAACGAGGGGGGGAAGGCTCCAGGTAAATAGCAGCGGAAAACGTAGATCCTCAGAAGGAACCTCGCCTGGGTCGGGCAGGGCGTACACCTCATCTTCGAACGCAAGCATCATGCGGGGGTCGATTTCCAGCGAGAGGTGCAGGTCGAGCGGCCCGCCGCATGCATGCTCGGGGTGCAGATCGACTTCGAAAGCCTGCCGCATGGAGTACGTCTCGACGAAGTGGCGCTCGTCGTGCACATGGAACCCATGGTGAGTTGCGTGATCCTTCAGATCGGTGATGAATCCCGCGATATCGATAATCGCCAACGTTTTCCCTTCAACGGGTCAGATGCGAAGCCATGGTTGGTCCGCTCAGACCATGGGAACACTACCGTGTGGTTCGGGCGCCACCTAATGCGATTTCACCCAACGGCCGAAGTAGGGGACACCATGATGAGCACCGCAGACATCCAAGCACTACTCAGGTCGGTCACCGACGCCGCAATTGCGACGCTCTCGACCGCCGATAACCGCCGCGGTGACGGCGACCGCTCCGGGCAGTACGCGCTCGACCTCCTCGTCGACGGACCCCTCGTGCACGCGTTGATCGAAGCCGGCATGGGTGTCCTGTCCGAAGAAGCAGGAGTGATCGAACCCGACCGCGAGCTGCTCGCCGTCGTGGACCCGGTAGACGGTTCATCGAATGCGTCTCGCCACATTCCGTGGTTCGCTACCAGCATTGCGGTGATGGACGCAGACGGCCCGCTGGTGGCCCTCGTCGAGAACCACGTGACCCGTGAGCGCTTCGAAGCCGTGCGGGGCGGGGGAGCGTTCCACAACGGTGCGCCGATGACCCCGCCAACGGTCGGCGACCTTGCTGCGGGCATCGTCGGCGCAAACGGCCGGCCCCCGGCCCCGGCCCCCTGGGCACAGTTCCGCACGTTCGGAGCATCAGCGCTCGACATCAACTACGTGGCGCTCGGGGCCCTGGACGGGTACGTCGACTTTGCCGACGAGGCCCACGGCGTGTGGGACTACCTAGGCGCCTACCTCGTGTGCCGCGAACTCGGGGTGCCCATCGCCGATGCCTTCGGGCGGCCGCTCGAACATCGCAGCCACAGTGAACGACGCACACCGGTCGTGGCCCACGATGACGAAACCCTGGAACGGTTGGTTCGCTTGCGTCAAGCCACGTGAGGTGAACGTGCAGCCGGAACCGGAACCGTGGGCGCCCGCAAGGCTGGCGCTGCGGCCACTTCCTCGGCCCCCGCATAGGTGTGCACGTATTGTTGACCCGACAGCTCGGCGATCTCGAACATGACGGCGTCGGCGAACGTTCGGATCGTGCGTGGGTCGTTCGGGTCGCCGTAATCGGAGATGTGCATGGGCGCACCAAACCGAACGGCTACCGGAAGTCGGGGCTTCATCATGAACTGGTCGGGGGGTTGCACCGCAAGCGTGCCCGTGTGCCCGACGGGAATGATCGGCGCCGAGCACCGCAAGCTCAGCCGCGCTGCCCCGGTACGGGCCTTATGCAGGTTGCCGCTGCGTGAGCGGGTGCCCTCCGGGTAGATCATGAACAGATGGCCTCGGTCGAGCACCTGAGCCGCCGTGTCGAGGGCTACCTGGGCGGCGTCGCCCCCGGAACGATCCACGGGGATCATGCCGAACGCCGGAAACAGGTGCTTGGTCTTCCAATCGTCGAGATACTCGCCCTTGCCGATCGCCCACACCCGACGGGGCAACGACAACGGAACGAATACCGAATCGCAAAACGACAAGTGATTCGGGCACAAGATCGCGGGCCCGGTGGGGGGAATGTGCTCGAGGCCTTCGATCGTGAGATCCCACAATGCGTGCACGAGCTTGCGGATAGCGGCCACCCCGTACTTGGCCAGATGCTCGTTTCCTGGCAGGTCTGAGGCGGGCTCAAACACGAACGGGTGGCTCATCGGCGCAGCTCCCGCCGGATGAGTTTGCCGGTGGGGGCAACCGGCAATTCGTCGACGAAGTGGTACTGGGTCGGGCACTTATATCGGGTGAGCCTCTCCCGGGCGAATGCGTCGAGGGTTTCGGCATCCACGTTGCCCGTTACGTGCGCGATGACCGTCTCACCGGTGACCACGCTGTCACCACCGACGACGACCGCCCCGGCTACATCGGGGTGCTCGACCAAGATGTTCTCCACCTCTGCGGGGTACACGTTGAATCCTGACACGATAATCAGGTCCTTTACCCGGTCGACGAGGTAGAGATATCCGTCGTCGTCGAAGACGCCCACGTCACCCGTCCAGAACCAACCGTCCTCGGTGAGCACCTGCGCTGTCGTGTCGGGGTCGTCGAAATAGCCCGAAAAGATGCCGGGGCCACGCACCACGATCTCGCCCTCGTCGCCTGGTTCAACGGGAGAGCCGTCGGGTTCGACCAGCGCAATGTCCACGCCCGCAACGGCCCGGCCTACCGAACCTGGCCGCACCTCGCCGCCGCGGCAGGTGGTGAGCACGGAGGCGGTTTCGGTGAGTCCGTAACCCTCTTCGATGAGAACACCGTGACGGTCGCGCATGTCGTTGAACACGTCGATCGGCAAAGCCGCGGCCCCCGATAGGGCGATGCGAACCGACGAAAACGTTCCTGGCGCAGCGTCGGCGAGGCTCCACATGCGCCACATCGGTGGTGCACCGGCGAGCACCGTAATCTGCTGCTTTCGCACGAGTTCTAGGCTTCCGGCGACATCGAAGCGCCGTTCGAACACGATCGTGGCCCCGACCCGCAACGTGGCGAGCAGCGCAGCGTTGAGCCCGAAGATGTGGCTGACGGGAAGCAAACCGAGAGTGACATCGTCGCTGGTCAGCCCATCGATTGCGCCGTCACAGATCGCGTGTTGGGCTGCGTCGAGGCTGGCGTGGGACAGCATTGCCACCTTCGGCTCTCCGGACACGCCGCTGGTCAGCATCATGAACGCAATGTCGTCGCCCGAGCGGTCGACGATTGCGGGCGGGGGAGTCGTCGAAGTTGCGGAGCCAATGTCGATCAGGTTCGTTGCGAGCTGACCCTCGTGATCGAAGATCCATTGGCCCTCGTCGCCGACGAGCACCACGACCGGCCGAATCGCAGCGAGCTTGCGCTCAAGTTCGGGCAGCGGGTTCGTCGGCTTCATTGGGATGACCCGCGCCCCGCAACCCAACGCCGCCATCGCTGCTACGACAAAGTGCGTTTCATTACCGGCGAGAACGCCCACGTGGTCATCGATTCCTACGCCCTGATCGGCGAGCACCGACCGAACTCGGGCGGCCTCGTGCACGAGCTGCCCATAGGACACCGAATCCTCCCCGTCGATGAGGGCGACCCGTTCAGGGTCGTGTTGTTCGATGCACGTCGCGAGGTTCACCGGCGGCCTCCCATCGACAGGAACGACTCGACGTCGCTTCGTGACGGCATCGAGGGGCCAGCGCCCGGTTTGGTAACCGACAGCGCTGCGGCCGCGTTCGCGATGTGCAAATTGGCCTCGACGTTGTGTGGGTCCCTAGTTTGCTGGGCCGCGAACGAACCGACAAAGCAATCCCCGGCCCCCGTGCTGTCAACGGCGGTGACCGCGTGCGCCGATATCTCGACACCCTTTTTGTGAAGCCCTTCACCAACGGCAAACAAGCCCTTTGAGCCGAGCGTGACAATGACGGTGAGCGGGCCCTTCGCTAAGACATCGAGCGCAGCGGAGCGAACCGCGGCCATGTCGTTCGCGTCGATCGACCGTTCGGCCACAATGCCCAACTCGGTCTCGTTCACCACGAGAAAATCGGTGACCGCCAACAGTGCGGCGTCAACGGGGGCGGCGGGCGCCGGATTCAAAAACGTGCGAGCACCTGCCCGATGAGCCTGTTCGAACGCGTGAAGCGTGTGAGCGGGTGGGGTCTCGAATTGGGCGACAACGCTATCGCCGGCACCTAGCGGGCCTAGATCGGCGGGCTCGGGCCACGCGTTCGAGCCGGGAACCACCACGATGGAGTTGTCGCCACCGGCAACGACGATGATCGCGGTGCCCGTCGGGGCATCGGGATCGGTGCGCACCCGCTCGACGTTCACGTTGTTCTCTTGGAGAAACGCCCGAAGCTGTTCACCAGCAGCGTCGTCTCCCACAGCACCCACCATCGACACGGTGTCGGCGAATCGACCGGCGGCAACCGCCTGGTTCGACCCCTTCCCGCCGGGGAAGTATGCGAGTGAATCACCGCTCACCGTTTCTCCAACGAGCGGATGCTTGGCCGCGGTGGCAACCACGTCCATGTTGATCGAACCGATGACGACTACCTTCGACACAATTTCCTCACTTGTCTAAAGCGAAACACTAACACTCGCCACAACCCAAAAACGTAAAGAACCTCCGACCCGGGGGATCGGAGGTTCTTTGTGTCCTGAATCAGGACTCGGGTGGGCGTTGAGGTGTTGTGGTTCAGGACATATGCAAGGCATGTGTCAGGACATCTGCATGATCCGGTGATGTCAGCGTGGCGTCATGTCGAAACGTCGCGCCATAATCCTGTCGGTCATTGTCGAAGGTCTCTCACAAGCCGAAACAGCTCGCTTGTTCAACGTCTCCCAGTCGACTGTCTCGCGCCTGGTCGCCCGCTATCGAGCCGAGGGCGACCCCGCCTTCCATCCCCGATCACGACGACCTCAAACATCGCCCACACGCCTCGACCCAACGGTCACCAAGCTGATCATCAACCTGCGCACCGAACTCGCCAAACAAGGACTCGATGCCGGCCCGAACACCATCCAATGGCACCTCAAACACCATCACGACACCACCGTGTCGGTATCAACAATCCGACGCCGCCTACTCGCTGCCGGACTCATCGAACCAGCCCCGAAGAAACGGCCAAAGAGCAGCTACATACGGTTCGAAGCCGAGCTCCCAAACGAAACCTGGCAATCAGATTTCACCCACATCTGGCTCGCTAACGGCACCGACACCGAAACCATTACCTGGCTCGACGACCACTCACGCAAAGCACTCCACGTCAGCTGCCACCGTCGCGTCACCGGAAACATCGTCCGCGACACCTTCAACGAAACCATTGAAAAACATGGGCTTCCAGCCTCGGTGCTCACCGACAACGGACTCGTTTATACAGTTCGATTCGCTGGCTACCCGGGCGGACGTAACCAGCTCGAGACCCGCCTCGCCGAGCTCGGCATCAAACAAAAACACACTCGACCGAACCACCCCACCACCACCGGCAAGGTTGAACGGTTCCAACAAACCATGAAGAAATGGTTGACCGCCCGGCCACCGGCCAACAACCTCGCAGACCTCCAAACCCTGGTCGATCAGTTCGTTGAGATCTACAACCATCAACGGCCCCACACCAGCCTCGGCAACACCACACCGGCAGTCGCGTATCGACGACTACCCAAAGACACACCACACGATGAAGGCGCCGGCCATCACTACCGAATCCGCCACGACATCATCGACGCGACAGGCACAGTTTCGCTCCGACGGGCCGGGCGAATGCACCACATCATGATCGGCCGCCCCCACAAACGAACCCCCGTCATTTTGATCATCGACGACCTCGACATCCGCGTCGTCAACAAAACCACCGGCGAGCTGTTACGTCGCCTCACCCTCAATCCAAATATCGGATACCAACCACTGAACCAAAACGCAAAAGGCCCGAACCCCTGAGGGTTCGGGCCTTGCAGATGTCATGAGACATCACACGGGTGGGCGTTGAGGGACTTGAACCCCCGACCCTCTCGGTGTAAACGAGATGCTCTAGCCAACTGAGCTAAACGCCCGGAGCAAGCAATGATAGCGGGCTTTGCGTCGAAGCGGTGCCTTTAGGGCAATGAAACGGTGCCTCTAGGGCACAGGTTCGTCGCCAGCGAGCGCGTTGGTGACTATTACCGCGGGACCGTTGGGGGCAGCGTTGGGCCCAAAGACCAACTCGCCCGACATATCAGGGATGGTTTCGGGAAGTTCGTCGGGAGCAAACCACGCAAGTTCCAAGATTTCTGACGCCTGAGCCACAAGCTTGTCGGGGTCACAGCCGGCGGCCGGACGTGCCGAGTAGATGAAGTTCACCCGCTGCATTGAGGTCTCCACCAGCACAACGGGGTCACCGTCGATCACGATGTCCAGGCCCGTTTCTTCCTTCGTTTCGCGAATGACGGCTTCGGCCGGGCCTTCGCCTGCATCCATCAGCCCTCCGGGCATACCCCAACGCCAGCGATAGGCGGCTTTTACCAGCAGTACCCGTCCGTCATCTCGAGTGATGTGGGCTTGGGCTCCCAGCGTGTAGCTGGGGCTCGCAGCCCGAACAGCTCGTTGGCGAGCAGATTCGGGCAATGCGCGAAACACGCGCATCAATGGACGGGGGAGAGAAGCCATTACAACCTAGTGAGAATAATGATGGCACCAGCCAAAATCGCGGCGAGCAGAATTGCTGCCATGGCGGCCAGAATAGCCCGACGCGGCGACCGGTCCGGGCCAGGGTCGGTGGGCACGATGGCCACGTGGTCGGCAAACTGCAAGTTGATCTTGCGCTCGGCTGGCTTCGCAGTGTTCTTTGCAGCTGGCTTCGCAGTGTTCTTGGGAGTCGGTTTTGCCGGAGCGTTCTTCGGTTTCTTCTTTGGTAGCGCCCACGTACCGTCGGTGCCCTTTACCCAACCAGGGACAGGGGGCGATGACCCCGGCCATTGCTCGGGTGGCTGCCACGCACCGCTCTCATCCATCCACCAACCAGGACCCTGACGTAGACCTTTCGTCGACATTCCCCCACCGCTTCTGCTGCTTGCGTAGTTGTGTGCCCGTCGCTCAGAACGACGCAGCTGCACAAAAGCTAGCGAAAAGCAGCCAATCTGTAAAAACGAAACCGGCTAGCCTCGCACAACGAAACTGTCAGCAATCGACCCGCTCGGGGCCAACAGGAACGCCGTATCCCCACCGTTGTTCCACACCGGCGGTTCCGGATCGCACCAAAACAGCTCTATGTCATCGGAACCGGTTTGATCATCACCACACCCGGTGCGCAACGTGATTTCGGCGCCGGGCGGAAACGTGAGCGTCGGAAAAAAGAAGCGATGTCGGGTCGACTCGTCTCGAATTGCCCAACCATCGAGGTCGACCGCATTGTCACCGTCATTGCGGATAACCACATACTCGCCGTTCGGGTTCTGACGGTCGTCGCCCGGCGCGTTCTCAAACACTTCGGTAATCGTGAGCGTGGCATCGACGGCACTGCCACACGCATCCATGGCCCAGAGGCCGATCTGGCTTTGCGCCGCTCGCTCTTCGCCCGCCTCGAAGTCGCGTTCGAAACCGTGGTCGCTTTGTGAGCGGGCGACGACATGGCCGGTTTCGACGAGCGCAAGGTTTACGAACACGTCGTTGGCCACCAGGAAGCCGAGTTGGCGCCCAAAGTCGTCGGTCTCGCCAGGCCATGGGTACAGGGAAACGTCTGCACCCGACAACAACGACTCGAGCTGTGCCTTGGCCTCGCTGCCGAAACACTCGTCGCTTTCGGGAGCGTTCACCCCAATGAGGCGAATCTCTAGGTCGCCTTCGCTGCTCGTGGCCCGCACGCTGTCCCCGTCGGAAACACGGTCGATCGTGATCGCCAACCCGGCGTCACCGGGAAGAATCGATGTGGCCAGCTCAAGGTCTGGGGAAGAGGTGTCGAAGGTGCTCGTGGACGAAGGCACATCGCTGGTGCATGCGACGCTGGTCACCGCCAAAAGGCAGGCGGCCGTGGCAGCCGTCACCTTCGAGTGAAAATCGCTCCGGATCCTTGATATTTCAATGGTTTTGGTGTCTGACGTCACAGCGGGCCGAGGCCAATCTCAAGAGAAGTTGTGCGTACACTAATCCCATAAGCCAGTGCATAGACACTGCGTCTACAACACCCCCCAAGTTGTAGATCTCGAAATGCCCCGCTGTACCCCCCCTCGGCGGGGCATTTCCTATTTTCCGCCAACTTCACCCGAGTGACGTATTCTTCACCGGTTCTTCACCGCCCTGACTGCGGGGAGTGGGGCTCGGCGGCTAGGTTGGCAACGTGCGTCTAGTTTTCCGAACACTCTTTAGCGTTGCGCAGCTCTTCGTCGTTCTCGCCGTTGCGGCCGGTGCAACCGCATTCACCTTCGCTTCGCTCGCCCCCACACTCTCCGACCTTTGGGGAGCGCGAACGACCGTCGCAACCGAGATCGACCTCACGGCACTCGAACAAACCTCCAAGGTGTACGACGCCAACGGCACGCTCATCGCCGAATTGCGAGGCGACATCGACCGTGAATACGTACCGCTTAACAAGATGGCCCCCGAGATCATCGCCGCCGTCCTCTCCGTCGAAGACGCCCGCTTCTACGAACACAGCGGAGTAAATGTGGCCGCCATCACCCGTGCGGCTGTGACGAACGTGTCCGCTGGCGGCGTGCAACAGGGCGGATCGACGATCACCCAACAGCTCGTCAAGCTGGGCATCGTCGGCAGCGAACAATCCCTCGACCGCAAGCTTCCCGAAGCGGCGCTCGCCATGCGGCTCGAAGAACAAATGACCAAGGACGAGATCCTCGAACGCTACCTCAACGCCGTGTATTTCGGTGGCGGCGCCTACGGCGTGCAGGCGGCAGCCGAGCTGTACTTCAACAAGGACGCGGACGCGTTGACATATGGCGAGTCCGCCATGTTGGCCGGCGTCATCTCGAACCCATCGCTGTACGACCCCGTTTACCGGCCCACAAATGCGCTCAACCGCCGAAGCACCGCGCTGGGCCGGCTGCAAGCAGAAGGCTTTATCGACGACGCCGAGCGCGAGATTTGGGAACGAAGCGATCTGCCTCGCTATCGCCAGATCGACAGCCAAGAATTCCTCGACACCTACTTCGTGCAAGAAGTGCGCCGCCGCATGCTCGATGACCCCAAGCTTGGCGAAACACGCTCAGAGCGCCTCGAACTGATCTTGCGCGGCGGCCTGGAAGTGCACACTACGTTCGACCCCGTAGCTCAAGCCCTCGCCGAGAACGCCGTCGAGGTGGAGTTCGGCTCGAACAACCTCGGTGTGATCGCCGGTCTCGTATCGGTCGAACCCGGAAGCGGAGCTGTGCGAGCCATGGTCGGCGGGCCGGGCTTCGACGAGTTCGAATTCAACGTCACCACACAAAAGGGGCGCCCCACCGGTTCGTCGTTCAAGCCCTTTGTGCTCGCCGCAGCCTTTGAGTACACGACCCTGCTGCCCAGCGACAGCATCAACGCAAGCTCACCGTGTTCGTTCCCGAACCCTGGTGGTACACCACCCGTCTACAACGCAGGCGACTACAACGGCGGCCGCCGCAGCGGTTCACTCACGCTCGAAGACCACACGCTGCGATCAACCAACTGTGGCTACTTGCGGCTCAGCCAAACGGTTGGCTTGAACAACGTGGTCGAGACCGCACACGCGCTCGGCATCACATCGGACCTCCAACCCGTTCTGGCGCTGCCGCTCGGCGTGTTCGATATCACCCCACTCGAAATGGCGAACGCGTACGCCACGATCGCCAACGACGGCATCCGCGTCGAACCGCAATTCATCACCCGAATCGACCAGCAAGGCGAAACGATCTGGCGTCACGACCCCAAGCCCTTCCGTGCGGTTCGCCCACAAACGGCACGCCTCGTGAGTAGCGTGCTCGAGAAGAACGTACGGTGCCCGACTGCGTGCACGGGCCGCCTCGCAAAGGTGTCAGGCCATCGGGCTGCCGGCAAGACGGGAACCGGCCAGTCCAACTTCGATGCCTGGTTCGTGGGCTACACGCCGCAGCTGTCCACCGCCGTGTGGCTCGGCGGCCAAGACCGACAGATTCCGATGCGCTACACGGGCACAGACCCCGACCACACACGCCAAGACTACGTGGATGCCTTCGGCCAATATGCAGCTCGAGGCGTGACCGGCGGATCCATCCCGGCCGCGGTGTGGGGTCGCTTCATGAACGACTACATGGCCCCGCTCCCGGTCATCGATTTCATCAAACCCGACCCCGGCCGGCGTGAGCCATTCCGTGTGAAGACCCCAGACGACGTCGGTTCGAACGAGGTCACCGTGGTTAGCCCATGCGGCTCACGAAACGCCGAGGTTGATCAAGACGGAGACGGCGATGTCGACTGGTGCCGCAACTTGGGCGGCATCGACTACGACCCAGAGATTGGATGCCCGGCGCTGCTCGTGGCTGTCGACGAAGACGGAAACGGCACGACGGACCGCTGCGTGGCCAGAGTTCGCCCCGCCGGAGCCGTGGACCCCAACGATGTGACTACCACGACGGTGCCCGGCGACGACGGCTTCGTTGATCTCGACGGAGATGGCGTCGACGACGGAGACCTCACCATCACGACCGTGCCCGACGGCGATGGCGATGCGACCACTACGACCGCAGTACCCGCAGCGACCACAACGACCGGGGCGCCTGCGGTAACGACAACCGCAGCGCCAACCACGACCACAACGACTGCAGCGCCAACCACGACGACTGCGGCGCCTACGACTACGGTGCAAGCAACGTCAACGACAGCGCCGTAAACCGGCGACAATGGGGGAAACGTGTCGGAATTGGTTGCTCTGCTTGAAGTCCAACGACTCGACAATGCGATCGACCAGTTGCGGTATCAACACGAGCACCACGCCGAACGAGCCGTCATAGCCGACCTGCGGTCGCAACTCGACGAGTTGGACGCACGCTCGGGCAAAGTTGACGCCGAACGCGAAGACCTACGCCGCCAAGAACGCGACCTTGAAGCCCAGGCCAACGACGTCGCCGAAAAGGCCGCCGGGCTGAATGACAAGCTGTACAGCGGGGTGGTGACCAGCCCCAAAGAAGCCACGGCGATGAGCGACGAGATCAAGAATCTCAAGGCACGCGAGTCCGAGCTTCAGGACCAGGCACTCGAATTTCTGGTCGAGATCGAACCGCTCGATGTCCTTTTGGTGCAAGCCGAAAGCGCCCGAGGCGAACTCCAGGCAAAGATGGCGGCCAGTGAGCAAACACTCGGGTCGGCCATCGACGAACTTGAATCTCAGCTCGAAGAGCGAGAAACCGAACGTGCCGCTGCCGCGGCAACCCTGTCGGAGCCTCGCCTCGAGGAGTACCGAAAGATGCGCATCACCTACGGCCCCGACGCCGTGATCGAATTCGATCCGGCACACAACGGCGGCTGCCCGGTGGCCATGTCGGCGGTGGAACTCGATCGCTGGAAGCACCTGCCCGGAGGCACGCTCGAGCCCTGCAACGACTGTGGACGTCTCGTCGCCAAACTGAGCTAGTCCACATGTTCTTCTGGTTTCTCGGGCTGTCCTTCGCAGCCGTCCTCATCGTTTTTTCATCTCCCGCACTCGACTATCGGCTCGTCATGGCCGGTGCTGCGCTGCCCATGTTCGAAGGGTTCGTCTGGGGGCCATGGTTCCTGCACACCTTGCTGGCTCCAGTTGCCATCATGACGCTCGTGATGGTGTTCACCCAGAATCGCCGGCTAGTCCGCCGAAAGTGGTTGTGCCTACCCATTGGGCTGTTCATGCACCTGGTGCTCGACGGGACCTGGACGAATGCCGAACTGTTCTGGTGGCCGTTCCTGGGAACCGACGGGGTGCTCGGCACGTCATCGGTGACCGAGTTCGAACGTTCAATCCCGGTCGTGATCGTCATGGAACTCATCGGGTTGGCCGTGTTGGGGTTCTTCGTTCAGCGCCTCGACCTTCTCGGTGAGGGCAAGGAACTATTCCGAACCAAAGGCCAGATCCTGCGTGACCGCATGGAGTAGGCGGCTGCTGGGCTAGCCCGTTGCCCGGCTAGTGCGTGGAGCGAACGTGGACCAGCACCGCGTAGTCGGCGGCGTCTGAGGCTTCGTCGCCATCCCACGTGCTCCAATGCTCGGCCAGTGTGAGGCCGGCGCCGGCCGCGGCCGCGTTGTAGGTGGCAACGTCGAGGCCCCGCCCAAGCTGGAAGCCCGCAATGAGATGGCCACCGGCCGCAACGTGGGCTGCCATGTTGGCTACCACTTGGCCCTCGGTTCCCGGCGTCACAAAGATCATCACGTTGCCGGCCATCACCACCACGTCGAATACGAGGTCGAGGCGAACCGTGGCGAGATCACCGAGACGGAAATCGAGGTCAGGCGCCTTTGCGTTAGCCTTCGTGATGAACGGCTCGTCTAGGTCCACACCTGTAACGTTGCAGCCCCGCCGCGCAAGCTCGATAGCGACACGGCCGGTGCCACAGCCAGCGTCGAGCACCGATGCAGGGGAGAAGCGAGACACAAAGTCGGCCTCGCCGTGGGGGTTCTGCCCCGAGGACTCCATCTGCTTCCATCGCTTGTCGTACCAGTCGGTGTCGACAGATTCCCACTTGGACGGCGTCTCGTTGCTCATGGCAACACCCTACGGCGGGTCACCGCCGGGTGCCCCGAAGCCGCAACACCGACAGTCCGATGAGCACGAGCATGAAGCCGCCGACCAGCAGCCATGTGGTGCGCTCGCCGGTGCGGTCGTAGATAAATGCTGCGGGGAACGCGAAGATAGCCGCGGTGAGCACCTGCACGCCGCCCATCAGGCCGAGAGCGGCGGCCTGTCGTTCGTCGGGAGCCGAGCGCGACACGGCGACCTGTACCGCCGTGAACCCGAATGCGTCGGCAATGCCCAGCGCACCCTGCATCATCACCAACCCATACAACGGGCCAATGAAGCCATACGTCATCGTGCCGAACGCAATGACCACGAGGGCTACCTGCGCCACCACCGCCGGGCCCATCCGGTCGGCGGTCTTACCCGCGAGCGGGCTGAGGATGATCATGGGCACGCCAAAGAGCCCGAAGGCCAGGCCGGTCACGAGCGGCGTTCCGCCACGATCGGTGAACACCAACGGCATGACCGCTTCCCACGCGCCGATCAGACAGAAATAGCCAATGACCAACAGCAGCGCTCCTTGCAGCCGGGGAAGGCGAAGAAGGTCGAACGGGCTTCGATGACGAGCCGTCTCGGTGGAGCCCCGATCGTCGGGCAGGCGAGCAGCGAACGGCAAGAAACACAGGGTGAGTGCGCCGAGCACGATGAATGGGGCGCCGAAACCGAACCACTGGGCGATGAGGGCAGCGGCGATGGGCCCGAGGAGGAATCCGGACATGTCACCCACCACGAGCCGGCCGAGGTTCTCGCCCACGTGGTCCGGGTCATGGAGTGCGGCTGCGCGTTTCACGCCGGGGGCAATAAGCCCTTGGGCGAAACCGACGGCGCCGCGCAACAGCACCCACAACACAAAGCCTTGGGCGAACGACATGGCGAACAATGCGGCCGCCATCGACACAATGCCCACCGTGACCATCGGGCGGCCGAAGCCGCGGTCGGCGAACCTCGATAGCCCCACCTGCGCCACGAACGATCCGAGAAATCCGGCGGCGACGACAACGCCGATGCCCGTATCGGAGAACCCGTACTCGTTTCGAAGCTCGCCGAGCAGCGGGATAATGCCACCAATCGCTGCGTTTATGGCGAACAGGATCAGCTGGAACGGAAGCAGGTCCGATTGGATTCGGCGGGCAAGTGGCACAGCCACACCGTACTCACGGTGACACCGCACTTACGAGAGCGGTGAGTGTTCTCGTTCGCTTCTGGCTGCGGGCGGTGTGCGTTCGGCGAGGGGTGGGCCGTTGTGTTTGTGTTTGTTGTCGGGTGAGCACAGTAGTTTGAGGTTGTGCAGGCTGGTTTGGCCTTGTTTTGATGCGGGTTTGTGGTGGTCGGCTTGGAGCCAGTTGACGGCGGCGTCGCAGCCTGATGTTTGGCATTGGCCTCGGGTTTCGACGAGTTTGATGTGTTTCATCCACGCCGGGAACAGGCGTTTCTCGACACTGGCGTCGAGCGTCTGGTTTTTGGCGGAGAGGACTTGGCGGCGGATGCGGGCTTGCATCAACAGGGTGAGCGCATATTTGGGGTGCAGGGGTGTGCCATCGGAAAGCTCACACCGGCCATCGACACTGTTGGGGTCGAGGACCGAGCTGAAGTCTTGTTGATGTGGTTCTTTGGCGAGTTGTGCGAGGGCTTGTTGCAGAACGCTCAGTGACATGATGACGTGCACGAGGGGTTTGGCGTTGGTTTCGCTTCGCCCTGCGCCTCGTTCGATCAGGTTGGTGAATGCGGCGGCGCTGCGTTGGGTAGCGGTGCGGATGATGCTGGTTTCTTGGTCGTTGTCGAAGAGCGTGTTTTCTTCGTTGCCGAGCTGTTCTTTGAGGATGGCTCCTGACAGGGGGTCTAGGTCGGCGGTGACGCGTATTCGGCCGTTTGGTTTGGTGGAGAGGTGAAAGCTGTTTTGTGTTTGGTGGTCGTCTGGTTCGTCACCGTCGGGATCGTTCACTAGCAGCCAATAGGCGACCGCGTTTTTGAATGATTTCCATTCGAGAGAACCAGCCAGGCTGACGAACAGTTCTTGGTCTCGTTGTAACGCTGCGAAGACGCGAATGTTGTCGGTGCGGCGGAGCAGGTCGATGTGTTGACGGGAGAGGGCGCCGTTGAGCATGGCGGTTTCGAGGACCGCGTATTGGGAGACCCAGATGCCGACTCGTTGGTCGGCTCGTAGCGCGTCTGGGGAGGCGTGGGTGCGTGAGGCGAGGTATTGGGCCATGGTGCGTTGCCCGGCGTTGACGGCGACTCCGGCGCGTTCGGCTTCGGTGACAGTGACCGAGATAAGCCCGTCGAGGCGTTGACGTGCCTGTTGTAACGACACGCAACGGGCACCCAACGCGGCGCGTTCGATGGCCGGCAGGTATTGATTGCACAGGGTGTCGAGGGCGGCATCGAGCGCGGTGAGCGGCTCGTTTGGTGCAGCGTGATCGACGGGTGGCATACCACCAAGCTGTCGAACAAGCGTTCGCTCCGCCAAGTTGGGTGAGGTCGATCTTCCACAAAAAGCCGCTCAGGGGTCGCGAATTGGTCCAGTGGGGGTGCAAACGCGTGCAAGGTCATGCAAAAGCCCTGATTTTTCAATGTTTAGGTGGTGAGTCGGCCTATAGGCGGGGTTCTGTCTAGGCGCCGGCCGAAACCGGTGCCCTGTGTGGCCATCTATCTATGCGGTCTACCTGAACGCTGCAGCTTTCGCTGCGGACGGGCCGCCCATACGCTCTGCTTGACCTTGCTCCGGATGGGGTTTACCCAGCTGCTGTAGTCGCCTACCGCACTGGTGCGCTCTTACCGCACCGTTTCACCCTTACCTGTGCTCCGAAGAGCCATCGGCGGTTTGCTCTCTGTTGCACTTTCCTGCGTGTCGCCACGACTGGCCGTTAACCAGCATCCTGCCCTATGGAGCCCCGACCTTCCTCAGCCCTCGTTGCCTCAGGCCGCGACCACCCGGCCGACTCACCAACGTCCATTCTGCCGCAACACGTGCGAAACCGGCGAGGGAAATATCCAGATACCGTGCAGGAAATGGACGCCACCGACCAGAACCTGACGCACGCTTTCATCGCCGAAAGCCAGCAGATTCAGCGGATGTTGTGGTCGGCCGACGTCGCCGACGTCGACGGCTACCCCGATGTTGCCGCAACGCTACGCACGATCGCGGCAACCAAGACCAGCCATGCACACGGGCTGCTCGAGTTTCTGCACGACAGCGACACCGGCGACAACCTGGCAATGCTCACGGACGCCGAAACGCCTGGCGCGCAATGGCAACAGCTCGCCGAAACAGCGGCGGGCGAAGGGCGAACCGATGTTGAGGACTGGTTCGAGATGCTCGCCGCTGCCGCGCAACGTAACCACGAGCGGCTCGCGAACGCTGGCGAACAGCTGCGCTAGGAAGCGGGACGAACCGTGCCGGCTGGAAGTTGGCGAAACAACTTGGCGAGCGTGGGGAAGAAGTCCCGATACGCACTCGACGACCGCCAACACAACACGACCTGGCGGCCAGGGACCGGTTCGGCGAACGGGACCAACGAAATCTGGTTATGCGATGACGCCGCCGGTTGCGCCGACAGGCTCGGCAGGAGTGTCACACCAAGCCCAGAGGCCACCATCTGTCGCATCGTCTCCAAACTCGTGGACCGATACTCCTTACGTTCATCGGCCCCAGCCATGCTGCAAATGTCGAGGGCGTGATCGCGCAAGCAATGCCCATCCTGGAGCAGCAGGATCTCCTCGGCGGCGAGTTCATCAATCGTGATTGCAGCCTCGGACTCGAGGCGATGACCATTTGGCACGGCGAGCAGAAAGTCCTCGTCGAATAGCGGGACCGAATCCAGGCCGTGTTCGTCGAAGGGCAACGCCAGCACCGCAACATCGAGTTCGCCCGAAGCGAGCTGGCGCAAGATCTCGTCCGTCTTCTCCTCCACGAGGAGGAGTTCGAGGTTGGGATACGTCTCCCCAATGTGGGGCATGACATGGGGGAGTAGGTACGGGCCCAACGTGGGAAACAGGCCCAGCCGAAGGCGGGCGCTGGTTGGGTCGGCGGCGGCACGGGCGAGGTCGAAGATGGTGCTGGTTTCGGCGATCACCAGCCGCGCGCGCTCCACGATCTGGGAACCAATATTGGTTAGCTCGGCGGTTTGGGTACCCCGCTCGACCAGCTCGACACCCAATTCCTGTTCGAGTTTGCGAAGTTGGGTCGACAACGTCGACTGCGTCACGCCGCAGTCGTGCGCGGCGCGTCCGAAGTGCTTGTGCTCGGAGAGAGCAACCAGATACTCGAGTTCGCGGAGCTTCATCTCGAACTGTTTTACACGCTAGGAGGCAGTCGATGCAGGGGTAGAGCGAATCAGGTGGTCGAATGCGCCAAGAACAGCCGTTGCGCCGGCGCCCAAAGCAATGGCAATTTGCTTGAACGGAACCGTGGTGCAATCACCGGCCGCGTACACGCCCGGCATCGACGTTTCGCCATCTTCGGAGATGATGATCTCGCCTCGGCTCGTCAGCTCGAGTGTGCCTTCGAGCCACTCGGTGTTCGGCAACAAACCAATCTGCACGAAGATGCCATCGAGTTCCAGCGTTTCGGAAGCGTCGGTTTCGCGGTTCGTGTATGTCAGCGCGGTGACGTGGTCGCCGTTTCCCAAAACACTTGTTGTGGCTGCGCTGGTGAGCACATCGACGTTTGGCAGGCTCGCCAGCTTGTCCTGCAGGACCTGGTCGGCTCGCAGTGCTGAGTCGAATTCGAGCACCGTGACATGGCCAACGATTCCGGCGAGGTCGATGGCGGCTTCCACACCCGAGTTGCCGCCGCCAATGACGGCGACACGCTTGCCCTTGAAGAGTGGCCCGTCACAATGCGGGCAGTACGCGACGCCGCGGTTGGCGTATTCGATCTCACCGGGAACGTCCATCTTGCGCCAACGAGCGCCGGTGGAAATCACGACCGTCTTCGAACGAACCTGCGCTCCACTCTCGAGTTCCACGTCGATCACGCCGCCGTTGTCTTCCGATGGCGTCAAGCGGGCTGCACGCTGCAAGTTCATGACATCGATGGCGTGTGAACGCACGTTTTGTTCCAGCTCGAGGGCGAGCTTGGGGCCCTCGGTGTAGCCGGTGGAAATCAGGTTCTCGATGCCCAAAGTGTCTTGCAGTTGGCCACCGAACTCGTCGACGACAATCCCGGTGCGGATGCCTTTGCGGGCCGCGTACACCGACGCCGCCGAACCGGCGGGGCCGCCGCCGATCACGAGCACATCGAAATCGTCCTTTGCGTTGATCTCGGCCATCTGGCGGTCGGCCGAGCCTGTGTCGATCTTCGACACGATCTCCTCGAGGGTCATCCGACCCTGATCGAAAACTTCACCGTTGAGGAACACCGTGGGCACCGCCATGATCGAACGTGCGTCGACCTCGTCTTGGAAGAGCGCACCATCGATTGCGGTGTGGGAAATAGAGGGGTTGAGCACGCTCATCAGGTTGAGCGCCTGAACCACATCGGGGCAGTTCTGGCACGACAACGAGAAGAACGTCTCGAAATGGAACTCGCCGTCGAGCCCCTGAATTTGGCTGATCAGGTCGGCGGACGCCCGCGACGGGTGCCCGCCGACCTGCAAAAGAGCCAAGACGAGCGAAGTGAACTCGTGCCCGAGCGGAATCCCAGCAAACCCAACAGCGACCTCATCGCTAGCACCGTCTCGGTGAATGACGAACGAGGGGGATCGTTCGTTGCTTCCCGAGGTGTCGAGCGAAATGAGGTCGGACATGTTTGCGATCTGATCGAGAAGCTCGACGAGTTCACCCGATTTCGCGTCGTTGCCAACGGTGGCAACGAGTGAAATCGGATGGACGAGGTTCTCGAGGTGACCGCTCAATTGGGTTGCTAGGGCTTGTTCGAGCACAGAACTACTTTCGGTTCGTCTGGGAGATGTGGTCGGCGGTGGCCGGGACTAGATCTTGCCTACGAGGTCGAGTGAAGGAGCCAAGGTCGCTTCGCCCTCTTCCCACTTCGCTGGGCAAACCTCGTTCGGGTGTGCGGCCACGTACTGGGCAGCCTTTACCTTGCGAACAAGCTCGGCTGCGTTGCGGCCGATGCCGCCAGCGTTGACCTCGATGATCTGAATCTTGCCTTCGGGGTCGATGACGTAGGTGCCACGGTCGGCCATGCCGTCGGCCTCGATGAGGACATCGAAGTTACGGGAGATGGCGCCGGTTGGATCGCCGACCATTGGGTAGGTGATCTTGCCGATGGTCTCGGAGCTTGCGTGCCATGCGGCGTGAGTGAAGTGCGTGTCGGTCGATACTGCGTATACCTCTACGCCAAGGCCCTGAAGTTCGGTGTAGTGATCGGCAAGGTCGCCTAGCTCGGTTGGGCACACAAACGTGAAGTCGGCTGGGTAGAAGAAAACGATCGACCACTTGCCGCGAAGGTCGGCGTCGGAAACGTCGACGAACTCGCCGTTGTGGAAGGCGGTTGCGGTGAAGGGAAGTACTTCGGTGTTAATGAGTGACATTGATGGATTTCCTCTGAAAAGGTCTTTGAACATTACGTAGTCGCAGCGTGAACATTCACGGTGCCAATGGATCCTAGAAAAGCGATTGACAATATCAACGGGATCTGCTGAGGTACATGTCACACGATCGACGCGGAATGTTCCGCGCTGAAAGCTACCTATGGGGGATATATGACTGATAAGTGCCCGGTTCTTCACAGTCCACACACGGCTTCAGGAAGCTCGGCTAACCAACACTGGTGGCCGAACCAGCTCAACCTCAACGCGCTTCATCAAGGATCGCCAAAGTCGAATCCCATGGGAGAAGACTTCGACTACGCAAATGCGTTCTCCTCGCTCGACCTCGCAGCGGTGAAAGCCGACCTCACGGCGCTTATGACCGACAGCCAAGACTGGTGGCCAGCAGACTACGGGCACTACGGGCCACTGTTCGTACGAATGGCCTGGCACTCGGCCGGAACGTATCGCACCCACGACGGACGCGGCGGGGCCACAACCGGAACCCAACGCTTCGCACCGCTCAACAGCTGGCCCGACAACGTGAACCTCGACAAGGCACGCCTGCTGCTCGAACCGATCAAGAAGAAGTACGGGGCTAGCCTGTCGTGGGCAGACCTCATGATCCTCACCGGCAACGTGGCACTCGAATCCATGGGCTTCAAAACGTTCGGCTTCGCCGGCGGTCGTGAAGACGTGTGGCAACCCGAAGAAGACATCTACTGGGGCCCCGAAACCACCTGGCTAGACGACGAACGCTACAGCGGGGACCGCGACCTCATGGAGCCCCTCGGCGCCGTGCAGATGGGCCTCATCTACGTGAACCCTGAAGGGCCGAACGCCAACCCCGATCCGGTTGCGTCCGGCCGCGACATCCGCGAGACGTTCCGCCGGATGGCGATGAACGACGAAGAGACCGTCGCACTCGTCGTCGGCGGACACGCCTTCGGCAAAGCCCACGGCGCAGGCCCCGAAGACATGGTGCAAGCCGAACCCGAAGGCGCCCCCATGGAACAACAGCTCGTTGGATGGAAAAACGACTTCGGGTCCGGGGTCGCCGAGCACACCACCGGCTCGGGATTCGAAGGCGCGTGGAACTCCACTCCAACCCAGTGGGACAACAACTACCTCGAAACCCTCATGGACAACGATTGGGAACTCACCGAGAGCCCAGCCGGACACAAGCAATGGCATGCACCCGCACTCGCCGGCACCGTCCCAGACGCTCATCGTGAAGGCGTGTTCCACGCTCCCATGATGACCACCGCAGACATGGCCATGAAGATGGACCCCATCTACGGCGAAATCAGCCAGCGCTTCCGTGACAACCCCGAGCAGCTCGACGACGCATTCGCCCGAGCCTGGTACAAGCTGACGCACCGCGACATGGGCCCAGCCGCCTGCTACCTGGGCCCAGAAGTGCCCAGCGAGGAACTGATCTGGCAAGACCCGGTCCCTGCCCGAACCGCGCTCAGCGACGCCGACGTCGCCACCGTTAAGGCGGCGATCATGGCCTCTGGCCTCAGCATCACCGACCTCGTCTCGACCGCATGGGCTTCGGCCTCGACCTACCGCAAGAGCGACAAGCGCGGCGGGGCGAACGGTGCACGGTTGCGACTGTCCCCACAACGCTCGTGGGAAGCAAACAACCCCGATGCACTCGCCGGTGTGCTGAGCACCCTTGAAGGTGTGCAGTCCAGCGTGGGCGTCGATGTGTCGATGGCGGACCTCATCGTGCTCGGTGGGGCAGCTGCGGTCGAAGCCGCCGCCGCCGCCGGAGGCAACTCGGTGACCGTGGCCGTTTCCACCGGGCGGGGCGACGCCAGCCAAGAACAAACCGACGAAGAGTCCTTCGCCTGGCTCGAGCCAAAAGCGGACGGCTTCCGGAACTACTTGGGCAAGGGGGTGAGCCACGTCGCCGAGCACCTGCTCGTGGACAAAGCACACCTCCTCGACTTGGGGGCCCCGGAGATGGCGGTGCTGGTCGCTGGGCTGCGTGTGCTTGGCGTGACCACGGGGGGCCATGGCGTGCTGACGAACAACGTCGGCACACTCAGCAACGACTTCTTCGTAAACCTGATGGATGCGAACACCGTGTGGTCAGGCAAGGACGGAGCCGAAGACATCTTCGAAGGCGCCGACCGAGCCACGGGCGAAGTGAGGTGGACGGGTACTCGCAACGACCTCGTGTTCGGGTCGAACTCGATCCTTCGTGCTATCGCCGACGTGTATGCGGCCGACGATGCCGGAGCGAAGTTCGCAAACGATTTTGCGTCCGCCTGGGCCAAGGTCATGGAGAACGACCTGTTCGGCTAACAGCACTGCCCGCCGCTTCGCGGTGATGAAAAGGCGAGGCCCGGGACCCTGCGATTTGCAGGAATCCCGGGCCTTCGTCGTGAAAGGGGGGCACCTGGGTCATCCAGACTTTCACGACTGGTACCTATAGAAATAGCACCGGTTGTCTTACAGCCCACTTACATCTCGAGTGTCGAGGTGTACCCCTGGTGGCGGAGGCAACGGCCTCGTGTGATTGGCCCGGAAACAGACTCGGAGCCAGGGCGGAACGCCACAATCCCTCATCTCCACGGCCAGTTGGCCGATTGGAACCAGTTGGCAATCTTCAGATTTGCCTGTACTTCCAACCAGAGCTTGAGAGAAACCCATGTCCCATGTAATCGCTAGGAGATATTTCAAGAGTCTCTTTGTCGCCATTATCGCCCTCGCGATGTTGGCAACGACAATCGGTGTCACGAACGTACTGCGTGCTCCAGCGTCGGAGGCGGCATCGCTTTCGGGCGTGGTTAACACCTACCAGCCGGCGTCCGTCACTGGCGGTGTGCCCGACACGTCGAGCTTAAGCGCTGGCGACTGTGCGTTGGTCATTCAGATGACCGGCAGCATCGCCAATGGTTTGGGGGTGTATGAGATTTTGGATCCGGCCAACTCGACGCCGACACGCACCTATTCGGACTCTGAGGCAGTGCAGTTTGTGGTCCTGCCCGGCGGTTGCGGGGATGCTCATTCCGTTGACGCCGGCGTACAGGCCCCACCATGGAACGGCACCGTCGGTGGCGTCGTGTTCCTCGGTGGCGCGGCACTCACGATGAACGCTGACATCGATGTGACCGGGGTCGGTTACACGATTGCGAACTCGCCGAACGCAGGCACCGATAGCTCCGACAGCTTCTTGAGAGCAGGGAGTATCGTTGACGCTATCGGTGGCGTCGGCGGCGGTGGCGGCATCTTTGGTGGTGGCGGTGGCGGCGGTGGCTACAACTGGCCGAGCTTTGGCGACTACAACGCGGAAGCTGGCGGTGGCGGAACGTTCGCCGCTAGTGGAGCTGGCGGTGATGAAGACGGAATCGACGGCGGCGCGCCCGGCGCTCCCGGTAACGGCGGTAGTTCAGCGGTCGCTCTCCCTAATGAAAACTTGATGGGGGCGGGCGGCGGCGGCGGTGGTTCCTATGGAGCCGGCGGCGGATCGTGCGGCACGTATGCCTCGAGCGCGTACGTTGCTGGCCCGGGCGGCGGTGCATCATGGACCGGCGGCGGTGCTGGCGGTGTTGGTGGTTCAGGTCTAGACAATACCGACGACGGTCTTCCCGAATGGGAGCCAGTTATTGGCAATGATGGCGAGAGCAACTACGGAACACAGATTCCGCTCGAAAGCGGCCACTATTTGAACGAGACGGATGCCCGTCTCATGATGGGCGGCGGTGGCGGCAACGACATGACCGGCGCGAACGGTGGCGCCGGTGGCGGCATTGTGGTGCTTGCGTTCGATTCGATCGCGGGTGGAAGCAACAACGTGATTGCCGATGGCGCAGCGGGGGCCAAGTCGGGCCTTGTGTGGGCATCGGGTGCTGGCGGCGGCGGTGGTGGCCAGATGTTGATCCAGTCCACATCGGTTGCCGATGCTGCGTTTAGCGCAGACGGTGGCGACGGGGCCGAGGACACCCCCGGCTTCGTACATGTTGGATCGACGGGTGCCGGCGGTGGTGCGGGCGGCATCTGGTTTGATGGAGCGGGCGCCGACGCGACGAATACCGGTGCAAACGACGGCCAGTTCTCGGCGTTGTCGAACCTGACCGCTTCTGGCCTGTCCAACGTTGATTGGTCGGTGGCTGGAGCCTCCGGTGGTGCGCGCACCACCTCACCGATCATCGTCGGCGGAACCACCTACACAGCAGATGAATGGGCCGTGTTCTACCTCAACGCGCTCGACAACTACAACAGCTACAACAGTAACTCTCCGAATCCCGACGAGCCGGGGTTGCAGTTCGTGAACTACCTGGCCGCCGAGAGCGGCCACACGGCCGCAGAGGTCTATGAGGCATTCCCGAACGCGAATTCCATGGCGAGCAACCCAAAGAACTACGCCCACGGTTGCGAAGCTGCCGGCGGCGGTAACGGACTCGTACGAATTTCGGCTTCATCGGAGCCCTCGATCACGGTCGAGAAGCAAACCAACGGGGCAGAAGCCGATACCGACACCGCCAACGACGGAACCGAACTTGGCGCATCGACCAGTGATGGTGCGTCAAACACGATTCCGGCAGGCGACTCAATCACCTGGACATTCACTATTGGAAACAACGGCATGGTGCCGCTCACGAACGTTGACATCTCGGATGCGACCACAGTGGCCAACACCGAGCCCGGCGCGACCGATATCACCTGCGACTGGGGCGCAAGCTCCGATGGTGCAACCGCTGTTGGCAACCTGTCGGTAGGGGAGACCGTGCCCTGCACGGCTTCTGGAACTGCGGGCTCGGGACTTCACGAGAATACGGCAACCGTCACCGGTGATGCCGCGGGATCGACTCTGAACGCTGATGGCACCTTTACCGCATTGACCGATGCGAACGGAAACCCTGTGGTCGTCACCGATGCCGATTCATCGGGCTACTTGGGCGAGGTCGCCTTCGTCCCCGCACCGTCGATCGATATTGAGAAGGACACGAACGGTAACCAGGCTGATACGGCTGCTACTCAGGACACGATTCCTGCTGGTGATGCGGTGATGTGGACGTTTGTGGTGGTGAATGATGGCAATGTTGATCTTGCCGATGTCACTGTGACGGATACGACGACGATCGATAATGGCACGGTGCCTGGCACGGTTACGTGTGATTGGGCTGGTTCTTCTGTGGCGGCTACTCCGGCACGGAATTTGGCTGTTGGTGAAACGGTGACGTGTTCGTCTTCGTCGACTGCGGTTGCCGGCCAGTATGCGAATAACGCTGACGTTGTTGGTACTCCGGTCGCTGACGCGGAAACGGCTGATCCGAACGCTCCGGTTGCGCTCACTGATGTGAATGGCGATCCTTTGGGTGATGTGACTGATGAAGATCCGTCCCATTACTTGGGCGAGGTCGCCTTCGTCCCCGCACCGTCGATCGATATTGAGAAGGACACGAACGGTAACCAGGCTGATACGGCTGCTACTCAGGACACGATTCCTGCTGGTGATGCGGTGATGTGGACGTTTGTGGTGGTGAATGATGGCAATGTTGATCTTGCCGATGTCACTGTGACGGATACGACGACGATCGATAATGGCACGGTGTCTGGCACGGTTACGTGTGATTGGGCTGGTTCTTCTGTGGCGGCTACTCCGGCACGGAATTTGGCTGTTGGTGAAACGGTGACGTGTTCGTCTTCGTCGACTGCGGTTGCCGGCCAGTATGCGAATAACGCTGACGTTGTTGGTACTCCGGTCGCTGACGCGGAAACGGCTGATCCGAACGCTCCGGTTGCGCTCACTGATGTGAATGGCGATCCTTTGGGTGATGTGACTGATGAAGATCCGTCCCATTACTTGGGCGAGGTCGCCTTCGTCCCCGCACCGTCGATCGATATTGAGAAGGACACGAACGGTAACCAGGCTGATACGGCTGCTACTCAGGACACGATTCCTGCTGGTGATGCGGTGACGTGGACGTTTGTGGTGGTGAATGATGGCAATGTTGATCTTGCCGATGTCACTGTGACGGATACGACGACGATCGATAATGGCACGGTGTCAGGGTCGGTTACGTGTGATTGGGCTGGTTCGTCTGTGGCGGCTACTCCGGCACGGAATTTGGCTGTTGGTGAAACGGTGACGTGTTCGTCTTCGTCGACTGCGGTTGCCGGCCAGTATGCGAATAACGCTGACGTTGTTGGTACTCCGGTCGCTGATGCGGAAACGGCTGATCCGAATGCTCCGGTTGCGCTCACTGATGTGAATGGCGATCCTTTGGGTGATGTGACTGATGAAGATCCGTCTCATTACTTTGGGGCGGCTGATCCGTCGATCGATATTGAGAAGGACACGAACGGTAACCAGGCTGATACGGCTGCTACTCAGGACACGATTCCTGCTGGTGATGCGGTGACGTGGACGTTTGTGGTGGTGAATGATGGCAATGTTGATCTTGCCGATGTCACTGTGACGGATACGACGACGATCGATAATGGCACGGTGCCTGGCACGGTTACGTGTGATTGGGCTGGTTCGTCTGTGGCGGCTACTCCGGCACGGAATTTGGCTGTTGGTGAAACGGTGACGTGTTCGTCTTCGTCGACTGCGGTTGCCGGCCAGTATGCGAATAACGCTGACGTGGTTGGTACTCCGGTCGCTGATGCGGAAACGGCTGATCCGAACGCTCCGGTTGCGCTCACTGATGTGAATGGCGATCCTTTGGGTGATGTGACTGATGAAGATCCGTCCCATTACTTTGGGGCGGCTGATCCGTCGATCGATATTGAGAAGGACACGAACGGTAACCAGGCTGATACGGCTGCTACTCAGGACACGATTCCTGCTGGTGATGCGGTGACGTGGACGTTTGTGGTGGTGAATGATGGCAATGTTGATCTTGCCGATGTCACTGTGACGGATACGACGACGATCGATAATGGCACGGTGCCTGGCACGGTTACGTGTGATTGGGCTGGTTCGTCTGTGGCGGCTACTCCGGCACGGAATTTGGCTGTTGGTGAAACGGTGACGTGTTCGTCTTCGTCGACTGCGGTTGCCGGCCAGTATGCGAATAACGCTGACGTGGTTGGTACTCCGGTCGCTGACGCGGAAACGGCTGATCCGAACGCTCCGGTTGCGCTCACTGATGTGAATGGCGATCCTTTGGGTGATGTGACTGATGAAGATCCGTCCCATTACTTTGGGGCGGCTGATCCGTCGATCGATATTGAGAAGGACACGAACGGTAACCAGGCTGATACGGCTGCTACTCAGGACACGATTCCTGCTGGTGATGCGGTGACGTGGACGTTTGTGGTGGTGAATGATGGCAATGTTGATCTTGCCGATGTCACTGTGACGGATACGACGACGATCGATAATGGCACGGTGCCTGGCACGGTTACGTGTGATTGGGCTGGTTCGTCTGTGGCGGCTACTCCGGCACGGAATTTGGCTGTTGGTGAAACGGTGACGTGTTCGTCTTCGTCGACTGCGGTTGCCGGCCAGTATGCGAATAACGCTGACGTTGTTGGTACTCCGGTCGCTGACGCGGAAACGGCTGATCCGAATGCTCCGGTTGCGCTCACTGATGTGAATGGCGATCCTTTGGGTGATGTGACTGATGAAGATCCGTCCCATTACTTTGGGGCGGCTGATCCGTCGATCGATATTGAGAAGGACACGAACGGTAACCAGGCTGATACGGCTGCTACTCAGGACACGATTCCTGCTGGTGATGCGGTGACGTGGACGTTTGTGGTGGTGAATGATGGCAATGTTGATCTTGCCGATGTCACTGTGACGGATACGACGACGATCGATAATGGCACGGTGCCTGGCACGGTTACGTGTGATTGGGCTGGTTCGTCTGTGGCGGCTACTCCGGCACGGAATTTGGCTGTTGGTGAAACGGTGACGTGTTCGTCTTCGTCGACTGCGGTTGCCGGCCAGTATGCGAATAACGCTGACGTTGTTGGTACTCCGGTCGCTGATGCGGAAACGGCTGATCCGAACGCTCCGGTTGCGCTCACTGATGTGAATGGCGATCCTTTGGGTGATGTGACTGATGAAGATCCGTCCCATTACTTTGGGGCGGCTGATCCGTCGATCGATATTGAGAAGGACACGAACGGTAACCAGGCTGATACGGCTGCTACTCAGGACACGATTCCTGCTGGTGATGCGGTGACGTGGACGTTTGTGGTGGTGAATGATGGCAATGTTGATCTTGCCGATGTCACTGTGACGGATACGACGACGATCGATAATGGCACGGTGCCTGGCACGGTTACGTGTGATTGGGCTGGTTCGTCTGTGGCGGCTACTCCGGCACGGAATTTGGCTGTTGGTGAAACGGTGACGTGTTCGTCTTCGTCGACTGCGGTTGCCGGCCAGTATGCGAATAACGCTGACGTGGTTGGTACTCCGGTCGCTGACGCGGAAACGGCTGATCCGAACGCTCCGGTTGCGCTCACTGATGTGAATGGCGATCCTTTGGGTGATGTGACTGATGAAGATCCGTCCCATTACTTTGGGGCGGCTGATCCGTCGATCGATATTGAGAAGGACACGAACGGTAACCAGGCTGATACGGCTGCTACTCAGGACACGATTCCTGCTGGTGATGCGGTGACGTGGACGTTTGTGGTGGTGAATGATGGCAATGTTGATCTTGCCGATGTCACTGTGACGGATACGACGACGATCGATAATGGCACGGTGCCTGGCACGGTTACGTGTGATTGGGCTGGTTCGTCTGTGGCGGCTACTCCGGCACGGAATTTGGCTGTTGGTGAAACGGTGACGTGTTCGTCTTCGTCGACTGCGGTTGCCGGCCAGTACGCGAATAACGCTGACGTTGTTGGTACTCCGGTCGCTGACGCGGAAACGGCTGATCCGAACGCTCCGGTTGCGCTCACTGATGTGAATGGCGATCCTTTGGGTGATGTGACTGATGAAGATCCGTCCCATTACTTTGGGGCGGCTGATCCGTCGATCGATATTGAGAAGGACACGAACGGTAACCAGGCCGACACGGTCGAGGATCAGGATTTCATTGCCCTTGGCGATGCGGTGACGTGGACGTTTGTGGTGGTGAATGATGGCAATGTTGATCTTGCCGATGTCACTGTGACGGATACGACGACGATCGATAATGGCACGGTGCCTGGCACGGTTACGTGTGATTGGGCTGGTTCGTCTGTGGCGGCTACTCCGGCACGGAATTTGGCTGTTGGTGAAACGGTGACGTGTTCGTCTTCGTCGACTGCGGTTGCCGGCCAGTATGCGAATAACGCTGACGTTGTTGGTACTCCGGTCGCTGACGCGGAAACGGCTGATCCGAACGCTCCGGTTGCGCTCACTGATGTGAATGGCGATCCTTTGGGTGATGTGACTGATGAAGATCCGTCCCATTACTTTGGGGCGGCTGATCCGTCGATCGATATTGAGAAGGACACGAACGGTAACCAGGCCGACACGGTCGAGGATCAGGATTTCATTGCCCTTGGCGATGCGGTGACGTGGACGTTTGTGGTGGTGAATGATGGCAATGTTGATCTTGCCGATGTCACTGTGACGGATACGACGACGATCGATAATGGCACGGTGTCAGGGTCGGTTACGTGTGATTGGGCTGGTTCTTCTGTGGCGGCTACTCCGGCACGGAATTTGGCTGTTGGTGAAACGGTGACGTGTTCGTCTTCGTCGACTGCAGTTGCCGGCCAGTATGCGAATAACGCTGACGTGGTTGGTACTCCGGTCGCTGACGCGGAAACGGCTGATCCGAACGCTCCGGTTGCGCTCACGAGCAGTACCGGAACCCCTTTGGGTGATGTGACTGATGAAGATCCGTCCCATTACTTTGGGGCGTTCCTCGACCTCGCGTTGCGTATTCAGCTCGATGACGGCACCAACTTCGCTCAAGTTGAACCTGGTGACGAAGTGACCTTCACCGTCTTCGTGTTTAACCAGGGCAACACAGAAGCGTCGAACATCGAGATTATCGATTATCTGCCCGCAGGCCTCGATCTAGCCGATCCCGATTGGGTAGCAGGGCCAAACGGCGCAACCTATGACTTCGGGGATTTCGTTCTCGCTCCAGGCGAGTCGACATCGGTGAACATTACGACGATCGTTGCTTCAGGTGCGACAGCAGCGTCGCTCGACAACAAGGCCGAGATCACCTCGGCCGATGCTGTCGACGACAACAGCGACGTGATAACGGTGCGGGTGCTTGGCGGCGAGCTTGTTCCTCTGCAAGACATCGACTCGACACCTGATACGGACAACGCGGAGTCGGCCATCGACGATGCCATCGATCTGCCAGAAGACGAGGACGACCACGACGTCGTCGCACTGTCGCTCGTGGTGAACCCACCCGGAAACCTCGCACTAACCGGGCGCAGCATTAGCACCCTCGTAGTGATTGGGCTCATCTTCCTGGCCATGGGCTTGGTCATCACGAACGACAACCGCCGTGAGAGGGCCATTCGCCTTCGCTAAATAGCCGGCTCATTGCGGGCTAGGTGGGGTGCACTCACCTAGCCCGCAACGTTCACCTCACCGGCAACATCGGCTTCGGTCAGCGTGACCGGGAAGGTTGCCCGGTTGTTGTCCTCATTGGACTCCACCAGGTAGTTCTCCGGATCGACGACGATCTCCACGAGGTACTCGCCTGGGGGGACACCGGTGATGTCGATCCACTGATCGGGAAGTTGCGCGCCGTAGAAATCGGCCCATCCCACATTGAGGGCCTGTTGCTGGCCGGCATCTTGACACACGGCCCCAAGAAAGATTCCAAAAGGGGCGACCGGCACCTCGTCGGCGACCTTGAGCGAATCGATCAGACAGAACGAAACCTTTTCCCCGGTGGCAACCACTTCCTCATCCGTCGACAGCAACCGGTACTGCTCGAACCCGTCGACATGAAAGTGGTCGTGCCCGGGGTGAAAGACGAATGTCCCGGTCTTGTAGTCGATGTATCGGTTCGCGTCCGTCCACATGCGCTGGGTCGTGGTGATCGTGTCGCCATCGGCAACCGAGTCCGGTATCAAATGCAACGGGCCGTTCCCAGCGTTCGCGGTGACCGACGACAGTCGCAACAACACCGAACCGTCGATCGTGGTGTGATCCACGCGTGTCGAGTCGGCGCCAACGGTCTCGCCGACTATTCGAAGATCATCGCTCGACACCAGCGGAATCAAATCGGGCAACAGGACCGTCCCGCAGGGTTTGCTCGCATCGTCGAGGTCGGCCTCGCATGGTTCCACGGTCGGAAGCGGAAGCAGCATTACTTCGTCGGCCGCCGATGCCTGTTCGCGGAAATGCACCGGAACCGACGCCTTGCCATCGGGCGAGGGGATCAGGGTCGAGGCCTGCACGTAGACGTCTTCGCGGTCGTTGCGCGTCAGGAAGTTCGATTCTTCGAACACGAACCCACCACGTTCATCGGTCGTTACCGGCCGCAACAGCTGCACACTCGAGTTCAACAAGATCAGTTCGATGGCTGCTGCCGGGGGCTCGTTGCGGTCTACCTCGCCGTTGCCATTCAGGTCGAACCATGCCACGCCAACGACCGTCTCGCTGTTGGGCGACGCCTCCGGTGCCGTCGGGCCCGAACCTGAACAGCCGACGGCGATGGTGCACGCGCCGATAGCGGCGAGCGCTACCCGCAACCGTTGTTTGGTTCGCAGTATTGTCATGCGTCGCAAACTAGTAGGTTGGCCCCGTGACACAGATGATTGACCACTTCGGTGGATGGAAAGGCACGCTCGCCGCGCTCCTCAACGGCGATGATCTCCCGGCCGAGCACGCGGCCGCCGCACTGCGCGAGGTGCTGAGCGGCGAGGCGACCGACGCTCAACTCGCCGCGTTCGTCACCGCACTGGGCATCAAGGGCCCAACGACGGAAGAACTCGCGGCAATGGTTTCGGTGATGCACGAGGCCGCAACGCCGCTCGCCGTGCCCGATGGCGCAATCGATATTGTCGGCATGGGCGGGTCACCGGGTCGTCAACGGGCGGCGGTCAACATTTCGACGATGG
Organism: Caprella mutica; assembly: GCA_947561585.1. Taxonomy (NCBI): domain Eukaryota; kingdom Metazoa; phylum Arthropoda; class Malacostraca; order Amphipoda; family Caprellidae; genus Caprella; species Caprella mutica. Next base: position 681,774 of record CANNZV010000094.1, on the reverse strand, counting down.
CCTGTTTCGTTGCGGCCGGCGCCGGAGCCGTCGTGTGCAAACACGGCAATCGCAAGGCGTCGTCCACGTCGGGAAGCTTCGACCTGCTCGAAGCTCTCGACGTGAACTTCGAGATAACACCCGAACAGCTGGCCTCGGTGGTCGCCGAAACCGGTATCGGTTTCGCCTTCGCCAAGGCGTACCACCCGGCGCTGCGCCATGCCGGTCCGGTCCGGATGCAACTGGGTGTGCCCACGGTGTTCAACACGCTCGGGCCGCTCGCTCACCCCGGCAGGGTCCGTCGCCAGGTGGTCGGTGTCGCAGACGCCGCCCTCGGCGCCCGTATGGCCGACGTGTTGCGTGCCACCGGTTCGGTCTCGGCGTGGGTCGTTACCGGGGTGGGGTCGCTCGACGAACTGACAACGGCGGGTCCATCGACAGTGCATCGTCTGCACGACGGCGAGATCTCGACCGAGACTCTCGACCCCCAATTGCTAGGTCTCGAAAAGCCGGCACCGGGATCGCTCGACGGAGGCGACGGCGCAGCAAACGCCGAGATCCTTCGCCGCGTCTTCGCCGGTGAGCGCAATGCGGTGCGCGACATGGTGGCACTCAACGCCGCCGCAGGCCTCGTCGTTGCTGGCATTGCCGACGGAATAGAAGACGGCTTGGCGAAGGCGTTCGCCTCGATCGATTCCGGTGGCGCCCAAGCAAAGGTCGACGCACTCGTTACTGCCTCCGCTCGCTAACCCATGGTCCCGGACCTGTTCACACCCATGCTCGACCTCGCCCTATCGGTGGCGAAGAAGGGCAAGAAGGCAAAGCCGCCAATCACTCCGCCACCGCTTCTGGTACCGATGCTGTCGTTCGCGAAGCTGCCCGACCGGGCGAAGGAAACGGTGCTCGAGGTGCTCGATTCTGACGGCGAGTTCCGTGATCGGGTGGCTGCTGCGGGCACCGAGCGGGCGCTTGGACGCGCCGCAATGGCGTACCTCGAACGCCCGTCGGGCTGGCAAGCGTTCGTCGATCAGATGGTGGATGCGGCAAGCGAGCCCATCGTGGCCACCGGAGCGAACAACAAGAAGCTCGAACATCAACTCGACGTTTCCGAGCGTGCCCGGGCCCGGGCCGAAGCCGAACGCGACGACGCCGAGCGGGCGCGCGTCATGGCCGAGGCCGCTCTTGAGGCGAGCACGGCCGCGGCGGCCGCCGATCGCGCAGAGCTGGCATCGCTACAGGCTCAAAATACCGATCTGGTGGCGCAACGCCAGCGCGCGGTCAGCGAGCTGAAACGCACCGAGGAAATCATGGCTCGCCATGTCGCCGAGCGGAAGCGGCTCGAAGGCCTCCTCGACACAATGACCCAAGCTCAGCTCGTCACCGCTTCCGTTGGGGGAGGGGTGACCGATAACGAGGTGCGCGTGGCCGTGGACCTCATTGAAGAGTCGATGTCCAACATCGCTTCCCAACTCGCGGCCCTTCGCCGGGCAGCGACCCCCGTGCAGATCTCCACCGTTCGCCGGGTGGCGCTGCCGGTTCCCTACGGGCTGCTCGAAGACGCCACCGAGTTCGCTCGGTACCTGCTGTCGATCCCGAAGATGGTGGTGCTGGTCGACGGCTACAACGTCACCAAGGCCGATCACGACGATTGGGATCTTGAACAGCAGCGCACGTGGCTCGAACAACGCTTGTGCACGGTGGCCCACCGTTACGCGGTTCGTTTCGACGTGGTATTCGACGGCGCCGATGTGGGCACGGTTCACGCCGGCCAGCGCGATCCGCTCGTGCACGTGGGCTTTAGCCCCAACGGGGTCGAGGCCGACGATGTGCTCATCGCCGCTGTCGGGTCCCTCGACCAAACCACGCCGGTCACGGTCGTCAGCTCCGACAACCGGGTTCGTGACGGGGTTCGTGCAAACGGCGCCAATGTGTTGCACAGCCGCCAACTTCTCGACCTCTTCACCTAACCTCCGGGTTTCCGCGAGCAGGCCGGAGAACCCAACGCCAAGTTGGCTGTCACACCCCGTCGGTACCTTTGTGGGTATGAGTGCGAACGAGTCCTTCACCATCGATTGCGAAACCTGCGTCATGCAAGCGACCAGTGCTTGTGGTGATTGCGTGGTCACCTACCTGTGCGAGCGTCCGGCCGAGCAGGCCGTGGTCATTTCGATGGCCGACTTCAAGGCCATGCGTGCGCTCGCCGACGTCGGCCTCGTCCCCGAACTTAAGCACGAGACCCGCTAGTTTGCCCCCGTCCGAATGAGTTGGGGTGGGCGCGAATCGGGCGCTCTTGCTCTAGATTTGCGCCATGGCCGTCGCTGTCTTGCACACCGCACTCACCACCGTTGCGGCCGCACATGGCATTGACAAGATCGGCGTGTGTTCCGCAGATACGTTCACCGACGTTCGCGCCGCGTTGCACGAACGCAAGGCGGCGGGCCTGCACGCCGACATGCAATTTACGTATCGCAATCCGGACCGGGCCACTGACCCACAACGCTCCCTCGAAAACGCGCAATCGATCGTCGTGTGTGCGCGCTCGTATCGTCGACAAGCCCCCGAATGCGAACCCGCAACGACCGGCACCGCCGAGATCGCCGAATACGTGTGGGAGCCCCACTATGCCGAGCTTCGCGTCGGGCTCGACGCCATTGCCGCAACCCTCGGCAAGGCCGGCTGGTCCAGCCGGGTCCTCATGGACGACAACGCACTCGTCGACCGCGCCGCCGCGTATCGAGCCGGAATCGGTTGGTGGGGCAAGAACTCCAACATCTTGATCCCCGGCATCGGCAGCAAATTCGTTCTCGGCTCCGTCGTCACCGACGCCCCGTTCGCGGTCGTCGACGAACCGATCGCCGACCAGTGCGGCCCGTGTCGGCGCTGCATCGATGCCTGCCCAACCGACGCGATCGTCGCCGATGGCGTGATCGACGCCAACCGGTGCCTGGCCTGGCTTGTGCAATCACCGGGAGTGTTTCCCCACGAGTACCGGCGAGCGCTCGGTGCCCGCATCTACGGGTGCGACGACTGCCAAACGTCGTGTCCGCCAAACGTCGTGTCGCTTCGACGCGACCCTCCACCGGTAACGACCGGGGCCGCCACGGCGGCCGTGGTCGAACTACTCACCCTTGACGACGACGAACTCCTCGCCCGATTCGGCGCGTGGTACATCCCGCGGCGGGAGCCCCGCTACCTGCGTCGCAACGCCCTCATCGTGCTGGCCAACACCGGCGACCCCGCATCCAGGCGCGTGCGCTCGCTCGTCGAAACCTACGTTCGCAGCGACGACGAAATCGAGCGCGCCCACGCCCTGTGGGCGGCAAGCGAACTCGGCCTCGCCGATCTCGTTTCCTTGTCCGCCAACGATCCGAGCCCGCTCGTTCAAGCCGAACTCGACTACCTGGGAGCCCAACCATGACCGGCCGGCACCTGCTCGTCACCAACGACTTCCCACCCAAGGTCGGCGGAATCCAGCAGTACCTGTGGGAGCTGTGGAAGCGCCTCGACCCGACCACATTCGAAGTGCACACCACGCCCTATTCCACCGAAACCGCCTTCGGATCGGCGGAACAGTTCGACGCGGAGCAGGCATATCGAATCGTGCGCTCACGCGAACCATTCCTGCTGCCATACCCGTGGCTGGCCAAGCGACTCAACCGAGCAGCCCACGACTTCGATGCGGCCCTGCACGTCATCGACCCCGCAGCGCCCCTCGCACTCGTCGGCCCGTTCCTCGATCGGCCCTACGCAGTCGTTCTCCATGGAGCCGAAGTCACCGTGCCCGGGCGCATACCGGGCACCCGCCAGGCCCTCGCACGCGTGCTCGACCGGGCCACAGCGGTGATTTCGGCGGGGGAGTACGCGCTCGCCGAAGCCGAGCGCGCCGTCGGGCGCACCCTCACCAGCGTCACAGTGCCGCCCGGCGTCGACACCACCGCGTACGTTCCGCCCACCGCCGAGCGATCACGATCGATTCGCGAAAAGTACGGCATCGAGCCCACAGCCCCATTCATCTTCAGCGTTTCACGACTCGTGCCGCGCAAGGGCATGGACACCCTCATCGCTGTCGCATCCCTACTCGAGGCAACACACCCCGATCTTCAGGTGCTGATTGCGGGAGGCGGGCGAGACGACGCCCGCTTACAACGCCGAATCGATGCGCTTCGGGCCCCCGTGCGGATGATCGGCAAGGTCGACGAGTCCGACAAAATCGATTTGCTCGGCGCCGCCGACATCTTCGCCATGTTGTGCCGCAACCGATGGGGCGGGCTCGAGCAGGAAGGTTTTGGCATCGTGTTCATCGAAGCGGCCGCGGCCGGGACCCCGCAAATCGCCGGGGAATCTGGCGGAGCTGCCGAGGCCGTCGTCGACGGCGTGACCGGCCGCGTCGTTCCTCACACCGCCACGGTGAGCGATACCGCCACAATCTTCGCAGAAATGCTAGAAGACCAGCAGGCCCGGCGCACAATGGGCGAAGCCTCACGGGTGCGGGCTATCGAACACTTTTCCTATGATGTTCTCGCAACCACGCTCGGCCAATCGCTTGCACAATGGACGAGTGAGTAGCCCCATGGCCAAATCCACCACCGAACACGCCCAAGGGCTCATTACGGTAAGCGGTTGGTTCACCGGTGCATTCACCGTTGCCTCCGTCGTCGTGTACCTCGCACGCGGCCCACTCGACTTGGCCTTCGCTGTAGGTTGCGCCGTCGCGTTCGCCGTCGGCACCATTGTGTTGGCACTCGGCTTCTGGAACGGCATTCAACGGAGCCGCCTCGACGAAGTGACGCTTAGCGGGCTCGTGGCCATCGACGCCAGCCACGTCCCGGTATCTGCCCGAAACCGGCTGTGGGCGGCGATCGCCGTGCAGATCGCCGTCGCGGTGCTCTTCGCTTCGCTGCGACCGTTCACCCAACAGGCCTTCGGGCTCCTCGTTCCCATCGTGGGGTTGGGCCTGGCCACCCTCTGGGGTTCGCGGTTCGCCGCTTTCCACGAACGCGACCGCCCGTAGGGCAGGTTTGCCCGTCCGCGTCGGCTAATCTTCGAGGGTCGACTACCGACGGGAGTTTCCATGTCAGATCACGCCGCTGAGCGCACCGAAATCGACGCATCGCCCGAAGCATGCTTTACGGTCGCGACCGACTTTGCGACCTACACCGACTGGGCAAGTGACATCAAAGAGGTCGAGGTGGTTGCCCGCGATGATGCAGGTCGCGGTGGCGATGTCTCCTACCGTGTGGCTGCCATGGGGCGCTCCACCAGCTACACGCTGCGCTACAGCTACGGATCCAACCCGTTGCGGATGTCGTGGCGGTTGATCGAAGGCGACGTGATGGAGCGCATCGACGGCGAGTACGAATTTGTCGGCATCGACGGCGGCACCCGATGCGAGGTGCGTTACTACGTGTCCGTCGACATGCTCGTACCTCTGCCCGGTTTTGTAAAACGCCGAGCGGAGGCCAAAATTCTTCATACTGCCATGGACGATTTGAAGAAGCGGGTCGAGCTAACGTCCAACTGATCGGGCCTCACGAACCCGCAACGATTCGCTGGGAGCACCCCATGTTGACAATTGGCTTCGATGTCGGTGGCACGAACGTCCGCGGCGTCGTTCTGCGCCCGGGAAGCACCGAGCCGCTGGCGATCCGGCGTGCTCGCACCCGCCCAAACGGCGATGTCCTCGTGGACACCATCGTGGAGGTTACGAACGCGCTTATAGAGGACATCGGTGAACCCGTCGACGCGGTCGGGCTCGGCATGGCGGCGCTGATGGATTCCAAAGGCACCTTGCGCTACGCCCCGAACATTCCCGGTGTCGTCAACTATCCGCTCGTTCCGAACGTGGCCGAACGCCTGGGCATTGCCGTCATCGCCGAAAACGACGCCACCGCAGCCACTTGGGCAGAAGCCAAATACGGCGCAGGCGTCGGGCATAGCCACATGGCGTTCGTTGCGCTCGGCACCGGTATCGGTACCGGCTTCGTGCTCGACGGCAAGCTGTACCGGGGAGCCCACGGCTATGCCGGCGAGGCCGGCCACATGACGATCCAACGCGACGGCCCTCAGCACATCACCGGGGCGAATGGGCCATGGGAGTACTACGCGTCCGGCAACGGCTTGGGCATCTTGGCCCGCCGCTGGGCCGCTGAGGGGCGCGTCGACGCACTCGTCGAGCGTGCCGGTTCTGTTGCCGACATTCGCGGCGAGCACGTGAACGAACTGCTCAACGAGGGGGAACCAGGAATCGAAGCGTTGATCAAACGATTCGCCTCCGACGTTGCGGTGGGCATGGCCGACTTGCTGTACGTGCTCGACCCCGAGGTCATCGTGCTCGGGGGCGGCCTCGTCGACCTCGGCGAATGCCTTCGCTCGGCAATCGAGGATCACCTCGCCGAACGGCTCCTCGGTGCCCAATATCGGCCACGGGTGCCGGTGGTCATGGCCCAACTCGGCGCGTATGCCGGCGCCATCGGAGCCGCAGCTCTCGCCGCAGACGCCGCAACCGGGTCCTAGCCACCACACAAGCTAAGGGAACACGGGCTCGAGCTTGGCACGGGCTACTGCTCGGAGCCCGCCCAGCCACGCGAGCGTTCCACGGCCTGTAGCCACCGCGAATGGAGTGCGTGGGCTTCGCTGCGGTCCGCAACCGGGCTAACCGACAGATCCGATTGCCAGGCGGTTGCAACCTCGTCGGTGCCCGACCACACGCCCTCGGCGATTCCGGCGAGGTACGCCGATCCGAGCGCCGTGGTTTCGGCGATCGCGCAGCGGTGCACGGGCACGCCAATTTGGTCGGCCTGAGTCTGCAACAGCAGTTCCATCACCGACGCGCCACCGTCCACACGCAGGCTCTCCACGGTGACCCCGCCAGCCGAGGCCATGGCGTCGATGACGTCGCGGCACTGCAACGCGATCGAATCCACCGTCGCGCGGGCGATGTGGGCGCGCGTCGTGCCCCGGGTAAGGCCCACGAGAGCGCCGCGGGCGTTGGCGTCCCACCACGGGCTGCCGAGCCCCGTCAGCGCCGGCACGAAAAAGACGTCGTCGCTGGAGGGCACCGACGCCGCGAGCGGTCCGATTTGTGCGGCCTCGTCGATGATGCCCAACCCGTCACGCAACCACTGGATCGCAGCCCCGGTTACAAACACGGCCCCTTCCATGGCATAGGTCGTGGTTCCATCGGCGAGCGTCCACCCGACCGTGGTCAACAGGCCATCGACCGGGTCGGGCTTGGCGCCGCCGACATTCATCAAGATGAACGAGCCGGTGCCGTAGGTGTTCTTGGCGTCGCCGGGCGAGAAGCATGCCTGCCCAAAGAGCGCCGCCTGTTGGTCCCCGGCGATTCCCGAGATCGGGAGTCCCGCAGGGATCGGAAGGTCGGGGGCGGTCGTGGCGAAGCGCCCCGACGAAGGGCGTACCTCGGGCATGATCGAAGTGGGTACACCGAAGAGGTCGAGGAGGCGTGGAGACCATGCCATCTCACCGATGTCGAACAACAGCGTGCGGCTGGCGTTCGTGGTATCGGTGACATGCACGGCGCCGCCGGTCAGCTTGTAGACGAGCCAACTGTCGACGGTGCCAAACGCGGTGTCCGCATCGACCGTGATGTGCTCGTTGCGGATCAGCCACTCAAGTTTGCTGGCCGAGAAATACGGGTCGAGGACGAGTCCGGTGGTGTTGCGCACCTCGTCGAGGTGACCGGCTTCGACCAGCTGCTCGCATCGATCAGCGGTGCGGCGGTCTTGCCATACGATTGCTCGGTGAAGTGGTTGGCCCGTGGACTTGTTCCACACGACGACGGTTTCTCGTTGGTCGGTGATCCCGATGGTGGCGATGGGTTCGTCGATGATCCCCACCAGTTCGGCCAGGGTCGCGGCGACGGCATCCCAGATCTCGGTGGCGTCGTGTTCCACCCAGCCGGGTTGCGGGAAGTACTGGGGAAATTCTCGATACGACGAGCCCACGGGCTTGCCCGTCTCGCTGAAGGCGAGTGAGCGAACGCCCGTGGTCCCTGCATCGATGGAAATAACGACAGCCATTGCGCCAGTGTAGATGACCGTGAAATAGACGTCGGATGAACCGCACGACGTTCGGAGCCTGTCGTTGGAATCGCGACTTCTTCGAGCGAGTATCTGTACTAGTGATGACCCATCGCATCGTGAGGTGTCGTGAAGTGCGTAGAGTTGTGATGTGAAACTTGCCGTACTTACTGGAGGCGGGGACGCCCCCGGACTCAACGCAGTTATTCGAGGAGTTGTTCGCCAGGCGACAGCAGACGGCAACGAGGTCATTGGCTTCCGTGATGGCTGGAAGGGCGTCATCGACAACGACTGGATGCCACTCGACGTCGAAGGTTGCCGGGGGCTACTGACCCGCGGTGGAACCGTTCTGGGCACCACGCGAATCAACCCATTTATGACGGACGACGGCATCGACCGTTGCCGCTCGACCTTGGGCGAAAACGGCGTCGACGCGCTCATTGCCATCGGCGGCGAAGGCACCTTGTCGTGCGCCAACGAACTGTTCAAACTCGGCTTCCCGGTGCTCGGTGTACCAAAGACCATCGACAACGACATCGGTCTCACCGAGATGACTTTCGGTTTCGCAACCGCCGTCGACATCGCCACCGAGGCCATTGGGCGTCTACACACCACGGCCGAGTCACACGACCGGGTCATGGTCGTCGAGGTGATGGGGCGCCACGTGGGCCACATCGCCACCTGGGCCGGGCTCGCCGGCGGCGCCACGATTACCCTTATTCCCGAAAAGCCATTCGACATCAATGAGGTGTGCCAGGCACTCAGTGATCGCCACACGGCGAAGTTCGCCTCGATCGTCGTGGTCGCCGAAGGCGCAAAACCCATCCCCAACACGTTCGACGTGCCCGAAGAAGCCTTCGACGAATTCGGTCACGTGAAGCTCGGGGGTATTGGGGCTCTCGTCGCCGAAGAAATCACCAAACAAACCGGATTCGAGACCCGCAACACGGTGCTCGGCTACGTACAGCGCGGGGGAGAGCCCTCGGCCTATGACCGCGTGCTTGCCACCTGGTTCGGGGTCGAGGCCGCCCACGCCGCCAACGATTCGGACTTCGGCGCGATGGTGGCCTTTCAAAGCGGCCAGATGGCCCGGGTGCGCATCAGCGACGCGGTCGCCGAACTCAAGCTGGTCAACGAAGAGCTGTACTCGGTGGCCGAAGCCTTCTTCGCCACGCCCAAGAGCACCAGTCTCACCGAGACACCTAGCCTCCGAGACACCTAGCCTCCTAGAGGCCTAGCGCCCCAGCCGATCGGCGGGCGGCGGGCGGCCGTTACCCGGCTTGGCCTACGGAGAACGACGGGTAGTCGTTGCGCGACACCGGACGCCGTACGTCGCCCTCGTCGGTACCGGTACTGACCGAGATCACATCATCGACCCCGTTCTCGTCACGGGACGCAAACTGTACCTGATCGATGGTGCTGAACTCGGTGAGGGTGAACACGAGCTGGGCGAACGCCACCGTTCGATCACTGCCCTCGATGGCCGGCGTTTCCGACAGCACGACGGTCAGTTGGCCTTCGTCCAACCGTTCTAGGCGAAGCACCGAGATCGGTTCGTCACCGGCTGGCACGATCGCTGTGGTGAGATTGTCCTCGAGTTGTTCTTCCGATGTGGGCCCAGCGAGGAGCTGGTCGAGGGTCGAGCGCTCTACGGCCGTCTCGGCCTCGATCGGCACCTGCCGGTCGACGGCCACGAGTTGCGGCGCCTCGCCGTCTCGCGGGTTCACCAGATAGATGACCACGTCTTCGGTAAGTCGGTCGACCAACGTCGTGGACGTCGACGACGACGGGGGTTGGAGGGCCTGGGGCAGATCGTTACTGGCAATGGCCTGCGGTTCGCTGTCGACGGGGATGCCACACCCCGACACCATTACCGCGACCAATCCCAGAACCATGCTGGTCAACGGGCGGCGAACGCTCATGGGGATTCCTCCGAAGCCTTGCTCAATTCAGTGTCCAATTTCCGCGCCGGCTGGGCATAGCGGTCGTCGTCTTCGCCGTCGTCGAGGGGAAGTTCGACCACGAACCGAGCCCCTGTCTCACCGCCGGGTCGGTCCTCCACCCACACGCGCCCTCCGTGCAGGTTTACGTGTTCGGCAACGAGCGACAACCCGAGGCCCACGCCGGTGTCATAGCCGCGCCTCCCACCGGCGCTACCACGGCTAAAGCGATCGAAAATGACGAACTGTTCATCGGGAGGCACCCCGGGCCCGCCATCTTCGACGGCGAGCAACACCGAATCCGCAGTCGTCGACACGTGCACCCGAGTTGCGCCGCCCCCGTATTTGCGGGCGTTGTCGAGCAGGTTGGCGACCACGCGGGCCAGTCGTCGCTTCTCGGCGACAACGATCGCGTCCGCGGCCTCGGGCTCGACCACGATCGGCACCGGATCGGTTGTTGCGAACGGTACGGCGGCGCGCACAAACTCGGCGAAGAGCAGCGGATCTGCCTGCAGCGACGCCGAACCCACATCGAACCGGCTGATCTCGAGCAGATCCTCGACGAGCGTGCGAAAGCGCACGATGTCGCTCGCCAACAGCTCTAGGGCTGTCTGGGATCTCGGTCCCATCTCGTCCTTCGCGTTCTCGAGCACCTCGATGGATGCGGTCAACGTCATGAGCGGGCTGCGCAGCTCGTGGCTCACCTCGGAGGCGAAGCGGGCGTCGCGCTGGATACGTTCCTCGAGCGCTCCGGCCATCTCGTTGAACGACGCCACAAGGCTTTCGAGGTCCTCGTCGCCCTCGGGATCGAGGCGGGTGTCGAGTTGGCCGCGGGCGATTGCCTCTGCGGCGTTACTCACATGCTCCAGTGGAGCGAGCGCGCTCGTGGTGACCGCCCGTGCGGCAAAGGCCGCAAACGCCGCCACCAACACGCCGCCGCCGAGAAGCACCAACGTCAGCGTCGACAGCGTGCCTTGCGCCTCGGTCAGCGGAAGCGCTTCAAAGTAGATGACGTTGTCGAAACCCTGCAGCGGGATGCCGTACACAATGACCGGTTCGCCATCGACGCTGGTGCGCATACGCGCCGCAGACCCATCGAGGGTGAGGGCCCGCAACGACACCGGTACCTGTTCGAGAACGAACTGGCCATCGCGGGGAAAACGGGTTGCCATCGATCGCGATCAGCTGGCGGCTACCGGCGGCGCTGTTGAGGCCTTCGAGGATGCCGGTCACGGCACCGGGTTCGAGATCGCCGGGCAAGGTGCGCTGCACGCGAGAAGCATTGGCATACACGAGCACCTCGGCCACGGCTTCTCGGTCAGCGAGCAGCACCTGGCGCGTTGTGGTCAACGTGATGATGGCGAGCAGAAGCGTGATGACGACTCCGCCGAGCGTGAACGCGAGCGTGATGCGGGACCGAAGCCCGACACGAAAATGTTTCATAGCTGACCGAGGCCGCAGTGCTAGGTCTGCAACTTATAGCCAAGACCACGAACGGTCACGACGTGCTTCGGGTCAGCGGGATCGGCTTCGATCTTGGTGCGAAGTCGACGAATGTGGACATCCACGAGGCGCCCGTCGCCGAAGTAGCCGTACCCCCACACCTTCTCGAGGAGTGCCTCGCGAGAGAACACCTTGCCCGGGGCCGATGCAAGCTCCACGAGCAACCGGAATTCTGTCTTCGTCAAATGCACCTGTTCACCAGCGCGAGTAACCATGCCCTCGTCGGGGATGATCTCAAGATCGCCGAACGACAGTCCACCCCGGAGCTTGGTTCGCTGCGGCTACGACGCAACAGCGCTCGAATTCTGGCCGACAACTCTTTGGGAGCGAACGGCTTCGTAAGGTAGTCGTCGGCTCCCGCTTCGAGTCCGGCGACGACATCGTGGGTATCGGCGCGTGCGGTCACCATGACGATCGGGACATCGGATGCCTTGCGTATGGAACGGCACACGTCGAAGCCATCGATGCCCGGCAACATGATGTCGATGAGTACCACGTCGGCGGGTTGTTGACCGAAGCTCAAGAGGGCGTCTTCGCCATTGTCGGCCTCCGCGACTTCCCAGCCTTCGTCTTCCAGTGCCATTCGCACAGCGGTACGAATGCGCTCATCGTCTTCGACGGTGAGAATACGAGTACCCACAGCTTCACATCCTTCGTTAGCCGAATCGTTGCCGGCCTCTCCACAGACATTAGGCGCAACAGCGGCCACGGGACGTGATTTAGCCGACTGGCTTGTCCACTCCCGAACGTGACATCAGCGCGCTGAAGGCCTTGCTCACACCCGGTGCAGCACCGTGGGTGAACGCCCCCACAGACATATCGGCGCCGGCCTCTTGAGCAATGAGCGCCCCGGCGGCGAAATCCCACGGGGACAAAGACCAATGGAAATACGCATCCACACGGCCACACGCAAGGGCACACAGGTCGGTGGCGGCGGCGCCAAGGATGCGGACATCGCGAACCGCATGGAGAATTGCGGGCAACGAATCGGCCACCTGCTTGTACGTTGCGGTGTCGTAGCCGAAACCGGTGACCACGAGCGCAGAGGACAAATCGGTGCACTCAGACACCGAAATGGGTTCGCCGTTTCGGCGTGCACCGTTGCCTCGGCTGGCGGCAAAAAGCTCGTCTCGAACCGGGTCGTAGACCGCTCCGGCGACCGGCTCGCGATCCACGCTCGCTCCGATCGACACGTTGTAGCCGGGGAGGTCGTAGAGCAGGTTCGTGGTTCCGTCGATCGGATCGATCGACCAAAGTACGCCAGTGGTGCCCGGGGCACTCGCCCCCTCTTCGCCAAGGATGCCGTCGTCGGGGCGAACGGCCAGGATGCGGTTCACGATCTCGTGTTCGGCCCACGTGTCGATCTCGGTGACGACGTCGGTGGACGAGGTCTTGGTCTTCCATGTGAAGCCCGCCTGTCGCTTCACGAGCGCCTCTCGCCCAACGCTTTGCGCGATGTCACCGGCGAGCGCCGCCAGTTCGCTGGACGGAATCACACGCGATTCTTTGAAGCGGGGTTCTCTATGAAGGGCTGTTGTGGGTCGTGGCGCATGGTCACGTGAGGCCCCGTTCACGCCGAGCCCGGTCACGGTTCTCGATCGCTTTCCACTCCGACATCGCCCGCAACGTCAATACGGCAACCACAGCAACGCCAATGGCGCAAATGAGGGCACAGGCCAAGCCGACCAGCGCAGCGTTCGACGAGCTGCACTCATCGCCGCACTGTAGGTCGATGAGCGACCAGCCGATCAACCCACCGGCGACACCAGCGATGAGGATCGAGGTAACCGCAGCCAGGCGCGCCCACACGGGCGGCGACGCATCGGGCAGCGCGGTGCTTGGCGCCGCCGTGTTGGTCTGGTCCGAAGATCGAGAGGGTCGTTCAGAGCTCACCCCCTCACACTACCGACGGTGAGTAGAGTTCCTTCCATGACAAGCCGTGTCATCCTCCATGTCGATATGGACGCGTTCTTTGTGTCCGTGGAGCTGACCCAACGCCCTGAACTGCGCGGAAAGCCCGTCGTGGTCGGCGGCACCGGACGGCGTGGGGTCGTGGCCGCAGCCAGCTACGAGGCCCGCTCGTACGGCATCTTCTCGGCAATGCCCTCGGTTCAGGCGCAACGCCGCTGCCCGCACGCGGTGTTCTTGCCCGGTGACTATCCACGGTACGCCAGCGTGTCCGAGCGAATCATGGCGATCTTCGGTGACATGACGCCAACGGTCGAACCGCTCAGCTTGGACGAGGCGTTTCTCGACGTCACCGGTGCGCGTCGGCTCCACGGTGACGGTCCGTCGATCGCCGCGAACATTCGATCCGCGATCTGGGAACAAGAGGCGCTCACCTGCTCGGTCGGCGTCGCCCCAAACAAGTTCCTGGCCAAGCTCGGATCCGAGGCGGCCAAACCAAAGCCGTCGCGCTCAGGGCCCGTGTTTGGCCCCGGGGTGGTGGAGATCCACCCCGGAGGCGAAACCGAATTCCTGCGTGAGCTGCCCGTGCGCGCTCTATGGGGTGTGGGCAAGTCGACGGGGGCCAGGCTCTCCTCTCTTGGCATCGAAACGGTGGGAGATCTCGCCGCGATGCCACTCGACCGGCTTCGCACCGCGGTGGGAGCCGGAACCGGCCAGCACTTGCACCAACTCGCCCGGGGCATCGATTCGCGTCCGGTCGAACCCGGGCGAGAGGCAAAGTCGATCAGCCACGAGGAGACCTTTCCCGACGACGTCGCCGACCGAGGCCGCCTCGACACCGAACTCGTCCGCCAATGCGATGCGGTTGCGCAACGCCTGCGCAATAAGGACATGGTCGCCCGCACCGCCACGCTCAAGGTCCGCTACGGGGACTTCACCACGTTCACCCGGCGGATCACGGCCGCCCAGCCGTTCTCGACGGCCGCCGAATTGCTGCGGCTCGCCCGTGACTTGTTTGCCGCGATCGACACCGGCCCGGGTGTGCGCCTGATCGGCGTTGGGGTCTCCAACCTGTCGGAGGATTACGGCCAACAACTCGCTTTGGAGTTGGACGGATCGAACAAAGGCGTCGGCTCGACGGGTCCCAACCACGCCGAGACGGCAGCGCGCCTGGACACCGCAGCGCTCGTCGATGAGGTGCGGGCGAAATTTGGCAATTCGGCCATCGGGCCAGCGTCGGGGACCGTCGACGGGCGCATTCGGGCAAAAGAGCGTGGCGGACAGCAATGGGGGCCTAATCGCTAACGGCACCCGCGTTGTTCGAAACACGCCGTTGTGCGAAGCTTGAATACCTCTCGCCAGCTAAGCTGGGGGAGACGAGATACTTTCTTATCCCTGAACAATTGGCAAGGAACACTACGGATGCCCCTTTCCGAGGACGAACAACGAATCTTGACCCAGATCGAGCAGCAGCTCTATCAGGACGATCCGGGGCTTGCACACGAGGTTTCGTCTACCACCGTCTTTAGCCATGGCTTTAAACACATCCGTCTGGCGATGGTCATCTTCGTGGTGGGGCTCGCAGTGCTGCTTGGCACATTGTCGACCAGCTACTGGTTGTCGTTCGTCGGGTTCTTGATCATGCTCGGGGCGGCCTGGTACGGCGAGAAGAATCTGCGGCGTGTCGGTCGAGCCGGGTTGCAGCAGGTCACCGGCAACGTACGAGGCGGCACCGATGGCGGCTTCTTCGGCGAGGCCGGCAAGCGCATGCGCGATCGTCTCAACGACGTAGACGACAACGAACGCTAACGCCGCCCTCGTTACGCCCAGCTAACCCCACTGTCGCCGTGCCCTTGCTCAGCGAAGGTGGCGCCAGGTTCCAACCCGGTCACGCCACACGTTGACCGGATTCGCGTGCGTCCACCACCACGACCAACGGCCGCGTTTGGCCCGAGCCTGGCCGGCGAGGCCCTCCAAAACTGTTTCGGCTTCGGTCGCCCGATGCTCGGCTACCGAAGCGCCCGAATAGGTCACGGTCGTCACCTCGGTGGCCAGCAGATCCAGCGCCTTTGCGGCATTGGGTTCACTGTCGGAAACGAGCGCCACGAGTTCGCTTGGGGTGGCCCCGTCGGCGGCGACAATGCCCATCAGCGAGACCGCCCATTTGGCTTCGGTCCAGGCGAGCCCGATACGGCGCCCCGGATCATCGGCCACCCGTCGATACTGCCGACGCGCCCGCCATTGGCCATACAGCAGGGGCAACAACAGCACCACGATCAGGCCCAACACGCCTGCGAGCGTGAGCAGAACGGAGCGAAGTGAAAACGAATCGGGGCCACCGATGATTCCCGAGCTTGGTCGTTGCGATTCCGGCGGAACCGTTGTCGTCGATTCGAGAGCAGGCGCTGGCCGGGCGGGAACCTCCGACGGGGTGGAGCTCGACTGATCGGCCGGCGTTGTCGTGGCCGGGCCTTGGTCTGGGGGCACGGTTTGGCTGTCCTGGGCTTCGGCTTGACCGGTGTAGGGCTCGTCGCCGGGGGCGCCGCGGCCCGGTGTTGGTTCGAATCGCAGCCACCCAATGTCATCGATCCATACCTCGGGCCAGGCGTGGGCGTGTTTGCCGTTCACCCGAAACGCATCGATCGACGCGTCGTACTCGCCGGGAGTGAAGCCCACGGCAACTCGTGCAGGCAAGCCAACGGCCCGGGCCATCGCGGCATAGGAACCTGCGAACTGTTCGCAGTAGCCGGCTCGCACTTCGAACAAGAACTCTTCGATATCGGCAGACCCATGGCCGCTCGTGACGTCGAGGCTGTAGGAAAACAGCGTCGGGTCACGCAAAAAGTTTTGCAACGCCAATGCCCGTTGGTAGGGGGATTCGGCCCCCGTACTCGCAATTACGTCGGTGGCCTGGTCACGGACCGCTTGGCTGAAGTCGTCGGGCAGTGCCAGATAGCGTTCCGCAATCTCGTCGGGTATCGAGTCGCCGGCCGCCGCAATTGCCGCGGCGTCACGTCGAGGTACCGCGGAGAGCAACGTGTAGTCGAGGCCATCGGAGCTATCGGTCTCGCGATCCACGATCAGGGTGCCCGAGTCCGGTTCGTATTCGATTCGGACGTCGTCGGGCACAGACAGGATTTCGGTTGGTTCATACGCTGCCGGCAGCCAGATCTCGCCGAGGGCCGAAATGTCGAAGCGTTGCGTAACCATGTCGAAAACGGTTCCGTCGGGAAGGTCGGTCGAGAGCTCACCGGACGCGCTCTCGAAGGACCCGCGCGAGCGCCAAATGCGTCCGTCGAACACGTCGAGAGACGTGATGCGCCAATAGTCCCTTGACGGCGCCGCAACCGTAAACACCTCGACATCGGGTTGGTCGATCAACCGGGATTGAATATCGACCAGTGGCGAGAGCACCACGCGAGGTTCTTCGGGGTCGTCCCAGGTGGTGGGGTCGAAGTCTTCGATCGGTGGCTCGCCGTAGCCGGGCAACGCTTGGGCGATGCCTACACCACCGAGCACAGTCAGGCCCGCAAATGCTGCGCCGACCTTGAACATCGATGCCTGCCCGCGTTGGGCGGAACCTTCTCCTAACCACGGCCCGTCGGTGGCGGTATCGACCAGGCGGTGGAAAAGGACGAACCCGAGCGCAGCGGCAAGGAACGCGACCGTGGTTTGCACGCGAAACTGTTCGGCGGCAAAGAACGAGCCAAAGATGAACAGTGCGGTGCCCGCAAGCAGTGCCTGCACACGTGAGTTGAGCCGAAACGCCGCCCAGTCTCCGAGAAACGCCACGAACCAGGTGACTGCGGCAAGCAGCAACAAGAATGGAGCGGTGACCTCTGCGGGCGACGTCACGCTCTGGAATTGCAGCCACGCAAGTTCGAGGTCGGTCTGGTACCCAATGAGTGCCCGCTCGCCGATGCCGATCGGCGGTTCGAGCGTGGTGGGCGGAAACAGCAGCCAGGCCGTGGCGGCGAATCCGATCGCCGAGATGATCGAGGCCACTACGAGCCCGGCGCGTGCCCAGCGCACAGTGGCCGCCAGCACGTGGGAGGCGACCGCCACCGCCGTGATGGGAATGAAGAACGACGTGTCGGCGAATACCCGAGCGAAGCTGTAAACGGTGGCGATGGTGAAGCCCACCAGTGCCAGCTCGGCGAGCACCATGTACCGGGTGGTCGGCAGCGGCTGAGGCGTCATTGCGTGGTCCTCGTCGACATCATGGTCGAGATCGCTCCACTCCAAATGCGGGCCAAATCATCGAGCGAGCCCAGCTGAAGATGAATCTCGGAACCGGCGGCCCGAGCGCTGCTCGGGGAAACGGGCGCCGTGGCATCCCAAACGGACGCTTCCAGGTTGATGAACATGACTCGACCGTACTGGCTCAGTTGTTTCGCGGTGAGCGTTCGGCTCGGCCCCGACACCACCACGCAGGCGCCTTGAGCGTCGCGTGGCACGGCGTAGCTCTCCGCGCCCGAGCCCGCCTCGGCGTCGACGACATCGGCAATAGCGAGCACGCTCAGCGCCTGGTCCACGCCGCTCGCCCCCAAGACGAATCCGGTGTCGTGGCCCTCGGCGGTAAGGAGACGAAACGGGTCAGTGCGGTTACGCATCGAGGAGATCACCGATGCCGCAACCGTCGCTGCCTTGTCGACGGCCAGAACCGAGTCGACGGAGGCGTTGTCGAGGACCACGGTCAAGTGATTCTGCGTTGGGGACTCGTCTTCGCGAACAATGAGGTCATCGTGGCGGGCCGAAGCCGCCCAGTTGATGCGGCGAATGTCGTCACCGGGCACGTACTGGCGCAATGCATGAAACTCTTCGCTTCGCCCGCCCAGGAACTCGGCAATGTCGGACACCGACCGTTGCTCCGATGCCGGCGACGGCGGAGCGGTGGGCAACGCAATGACCTCGGGGTACACGACCAAGGTTCCGAGGCTTTGCGCCGTGAACGAACGGATGGTCAAACCAAAAGGGTCGGTGGCCGTGAACGTGACCGGCCCGACCGACACGATGCCTCGGCGTTCCGTCGGCAACTTGTATGCCGCACGGGTGACCTCTTCGGGGCCGAGCGGGCTCGTGAACAACCGGGCCCCGCTCGTTCCCGCAACGTTGTCGGTCATCGACATCACGGGCGCCTTCGACGTGCCGTTGCGCACCACAAGCTCGACTCGCCCCACCGCACCCACATGCAGCCGGGGTGGGGTGACCGTGCGGCCGACCCCGAGCCGCAGCGGCCGCATGACGGCCACGATCACGGCAATGACGGTGAGCGCGGCCAGGGCGGTGCCGATGATGTACAGCTCGAGCAGGCCGAACAGCCTTCCGCACACCAGGAACAGCGCGCCGCTAGCGAGACAGAGCCATCCTTTGATGGACGGCACGGCTACCCGATGCTCGGTACAGGCACTGATTGGACGATTTCGTCGATGATCGATTGTGCGGTGACACCCGCCAACTGAGACTCGGGGGTGAGCATCACGCGGTGGGCGAGCACGGGCCGCGCCAGCGATTTCACGTCATCGGGAATCGCGAACGCTCGACCCGATGCGGCAGCGAGGGCACGGGCCGTTCGTTGCATGCTCAGGATCGCCCGCGGGGAGAGCCCGAGGCGAAGCCCGTTGTGAGATCGTGTTGCGGCGGCGATATCGAGCAGATAGTTCTGCAACTCGGGGGCGACGTGCACGCCGCCGAGGGCCTGGGTCATCATGGTCACGTCGTTGGGTGTCACGACAGGTTGCAGGTCGTCGACCGATGTTTGGCCAGCGCCGTCGCCTTGTTGGTTCAGGATTTCTCGTTCAGCGTCTCGGCTGGGGTAGCCCAGCGACAACTTCATCAAGAATCGGTCGAGTTGGCTTTCGGGAAGGGGATAGGTGCCTTCGTGGTCGAGTGGGTTCTGTGTGGCGATGACCATGAACGGCGAACCGAGGGCGTGGGTGTCTCGGTCGACGGTAACTTGGCGTTCGGCCATTGCTTCGAGCAGTGACGATTGGGTCTTGGGCGAGGCGCGGTTGATCTCGTCGGCGAGGACGATGTTTGCGAACACGGCGCCGGGGCGAAACTCGAACTCGCCGGTACCGCGGTTCCAGATCGACATGCCCACCACATCGGCGGGCAGAAGATCGGGAGTGAACTGAATGCGTCCGCTGGTTCCGCCAACGGAGTTGGACAGCGCCTTTGCCAGCGTGGTCTTGCCGAGGCCGGGAGAATCCTCGAGTAGTACGTGGCCTTGGGCCACGAGCGCAAGCACTGCGAGTTGCACCGCATCGTGCTTGCCGCGAATCACCGTTGCGACGTTGTCGACGATCGCTCGGAACATCGCCGGAAAGCTTTCCGGACGAGGTTGTGTGGGGGTAGTTGTCACTCGATTCCTCCGAGTTTTGTCCGCCGCAACAGATGAGCGCGAATTGCACCATCCTATCGGAGCGGGGCAGGGAGAAAAGTCGCCTCGAGAGCGTATTGTTGGACATATGAGTGAACGGACAGCTCCCATGTGGGCAGCGGGCAATGCGGTTGCGCTGGCCAAGCGGCCAGACCTGTGGCGAACGGCCGGGCGGGTCTTGCGCCTGCATTTGCCGGATCGTTGGTGGGCACAACGCCCGTTCCTGCCAATTCCGGATCCGGAGTGGATGGACTTTCGTTTCGAGACCGCCTTTGCCGATGTTGCGGGCCGCCCCGAACCGCCGCAGTTCATCGACTACCTGGAATGGGCCAAGAGCTGGCGGTACCTCTAAGTAGCGGCGCTGTCTGACGCTGTCTGACGCTAGTGGACGGGCACCGCATCGAGCTCGGCGATCACCGCATCGAGGATATCTGTAGGGGAGTGGTCAATGCCGATGGCGGCTGCAGCGAGGTCGTTGGCTGCGGTTTCGCGTTCCTCGTTCGAGATCGCCAATAGCGATGCGTGTTCGGCTCCGTCCCATCGGCGAAGGATGGCGATCTGTATGCGACACGCGTTTTGTGTGCGGCGTTGGGACATGCCGACGAGCTTTCGCCCGTTCACGGTGAGCTCGCCGGGGCCGAGACCGGCGAAACAGATTCTGCGAGACCACGCTGTTTGTTGCAGCGGTCCGGAGTGGGCGTCGGTCTTTACACCGAGCGCGCCAAGCGCCCGCTGGCACACGACGCTGATCCAGTCGAACGAGCGGCCCACGTCCGGTGACCACAACGGGTCATCGGCATCGAGGACGACATCGAACCACACGAGGTCGTTCTCGCTCACGAGTACGGCGCCACCGCCGCTGCGGCGAGAGGCAAGTGCGATGTTGCGTGAGGCGAGCACCGATTCATCGATGGTGCTGGAGGGCTGAGCACTGCCGAGCACGAGAGTTTGGCGTGAGGACAACGTGGGCAGCCAGAGCCGCCGGCCGACGCCATCGAAGCGCTGTTGGTGGAAGGTCTCCGGGTCGCTGTCGAACCGCTTGTGAACGAACACTCTCTTCTCCTGGTGACCACGGTCAGTCTTCTCCTGATGACCACGTGGATGCCCAAATCCAGCCTACGAGGCAAAAAAGTTGGGCTGGGGCCCCACATCGCGCCACCTGCTGAATTTTCAACGCTTCCCATAGGCAATTATTGATTATTCAGGAGTTTAGTTGGGTACACGTGTTCGCTATTCTGACTCCCGATTTCTCATTCTTCTAAAGAATCGTCTCGAATTGACGAAAAGTGGGGAAAGGTGCTTGTGTGGTGGGAGGAAGTGTCATATCGTGTCTCCTTATGGAGCACGGCACCGCAAATCAGCGAGCGATAGTGGGAGGAAACGATGTTCGTCAATCAGTACGAGCATTCCCTCGACTCGAAGAATCGCCTGGTCTTGCCCGCTCGGTTTCGACTGAAACTGGGCGACAAGGTGTTCCTCGCCCCGCAGGGCAATTCCCTGGCCGTGTACTCCGAGGAAGCGTTCAACGAAACGTTCCAACGGTTGCTCGACCGGGTACGGGCGAAGGAAATCGACCCGCAAGCCCGTCTCGCTTTCGCGGCGAGCACCGTCGAGATCGACATCGATTCGGCGGGCCGGATCACCATTCCCCAACGGTTGCGCGAGTTCGCCAACCTGACGGACGAAGTGATCGTGGCCGGAGCGTACACACATGTGGAGATCTGGGACCGCGAGTCCTACTCGGCAATGGAGTCCACGCTCACGAGCGTGGTTCAGGAACAGTTCAAGGCCGGGGGCACCATCAATTAACGACGAGGGCTAGCTAAGCGTTCACATACAGCGAGCAAGGCTCGTTCATTGACTGTCTCTCGGTTAGCAGATGGAAGGCCCCTACTCCGCCCGCTTGCCATCAGCTCGATCAGGGGAGAAATCCTGACGTGCGCCCGTTAACCGAGGGACAGTCAATGACCGAACCAACAACTCTGTCTGGTGGACCACTATGCGACCGCTGTATTCGTGATGGAAAAACCCAAACCCCCCAACGCTGAATCCTTTCACGATGACCCGGTGACGTTTCACCATGACCCGGTGACGTTTCACCATGACCCGGTGATGCTGGATGAGATCTTGTCGATCGCCAGCGATCTGGCACCGGGAACGTTCGCCGACCTCACCCTTGGAGGTGCCGGACACAGCGCCGCAATTCTCGACGTCAACCCGAACCTGAACATCCATGGGTTCGACCGTGACGCCGTGGCCCTCACCGCCGCACGCACACGCCTCGCACCGTTCCGGGACCGGGCAACCACCCACAAAACCCGATTCGATGACGCACCACGACTCCTTCGCAGCAGCGGCGTTGCGGCGATCTCGGGGTTCTTGATGGACCTCGGCGTGTCGTCGCCCCAAATCGACGAAGGCGAACGCGGATTCAGCTACCGCACCGACGGGCCACTCGACATGCGGATGGACAACGGACAGTCCCGTACCGCCGCCGACATTGTCAATACCTATGAGCCCCGTGAACTGCTCGATGTGCTGCGCTCCTATGGCGATGAACGTCACGCTGGCCGGATCGTGGATGCGATCATGGCCGCACGGCCGCTGTCGACCACCACCGAACTCGCCGACCTCGTCGCCAACGCCATTCCCGCCGCGGCCCGCAGAACCAGCAACGGTCATCCGGCCAAGCGCACCTTCCAGGCGTTGCGCATCGAGGTCAACGACGAACTCGCCATTCTGGGTGACACCGTCGACGCGATGATCGACATGCTCGCTCCCGGAGGGGTGGGGCTCGTGCTCACCTATCACTCGGGCGAGGACCGCATAACCAAAGACCGCATGAGAACCAAGGTCGATTCGAACACGCTGCCTGGAATGGTGAGCCAATCCGAGGTCGAATGGTTCTTTCGAGGAGCACGCACGGCCTCCGAGGCCGAACTTGCAGATAATCCCCGCTCGCGCTCGGCGCGCCTGCGGGCAGTACGGAAACGAATGGAGTCGCAATGACCCGCCGCAAGCAGGCCCCAAGGCGCTCGATCTCGGATCGGTTCGGATTCTCGGCGATCGCGTTGATCGTCGTGTTCGGATCGCTCTTTGGCATCGTCGTGGTCCAAACGTTCATCGTGCAAAACCGGGTACAGCTCGACGGCATCAACGCAGAGCTCTCCGAGCAGGAAGAACGCAATCGCGAACTGCGTCTCGATGTCATCGAACTCGAATCACCGGAGCGAATTCTCGACGCGGCCGTCACCCGCCTCGGCATGGTGCGCCCCGTCGACCGCGTCTATCTGCCGGGAGTCGACCCCGATATCGACATCGTGGAAGCCCCCGGACCCGGTGATCCATTCGGGCCAGGCCCGCTTCCCGAAGACCTGCTGTTGGCATTCACGAGCAGCACTCAGCCACCCGGGATCACCGGCAGCGCTGGTAGCGAGAACTCTCCATGACCGGGGCCATCATCAACCTCGTTCGTACCCCGGCCAAGAATGGCTTTTCGGGCGGGCGGATGCTCAGTGTTGCCCTCCTCATGACGCTTGCGGGAGCGCTGATGGTGTGGCGCCTCGTGTCGCTCCAGGTGCTGAATCCCGAACAATATGTGGAACACGGCGAGAGCCAGCGCATACGTACCGCCGAGCTGCCCGCACAGCGCGGCGCCATCTTGGACCGTGACGGCGAAGAACTCGCCGTGTCCGCTCCGCGCCCGAGCATCTGGGCCGACCCCCGCCGTGTCGTCGACCCGGCTGCCACCGCAAACGCCATCGTGTCGATTGCGGGCGGCGACGTCGAACAACTCACCCGGCGTCTCTCGAACGTCGACGCGAAGTTCGCGTGGATGGCCCGCCAAGTCGACGAGGAGACCGCAAGCCAGATCATCGGGCTCGAAATGCCCGGCATCTACGACATCGAGGAACAAGCCCGCTTGACCCCGTCGGGGGGCAACGTTGCCCGTGCCGTGCTGGGACGAACCGACATCGACGGTGTGGGCCTCTCGGGGCTCGAACGCCAATACCACGACACGCTCACCGGGGAGGACGGCACGGTCGTCATCGAGCGTGGCTTGGCCTCTGGCGGCAACCGGGCCGTCACGATCCCCGACGGTAAATATGAACTCGTCAGCCCCGAGCCCGGCGACTCGCTCATTTTGACACTCGACCGCACCGTGCAATTCGAAGTCGAGAAGCTTCTCGAACGCACCGTGGCCGAATCGGGAGCTAAATCTGGCACCGTCGTGGTGTCGCGCACCGGCACCGGCGAGATCCTGGCCATGTCGACCGTGAGCCGATCCAACGGAATCATTGGCGTGTCGGGAGAAAACAAGGCGGTCACCTGGATTGTGGAGCCCGGATCGATCAGCAAGCCGATCGCGATCGGTGCGCTCCTCGAAGACGGCCTCATCACCCCCGAAACCACCGTCGAGGTTACCGACAAGGTCGAGGTCTACGACGCTGAATTCAGCGACTCGGTACGCACCTCCCAGCGCATCATGACACCTGCCGATGTGCTGACGAACTCCTCGAACGTGGGCAGTGTGCTGCTCGTCGATCGTCTGTCCGACGAGCGCTTCCATCACTACCTGAGCGAGTTCGGCATCGGTTCTCGAACCATGCTCGATTTCCCCGGCGAATCCTCGGGCACGCTCTATGAGCCCGAGGAGTGGTCGGGGGTTGCCAAGTCGTATGCGGCCATTGGCTATGGCTACGCGGCCACGCCACTGCAAATGTTGCGGGCCTACAACGTGTTCGCCAACGACGGCATACTCGTCGAGCCGCACCTCGTGATGGGCGTGCGCAGCGAGGACGGTGAGTTCGAGATCGCCAGCCCCGACGAAGGGCGTCAAGTCGTTTCGGAACAGACAGCCCGGGAAGTGACCGCATTGCTCGCAGGCGTGGTCGCCGAAGGCGGTACCGGAGTTTTGGCGTCGGTGCCAGGCTATGAGATTGCGGGCAAGACGGGAACGGCCCGAATCGCCCAACCAGGTGGTGGCTACGTCGACGAAAACGGTGAAGTACGTTTGCTCACGAGTTTCGCCGGGTACCTGCCGGCCGCTGATCCACAACTCTCGATCATCGTGATGATCGAAGAACCTGAAGGGGATGCGTCCGGTGGCCGTGTAGCTGCGCCATTATTCAGCGAGATTTCAAACTTTGCTTTGCAGCACTTTCGTATTCCCCCCGCTCGAAACGTAGACGACCAGTAATGAACCTTGACATGCTCCTCGATGCCATCGACGCCGCCGCGCCCGGTGTCGTCGCGTCGCGCCCGTCGGCTTCACACGGAAACGTTGGAATCGATTCGGTGTCCTACGACAGTCGGACCGCTGGCCCAGGAACGTTGTTCTGCGCCATTCGCGGCGAACACGTCGACGGGCATGACTATGTGCCACAAGCGGTCGCGAACGGTGCGGTCGCGGTGCTCGTCGAACAACCCGGTGACTCCGGGGTTCCCGAGATCATCGCCACGAACAGCCGCCGGGCCATGGGGTATGTGGCAAGTGAACTTGCCGGGAATCCGACCCAGCAGCTGCGTCTCGTAGGCGTGACCGGCACGAACGGCAAAACGTCGGTCGTCACGCTGCTTGCGCACCTCGTGGAGTCGTGCGGGGGAACCGCCGCCTCACTCGGCACGCTCACCGGTTCGCTGACCACGGCCGCAGCCCCCGACTTTCAGTCGGCGATCGAGGGCCACCGTTCCCGGGGCTGCACGGTCGTTGCGGCCGAGATCTCGTCGCACGCGCTCGACCAGCACCGAATTGCGGGAAGCCGCGTAGACATTGCGATCTTCACCAACCTGAGCCAAGACCATCTCGACTACCACGCCGATATGGAAGAGTACTTCGCGGCGAAGGCGCGCCTGTTCAGCAGCGAGTTCGCGGCGCGTTGCATCATCGATGTATCGGACCCTTGGGGCCAAAGACTCGCCGCAGAAATTCGCGACGCCGACCAAACCGGCGATCGAGTCGTCATCGCCGTCGACGGTGCGGGAGCGATCGAATCGGCCACGCTGCATCAACAATCCAGCAACTTGTTTTGGCGAGGTCGCGACATCGACCTGCCCCTGGGCGGCAGCTTTAGCGTCACGAACGCCATCCTCGCCGCCGAAGCCGCTGTTTTGTTGGGCTACAGCGAAGCCGCAATCGCCCACGGCCTGGGTAACGCCGCCAAAGTCCCGGGGCGATTCGAGTCCATCGACTGCGGCCAACCGTTTGCCGTCGTCGTCGATTACTCCCACACGCCCGCCAGCGTGGCAATCGCGATATCGAGCGCCCGCGCCATCAGTTCGGGCCGCGTGCACCTGGTATTTGGTGCCGCCGGCGACCGTGACCCGGGCAAGCGTCCGCTGATGGGGGCCGCCGCCGCAGCCGCCGACGTCGTCTACCTCACGTCGGACAACCCACGCACCGAAGACCCCCAAAAGATCATCGACGAGGTGCTCATCGGGCTCACGTCGGCCGAACGCACCCCCGAGGTCGTATACCCCATAGTTGATCGGGCAGAAGCGATCCGCGCCGCTATCGCTGGTGCTGAGCCCGGCGACATTGTTGTGATTGCCGGAAAGGGCCACGAGGATTATCAAATCGTTGGAACCACTCGCAGCGACTTTGACGACAGAACCCACGCCCGCGCAGCGCTTGCCCGATGGAATGAGCACTAAATGATTCGACTACTCATCGCGGCCGCCACATCGGTCACGCTCTCGTTGCTCGGCACTCGATTTCTCATCGATTTCCTTACCCGAGCAAAGGTGGGCCAGCCCATCCGCGAAGATGGCCCCCAAGGCCACGCCGTGAAGGCCGGGACACCAACGATGGGCGGCATCGCCATCGTCGGCGGAGCCTTTGGCGGGTACGTGGCCGCCGATGTTGCCAACCTCTTTGGTGTCGGGACCTCGATCGTCTTTACGCGCACCGGGCTCATTGTCATGGGCACCATTGTGGCCACCGGGCTCGTGGGCTTTCTCGATGACTGGATCAAGATCTCCCGTGAGCGAAACCTGGGGCTCAACAAGACCGCAAAGGTCACCGGCCTTGTCACCGTTGCCGTGCTTTTTGCCGTGTTGCTGCTGATGTTCACGAGCGTCCACACCGAGTTGTCCTTCGTGCGCTGGGACTCGATTGGCTGGGACCTCGGCCGGATCGGCTGGGCGATCTGGGCCATATTCTTGCTGCTCGCCACAGCGAACGCCGTCAACCTCACCGACGGGCTCGACGGGCTCGCGTCGGGCGCCGCCATCTTGAACTTCGCCGGGTACACGTTCATTGCGTTCTGGGCGTTCCGTCACCCTGACGCCTACGACATCCCCCACGCACTCGATCTCGCCGTCATCTCGGTCTCGATGCTCGGCGGTTGCATCGGCTTCTTGTGGTGGAACGCGGCCCCCGCCCAGATCTTTATGGGCGACACCGGATCGCTCGCCATCGGAGCTGCACTCGCCGCGCTCGCACTGACGACCAACACCCAGTTGCTGCTTCCCATCATGGGCCTGTTGTTCGTCGCCGAAACGGTGTCGGTCATCTTGCAGATCTTGGTGTTCCGAACCCAAAACGGGCGTCGCCTCTTCCGCATGGCCCCGATACATCACCATTTCGAACTGGTCGGCTGGCCCGAAACGCGAGTGATCATCCGCTTCTGGCTCCTGTCGGGTCTGACCACGGGCGCCGGCGTCGGGATCTTCTACTGGGACTCGATTGCCCAAGGAATCGCATCGTGACGGCGGCCGCCATGCCTGCAAGCCCCTTGCAACGAGGCGACGTTGCGGTCGTTCTTGGCCTTGGCATTGCCAGCAAAGCCGTCGTTATCGCCCTCGTTGCTCGACACATCACCGTGCACATCATCGAGGACCACCCGACCCAAGCCACCTCGGAGTTCGCTCAACGCCACCACTGCGTGCTGCACGAATCGCCAGCCCCACAAGATCTTCCTGCGATCTTCACCGGTGCCGATGCGTTTATTCCAAGCCCGGGCATACCGGAATCTCACGACGCGTTTCGGGTCGCTAAGGTAACGGATACCCGGTTACTGTCCGAGTTCGACCTGGCACGCTGGTGGGATGATCGGCCAATCGTGGCCATTACGGGCACCGACGGCAAAACGTCGGTGACGTTGCAGACCGTTGCGATGTTGCTGGCGTCGGGAATTCGCGCCATCGCGGTCGGCAACACCGACATTCCGCTCATCGCCGCCATCGAGGACCCCGACATCGACGTCTTCGTCGTCGAGGCATCGTCGTTTCGTCTCGGGCACAGCGAACGGTTCGCTCCACAAGCCGCCGCGTGGCTGAACTTCAGCCCCGATCACCTCGACGTGCACGCCACGCTCAACGGCTACGAACAGGCCAAGGCCAAAATCTGGATGGCGCTTCCCCCCGACGGCGTCGCGGTTGCGCCAGCCACCGACCCGGTCGTGCAACGTCACCTCCCCTCCGGGGTTAAGACCGTAGTCGTCGGGCTCGAAGCCAGCCCGAGAACCAACGCGTTCGTCGACGGCGGCACCATGGTGGTCGACGGCACCGCAATTGGGTCCGTCGAGGATCTTCCCCGATCCTTCGACCACGACATCACCAACACGATGGTTGCAGCAGCGCTCGCGCTCGCCGTGGGCGCCACACCAGCAGCGATTGCCCAGGCCGCCAAGGACTACCGGCTGCCCCCACATCGCATCCAACATGTGGCCACCGACAACGGCATCGCCTACTACAACGACTCCAAGGCAACCGTGCCCCACGCCGTCATCACGGCCGCACGATCCTTCGATTCGATCGTGCTCATTGCCGGGGGCAGCAACAAGGGCCTCGACCTCGGCGAGCTCGCATCGGTCAGCGACCGCACGCGCGGTGTGATCGCTATTGGTGACGCCGCAAGCGACATCGCCGCGGCCTTCGCTGATCGAGCACCCGTCGAGTTCGCCACCGACATGGACGACGCCGTCGAGCGCGCCAGCGCGATGGCGCAACCCGGCGACGCGGTGTTGTTGTCCCCGGGATGCGCGTCCTTTGACCGTTACGCCAACTACGGCGCGCGCGGCGACGATTTCATTCGTGCAGTCACGCAACGGGTGGGAGCCCAATGACCTCAGCCTCAAACCGACGACGCAACGCGCCGGCCGCTCGCCGGACGGATCGTGAAACGACCCGCCGGCGTACCGCCACGGTGAGCCGGCCAGCGAACGCCTCACGAACTCGCACCGAGCAGCGCAATCGCACCGCGCCCCGGGATCCCGCTGCGCGGCGGAATCCCACCGCGCAAGCCAACCCAACAGCGCGGCGCACTCGCAGCGAAGCCGATGCACCCAACCGGCCGTTCGCGATCTTGTTGATCCTGGTCGTGTCGTTCTCGTTACTCGGCCTCACGATGGTGCTGTCGGCCTCGTCGGTCACGTCGCTCACCAGCACCGGATCGCCGTGGGGTGAATTTACGACCCAAGCCGTGTGGCTCGGACTCGGAGCAGGCGCCTGCACCGCCATGACGTTGTTCGACTACCGACGACTGCGAGCGTTTACCATTCCCGCACTCGTCGCCTCGGTGGTGTTGCTCATACTCGTGTTACTGCCCGGACTAGGCGTCACCGTAAACGGCGCCCAGCGCTGGCTGCGCCTCGGCCCGATCCAATTCCAACCGGCCGAGGCCGCAAAGCTTGCACTCGTTCTCTTCTGCGCCGACAACCTGGCACGTTCCACGGGCGTAGACGTGAAGCGATCGCTCAAGCCCATCGGCATCATCTTGGTCACCTATGGCGTGTTGATTTTGCTCCAACCAAATCTGGGCACCACGATCATCATCTTCGTCATCGGCATCTCGACACTGTTCGCGAGCGGCGTCAACCTGCGTACCGTCTTTGGCATCGCGGCGGCTAGCGCAGTCATTGCCAGTGCCTTGGCTTACTTCGCCCCCTACCGGCGAGCACGCCTCCTCGCCTTCCTCGACCCGTGGCAGGATCCGCTCAATCAAGGCTGGCAGACCATCCAGTCGCTGGTGTCGGTGGCGAATGGGGGAGTCACCGGTGTCGGCATCGGCAGAAGCCGCGGCAAGTACGGCTTCTTGCCCGAGGCCCACAACGACTTCGTATTCGCCGTCACCGCCGAGGAGCTTGGCCTGGTCGGCGCCACGATCGTGGTTGCCGGATACGTTGCCTTCGGACTCGTGTCGCTGGTGATTGCCCGGCGCGCCGATCGCTTTGGTGCGCTCCTCGTCATTGGCGTGTCGTCGTGGTTGTTCACCCAGGCGTTCGTCAACATCGGCGCCGTCATTGGGGTGCTGCCTATCACCGGCGTGCCGTTGCCGTTCATGTCGGCGGGCGGGTCGTCGCTGGTGACCACCCTCGCCGCAGTCGGTGTCATGTTGAACGTCGCACGGATAAACCGATGACCTCTACCCACGCTCTCATCGTCGGCGGCGGCACCGCCGGACACGTGTTGCCCGGCCTGGCCATTGGCCAAGAACTCGTCCGTCGCGGCCATGATCCCGAATCGATTCACTTCGTCGGCTCCGAACGCGGCGTCGAGGCAACCATCATTCCCGAAGCCGGCTTCGCGCTCACCCTGCTGCCGGGCCGTGGCATTCAACGCCGTCTCACCACGGACAACATCGGGTCCATCATCGGCCTCGGTAGGGCCTTCGCCGCGTCGTTTTCGTTGCTTCGCACGCACTCGCCAAATGTCGTTGTGACACTCGGTGGCTACGCCAGCGTTCCTGCCGGATTGTGGGCGGTGCTGCTGCGCAAGCCGATCGTGGTCGCCGAACAAAACGCGGTGCCTGGCCTGGCCAACAAAGTCATTGGGCGCTTCGCCCGGGCGTGTGCGGTGTCCTATGAGGGAACCGATCTTCCTCGCGCCGTGTGGACGGGTAACCCGGTGCGCCCCGAGATCTTGGCGGTCGCCGAAAATCGCAGCGACGCACGCACCCGTGCGCGTGACGCCCTGGGCATTGCCCCGGACCGCAAGCTCGTCGTCGTGTTCGGCGGTTCGCTCGGCGCCCGCACGATAAACAACGCCACACTCGACGCGCTAGGAGCGCTCGCTGATCGCGCCGACATCGAGATCCGGCACATCATCGGCACCCGTGACTTTGCCGACATCGTCGGGCGGGTTCCGCTCGACGACAGCGCCGCGGTCACCTACACCCCAATCGAATACGAGAATGACATGGCCTCGGTGTACGCGGCCGCCGACCTCGTCGTGTGCCGCGCCGGTGCAACGAGTTGCGCCGAGCTTGCGGCAACCGGCACCCCAGCGGTGCTCATTCCCTTGCCTGGGGCTCCCGGCGACCACCAGACCGCGAATGCACGGGCTCTCGAACGCGCCGGTGGCGCCGAGGTCATCGCCGATTCGATCTTTGATGGTCAACTCTTCGTCGACACGGTGGCACGGTTGCTCGCAACCGACAGCATTTTGCCGTCGATGAGCGAGGGAGCCGCCAGCGTTGCACGCCCCGATGCTGCTGTTGCGGTGACCGACCTCGTCGAACAATACGGAGCGCCGTCGTGACAGAAGCGAACCCCATAGACCTCTCGATTTCTCAACGCATACATCTCATCGCCATCGGCGGAGCGGGCATGGCCGCCATCGCTGAGGTGCTCGGCGGCATGGGCCACAGCGTACGAGGCAGCGACATTGCCGCTTCCGCGCGCCTCGACCATTTGGCAACGCTCGGAATCCCTGCCATCGTCGGGCACAGCCCAGACAATCTCGATAACCCAGACATCGTCGCCCGATCGACTGCGGTGCCCTCGGACAATCCCGAGGTCATTGCTGTCGAAGCCAACGGCGGGCGAGTGCTCGGACGCGGCGAACTCCTCACCGCCATTGCGGCCCAACGAAACACGGTTGCGGTTGCGGGCACCCACGGCAAGACCACGACCACGTCGATGCTGGCGGTGATTGCGGTCGAGGCCGGGGTCGACCCCAGCTACATCATCGGTGGTCTCGTGTCCGATTTGGGCAGCGGCGCAAACTGGGGCAGCGGCGAGTGGTTCATTATCGAAGCCGACGAAAGTGACGGATCCGGGTTCGGGCTGGGGCACAGCGTCGGAATCGTCACCAACGTCGAACCCGACCACCTCGAGTTCTACGGAAACGAAGCCAACATGCGCGCCGCATTTGCCGACTTCGTTAGCGTGTCGACGGTGGCGGTCGTGTGCCTCGACGACGCCGGTGCAGCAGCGCTCGCGAACGGCTCGAACGTCGTGACCTACGGCGATTCTGACGGCGCCACGTATTGCATGAAAGACGTCGTGCGGGGCCAACAGTCGGTGTCGTTCGACCTGTGGCGAGCCGGCGTTCTCCTCGGCCCGCTCATGGTGCCGATGCCCGGCATGCACAATGCACGCAACGCCACCGCCGCGGCCGCAGCCGCCCTCGAAATGGGCTTGCCGTTCGCCGCAGCACAAGCGGCGCTGGCGCGCTTCGGCGGTGTCGGGCGACGCTTCGATCCACGAGGCAGCGCGGGCGGCGTCGACTTCGTCGATGACTACGCCCATCTTCCGACCGAGGTTTCGGTCGCACTCGCTGCCGCCGCCGACACCGGCCATGACCGCGTCGTGGCCGTCTTCCAGCCGCACCGATATAGCCGCACCGAAGCGGTGTGGCAAGAGTTCACCGGCTGTTTCGACCATGCCGATCTCGTCGTGCTTACCGACATCTATTCATCGGGAGAGGCCCCACGCCCGGGCATCACGGGCGAGCTGATCGTGCAGGCCGTGGAGGCAGGCGACGGCCATCCCGAGATCATCTACCACGCCGATCGGACTACGTTGGCGGCTCGGCTCGTCGAGATCCTGCAACCCGGCGACCTGTGCATGTCACTTGGCGCCGGAGACCTCGTGAACCTACCGAACGAAGTCCAGCCGCTGTTGGGCCAGCCATGAACGCCGAGCTGTTCGCTCACATCGACGGTGTCAACGCTCAATCGAACGCGTCGATGGCTCCGCTGTGCACGTACCGAGTGGGCGGCCCGATCACGACGCTATTGCGCATCGAGCATCGAGATGCACTGCGCGAGGTGTTAAACGTGTTGGCCGGACATGACGTTGCCACCTACCCGATCGGACGCGGGTCGAACCTGCTGGTCGCCGATCGCGGTATCGATGCGGTTGGCCTGGTGCTCGGTGACGGGTTCGCCGGAGTGTCGATCGACGGCTCGGTCGTCGACGCTGGTTCTGCTGCGCTGTTGCCGGTCGTGGCACGTGCGAGTGTTGCTGCGGGCTTGTCGGGCTTTACCTGGGCGGTGGGTGTGCCCGGCTCGATCGGCGGCGCCGTGTGTATGAACGCCGGGGGCCACGGTTCTGACATGGCGGCGAACCTGGTTTCGGTCGAGGTCGCCGACCTCGCTACCGGAACGATCGAAACAGTATCTGCCGCCGACCTCGAGCTCGGGTACCGGCGGTCTTCGCTCCGCCCACATCAGACCGTGCTGAGCGCACGACTCGCCCTCGAATTTGCCGGCGGAGCAACAGCAACGCTGGATGAAGCAGCAACGCTGGATGAAGCAGCAACGCTGGATGAAACAGCTGCGCTGGACGAAACAGCTGCGCTGAAAGAAATCGTGTCGTGGCGCCGGGCCAACCAGCCAGGGGGCGCAAACGCCGGATCGGTGTTTCGTAACCCCGATGGGGTGTCGGCGGGGGAACTCATCGACCGGGCGGGCCTGAAGGGCCACGCTGTCGGAAGTGCTCATGTGTCTGAACGCCACGCCAACTTTATTCAGGCGGGCCCGGACGGGTCCGCCGACGATGTCGTTGCATTAATGAATGAAATAGTGGATGCGGTGTTTGCGCACTCGGGCATTGCGTTACAGGCCGAGACGCGGCTCGTTGGATTCGAGCCATCGGCGATTGCACGCCTGAGCCACAATGAAGCGTCGACCGAAGGGACCACGTCATGTCGAAACGAGTAGTCGCACCGCAGCGCCCCGTCAGGCCGGGGCCCCGCCCCCAACGGTCCCAGGGTGGACGGCGACCCCCAGGGGCCGCAAAGGAGCCCTCACGTCGCCGAACAGCAGCTACGGCCACCGCTCACCGGCAACCGAAACGTCGGGTGGCCCATGACGCTGCCAAGCCAGTTCGCTCCGAACGAGCAGCACGCCAGCGAAACGTCGCACGCGAACGCCCAGAGCGGCCGCGTGTCGAGCGCCAGCGCCCGCAACGAACGCAACGCCAGCGGCCCGCCCGCCCAATCCCAGAGCGCCCACGCCCTGTGGCGCCGTCGCAAACACGAGGCGTGTCGAGGTGGTGGGTCGTCGCTTTTGCCGTGGCCGCTATTGCCCTAGTCGTCACCATCGTGGAGGCGCCCTATTTCGAAGCCCGCTCCGTGCAAACCAGCGGCGATGCCCGCACCAGCGAGGGGCTTATTCTCGACGCGTTGGCGATCCCGAAGGATCAAGCGCTGGCGCTGTACGACACGAGCGCCGCCGAGGAGCGGGTGGGGCAACTGCCGTGGGTGAAGTCCGTTTCGGTGCGCCGACAATGGCCATCGACCGTGCAGGTAGTGGTTCGTGAACGAACCGTGACCGCAACCGTCGGCGACCCCACCGGGCGAGAGTGGCTCGTTTTGGGCGAAGATGGCGTCGTCATCGAATCTCGCATGACTCCGCCGTCGGGCGTGCCCGTGATCGTGGCCACCGAGCAAATTCTGGCCCAATCCCAGCCAGGGCACGAGCTCGAGGCGACCTTGCGGGCCCTCGAGATTTCTCGGGACGTTCCCGGGCAGCTCGCGCCGTGGATCACCACGTGGAGTGTCGATGATGCCGGTCGGGTCACCGCCGAGCTCGTTGGCAGCGCGAACGTGTCGTTCGGCGCCTTCGAGGATTACCGGACCCAGTTTGTCTCACTCGCTGCGATCTTGAACGGCGGCGCGTCGAAGGTCTGCCTCGAAAACATCGATATCTCCGTCGCTGATACGCCGGTCCTGCACCGAAATTCTGCGTGCATGCTCGAAGCTGTGGCTCAGACGTAATAGAAAACAGTGTTGTAAGTGAAAAACGTGGTGGGCGTTGTCCACATCAATCTCTCGGCCAAGCGGCCAAAAGCAGAATAATTTCCTGATCTCATTTTGCATCTTTGTTCAAA
The DNA here is from genome assembly GCA_947561585.1 of Caprella mutica. Lineage (NCBI taxonomy): Eukaryota > Metazoa > Arthropoda > Malacostraca > Amphipoda > Caprellidae > Caprella > Caprella mutica. The sequence continues at coordinate 646,964 of CANNZV010000094.1, read as the reverse complement.
CTGCGGTTTCCTTCTTCACGTGCGGTGTTTCTGACACCACGCACAGCGAGTAGGGGGCCGTGAGGCGCACGCTTTCGTAGACGATCATCTGCCCGGCATACACTTGCCGGCAGGTGGTCGGATGCGGGAGCAGCACCTCGTGCGGAGAAGTCTTATGTAATGATCTGGACGGAGGAACTAGCCCCATGAACGCAACACCCCAAAATTACCTTGCCGTGATCAAGGTCATCGGCGTTGGCGGTGGCGGCGTGAATGCCGTCAATCGAATGATCGACGCCGGTCTCAAAGGCGTCGAATTCGTCGCGGTCAACACCGATGCACAAGCGCTGCTCATGAGCGACGCCGACATCAAGCTCGACATTGGCCGCGAACTTACCCGCGGCCTCGGCGCCGGCTCTGACCCCGAGGTCGGGCGCCAGGCGGCCGAAGATCACCGCGACGAGATCAAAGGCGCGATCGAAGGCGCCGACATGGTGTTCATCACCGCAGGCAAGGGTGGGGGCACCGGCACCGGGGCTGCACCGGTCATCGCCGAGATCGCCCGCGAAGTCGGCGCACTCACCATCGGCGTCGTGACCCGCCCGTTCGGGTTTGAGGGGCGCCGCCGCGCCGTGCAAGCCGAACAAGGCATCCAACGCCTCAAGGAAAATGTCGACACCCAGATCGTCATTCCCAACGACCGCTTGCTTACGGTTTCGAACGAGAACACTTCGGTACTCAATGCCTTCAAGATGGCCGACGAGGTGCTGTTGCAAGGTGTGCAAGGCATCACCGACCTCATCACCACACCCGGCCTGATCAACACCGACTTCGCCGACGTGAAGATGATCATGTCCGATGCTGGATCCGCCCTGATGGGTATTGGGTACGCGTCGGGAGAGGGCCGAGCGCTCGCTGCGGCTCGTGCCGCGATCAGCTCGCCACTGCTCGAAGCCTCGATCGAGGGAGCTCGTGGCATTCTGTTGAACATCTCGGGTGGTTCCGATCTTGGCCTGTTCGAGGTCAACGAGGCAGCCGAGGTCATTCACGGTGTTGCACACCCCGATGCCAATATCATCTTCGGTGCCGTCATCGACGACGAGATGGGCGACGATGTGCGAGTCACCGTCATCGCGGCCGGATTCGAACGCTGGGATACCGGAGCGAGCACCGGCACCGGCGCTGCCACCACGATGGCCGACCAGGCGTCAATCGGTGGAGCGGAGCGAGAGGCGACGTCGACGCAGGCGGCTGCGGCTGCGCAAGACACGCCTGCACCAGCGACCACGCCCGCGGGCAAGCCCATATCGTTTAGCGTTGCGGCATCCGGTGACGATGAGCTCGAAATCGCCGACGTGTTCGCCGATGCCGATCCGGTCGACGGCGACGACGAGTTCGACGTCCCAGACTTTCTTCGCTAGCGAATAGGCGCACGGCCCAGGCCGGTCGCCGAAAGGGAGCTCGTTGAGCCACAGCTACGGTCACCGCCGCCACGATGGCTCAGTCATCGAAGTGATTTGCACCCACGTCGACGATGGCGATTTTCACATCGACGCGGAACCCACCGGGCTCGCGGCCCGCCGCAAGAGTGTGCTCGATGCCGGGCCGTGGCGAGTCGTGCGCCAGGTGCACGGCGCAGTCATCGTCGACGCAGCCGTGATTCCGGTTGGCGAAATTGATTCGGCTGCTCGTGCTCCCGAGGCCGACGCCATCATGGTTTCCGAAGCCGGGGTGCCGATAGCCGTGCAAGGGGCAGACTGCGCACCGATTGCGTTCGTCACGAACGAGGGCCCAATCGCGGTCGCCCACGCGGGCTGGCGCGGGCTTCAGTCCGGCATCATCGCTGAGGTCACCAGCGTGCTCGCCTCGGGGGGTGCCACCGTGGACCGGGCGATCGTCGGGCCGGTCATCGGCCCCGAGTGTTACGCGTTTGGCGACGTCGACCTCGACATGGTGGCGAACCGCTTTGGCGACTCGGTCCGTTCGGTCACCGGCGCGGGCGAACCGGCCCTCGACATGGCCGCAACGATCCGATCCGCCTTCGAACAATCCGGTGTTCACGCCGTGGAGTTTGTGGCCGGCTGCACGGGGTGCGGGGGAGCCGGGTTTTCCCATCGGGCGCGTACCGACCCGCAACGCCACGCACTCGTCGCCGTCATCCACCGCCCGACAGCGGGTGCGCGGTGACCCAATCCGAGTCGCACCTGACGACGCCCGACGAGGTGATTGCCCAACGCGTAGCTGCCGTGCACGCAGCTATTCACGCACATGGGCGAAGCCACGTCACCGTCGTGGCGGTCACCAAGGGCTTCGACCGCTCCGCCATCGACGCTGCCCAGCGAATCGGTTTCGCCGACGTTGGAGAGAACTACGCGCAAGAACTGCTCGAGAAGGTGCCGGGTATCGGGGTCTCCACCAACGTGCATTTCATGGGGCGCATTCAACGTAACAAGGTGCGAAAGATCGCCGAGCACGTGGATCTGTGGCATAGCGTCTCGCGCCCCGAGATCGTGACCGAGATCGCCAAGCGGTCGCCGGGCGCGCACGTGCTTATCCAGGTTCGGGCGCGCGGTGACGAAACCAAAGACGGCGTGTCAGGCAGCGAACTCGGCGCCATTCTCGAACACGCCGCCAACACCGGGGTCGTCGTGAAGGGGCTCATGACCATTGGCGTGCTCGGTGACCGCAAGCGCACCCAGGCGGCGTTTCGCGAGGTTGATGCACTCTGTGTTGAACACGGGTTGGCGGAACGATCGATGGGCATGAGCGGCGACTATCGCGACGCATTGGCGGAAGGTGCCACAATTTTGCGCCTGGGTTCAACGCTCTTTGGCGATCGGCCCGCACGAAGATGAATGCGCTACCGATTCGGACGGTGAGGCAGAGCGCGGTACGCTCTGTCGTTGTGGTTCTTACACCAGTGAGGAGATCCTGATGTCAGGATTCTATAAAAAGGCTGTGGTCTGGCTCGGGCTCAACGAGGAGTACCCCGACGACGCCTATGGCGATGCCCCCTACGGTGGCGACGTTGATGAATTCTCCGACGCCGGAGAGGGCGTTGCCCGCGAGCGTGTGGCCGAGCATCCCCCAAGGCGTCCTCGCCCCGACGGCCTCGACGAGTCGCAGGATCGCCCCCGTATTCGAACCGCTGGTTCGCCCGCAACACGAGCTGCCGGTCCAGCTCGCGACACCGCATCTATCGGTCAACGTTCGGGTGCCGCAATGACCGCGGAGGAACGCCGCGCTAATCGGGCGCGGCGCACCAGCCAGGACACCGGACCAGCGTTACGGACCACGCCGATGACCACGGCTGGCACCGGCAATGGTGTGCGCGCCGTGCCTGCGAAGAACTCGGGCGATGACGCCGCGACGGTGCGCGCCGTGAAGTCGGTTCGCGCCGTCGACGAGGGCTCGACGGCAGGCGGGTCGAGTCGTGCACAGAGCGGCGAAAGCACCGGTACGGTGCGTGCCGTGCCAATCCCAAAGACGTCCAAGCCAACGGTCATCGTGCCCCAATCGTTCAACGACGCCCAAAGCGTCGGTGACACGTTTCGAGACAAGACCGCGGTCATCGTGAACTTGGCTGACGCCGAGCGAGACCTCGAACGTCGCCTCATCGATTTCAGTGCCGGGTTGTGTTACGGCCTCGGTGGCAAGATGACCAAGCTCGATAAAGACGTGTATTTGCTCACCCCCGAGGGTGTCGAAGTGGCCGACGAAGATCTGGTTCCAGCCTTCTAATTCGGCTCTTGTGACGCTCGTCTCCGGCTTGTAAATCGGTTTGCTAGTGGGGTATGCACTCATTCTTGGTCCCGGTGAATCTAGAATCATTCCATGGATCTGGTACAAGAACTTAAAGAGGTGCGATTCGAGCTCAGCCTGCGGGGATACGACTGCGAAGCGGTCGATGCGTTTCTGGCTACTTTCCGCAGCAAGCTCGCCGACATGGAACTCGATGCAACTGCTGCACACGACCGAGTGCGCGAGCTTGAGCAGCAGGTCAAGAGCTCGAAGGGTTCAGCGCCGGCAAGTTCCGGGAGCGAAGACGCCCTGCGCCGCCAGATCGAGATCGCACAGCGCGTGTCTGACGACATCGAGCGGGAATCCACGGCGGCAGCCAAGAAGCTGATCGCAGACGCGGCAACCGAAGCCGAGGACATTCGAAGCCAAGCCGAAAGCGAGACCGCCGAGCTGCGCAAGGAGAGCGAGTCACAGATTCGTTCTGCCGAGCGCGACGCGAAGCGAGCACTCGACGAAGCGAAAGCGCACGCCGCAGCGATCCTCACCGAGGCAGAACGCCGCAGCGCCGAGCGCGTTGCTCTCATCGAGCTCACCGCACAGCGCGAAGCAGAGGGGGCGACCACGCCGTTGCGCACCGAGGTCGAGGCTCTCGAAGGCGTCCGTTCAAGCCTGCTCGGTGACATCAGCGCCCTTGAGCGCAATCTTGAACAACAGCGTGTTCGCGCCCGCAATGCGGTCGATGCGTTCCGTGCGGGCATGTCCGGATCGATCGAAGATCTCGAACGTGTTGCCACCGACGACGACCTCCTCGCAAGTGCGCCGTTACCGGCACTCAGCGGCGCAACGGCCGCCGATGTTGCACCGGCTCCCGAGATCGACATCATTACGCCGGTTGACAGTGACACGCCGCCTGCGCCCACCGTCGACGAAGTCGTCGAGACAGCTTCAGCTGCGGTTACAGCTTCAGCTGCGGTTACAGCGGATGCTGCGGTTACAGCGGATGCTGCGGTTACAGAGGTACCCGCGAGTGGGCCGGCCACTGAGCCGATCCCCGTGGTGACGGCTCCGTCCGAGCCCGTGGCCGAAGCGGAACCCGCCGTCGAGGAAGCGCACTGGGCACCGGTGGACGCCGAAGTCGCAGCCGAGGAACCTGTCCCGGCAACAGTCGGGCCAGGCTTTGTGGCCCGCCTCACCGAGGCTCTCGACAACGTTCCCGTGACCGGGCGCGACTAGCTTCGGGCAGTACGGTCGTAATTAGATCAGCGGCGACTAGCATTACTCGCGGCCGTTGCCTATACTTCGCGGCGCGAACGGAACGTGGCTAGTTCCCACTGAGGTGTTGCCGTTGCCCACCGTGGCAGGGGGGCACTCGAAGCAGATGCCAGCGCCACGTCCCAGTCCTAACAACTCACGCAAAGAAAGCTTCGGCACCCCCATCGTGGCCCGCCGACAACGAAACTATGTCTGAAGTAGAAAAAGTTGATGAAGGTCAGGCCGCAGCGGCAGCCCGTCTGAAGGAAACCCAGAAGGCAGCGAAGAAGGCATTCACAGCGGCGTTTCTCAAGGCGCAAAAAGCCGAGCTTCTGCGAGAGCGAGAGAAGTACACCAAGTCTGCGGTCACCTACCGTGAAGAGGCCGACTCGCTCGTCATGGACCGCGAGCCGGGCGACGTGCAGTTCGATGAAGAATCTGGCGAAGGCGACACCTTGTCGGTCGAGCGTGAGCGGGACCTCGCATTGAGTACCCAGGCGCTGCAAGCGGTCGAGGAAATCGACGATGCGCTCCAACGCATGGACAACGGCGTCTACGGAATGTGTGTCGAATCCGACCTGCCCATTCCCATCGAACGCCTCGAAGCAATTCCATGGGCGTCCCAGCGCGTGGAATTCAAGGTCGGCGGGCTTGGACGTCGCTGATACTTCCTCCGGCGCGAGTATCGTTCTCAGCGGCCCCCAGATCACCGCTCGGCGGTTGCAGCTGGTGGTGGTGGCGGCGGTCGTCGTGATCGTTGATCAGGCCACGAAGTATTGGGCCGTGCACACGCTCGACGACTCTACGTTTGCCGGTCCGTTCGGATCGGCCTTGCGGTTGGTGTTCAACCGCGCCGCAGCGTTCTCACTCGGCGAGGGCTTCGGCCCCGTGTTTGGCATCCTCGCCGTGGCGATCTCGGTGGCTATGTATTGGATCGTGCGCACGATCGAACGGCGCTCGGTCGTCTTTGGCCTGGGGCTGATCCAAGGCGGAGCCATCGGCAACGTCATCGATCGACTGTTCCGCGGGAGCGATGGCTTTCTCGGCGGCCCGGTCATCGACTTTCTCGAGATCGGCAGCTGGTGGCCGGTCTTCAACCTCGCCGATGCCGCCATCGTCGTCGGCGGTCTGCTGGTTGCCATTTTGGGCAGCCGTGATTGAACGCATTCCAGAGCCGCTCGACGGTGAACGGGTTGATCGAGTCCTCTCGATGATTCTTGGGGTGTCTCGCTCGGCCGCGGCCGACGCGATCGCCGATGGTTTCGTTCGCCTGGACAACACCGTGGTCAAGAAGGCTTCGGTCAAGGTACAAACCGACCAAGAACTACACGTCGACGATTCCGTTGGGGAACCCGAGGGAGAACTACCCGCCGACCCGTCGGTCACCGTCGATTTCGTGCACATCGACGACGACGTTCTCGTCGTGCGCAAACGACCTGGGCAGGTCGTGCACCCCGGTGCCGGTAACCCCATGGGGACTATCGCCCAAGGCGTGCTGGCCGAATATCCCGAGGTGCGTCAAGTCGGCGAAACCAACCGGCCCGGCATCGTGCACCGCCTCGATAAAGGTACCTCGGGCGTCTTCTTGATCGCCCGCACCGCCGACGCGTATGAGTCGCTTTCCGAGCAGTTGCGAGATCGCACTGTCTCGCGCCGGTACCTGGCGCTTGGCTGGGGGCACCCCAAGACCCCTCGAGGCGTGATCGAAGCACCCATCGGGCGTGCGGTCCGGGACCCAACCCGCATGGTCGTACGAGAAGACGGCAAGTCCGCTCGTACCTCCTACTCGGTGCTCGCCACATGGCACGAGCCGAAACTGTCGCTGTTCTCGTGCGTGCTCGACACCGGGCGAACCCACCAAATCCGCGTGCACCTCGAAGCCATCCAGCACCCGGTCGCTGGCGATGCGCGCTACGGGGGAGGGCGAGACCTGCTGGGCCTCGAACGCCCGGCCTTGCACGCCGCCGAGATCGGTTTCACGCATCCGCGCACGGGGGAGTGGCTCGAGTTCTCGACGCCGATCCCCGACGACATGGCCCAAGTGGTCGCGAATCTCGGCGAGCCCGACACCGGGTCCGTCTAGCTCATGGACGCCCCCCGGCTGCACCTTCCCGATTTCGCTGGCGCCTCGACGCTGTCGATTCTTCCAGCGCTCACCTGGGGAGTCGCGAGCGTAACCATTCCCGACGAGGTAGCCCGCGCCGAACGCATGGTTGTGTTGGTACTCGACTCGTTGGGCTGGATGCAGCTGCAAGAACGTAGCGCGCTCGTCCCGAACCTGTCGGCAATGTCAGGTGGTGCAGCCACGACCGTGGCGCCATCGACGACAGCGGCAGCCCTCACGTCGATCTCGACCGGCGTTGCGCCCGGCGAACACGGCATCGTCGGCTACCGGTTCCCAGTGGGCGGAGCGGTTATGAACGCTTTGCGATGGACGACGAGCGCCGGCGACCATCGCCCCGTCGTGTCTCCCGCCGACACCCAGCCGGTGGCGACGCTCGGCGGCGGGCCGTGGGAAGTGGTGAGCGACCGACAGTTCGTGGGCTCGGGCTTCTCGCAGGCATATCTGGGCGACGCTCCCTATCACGGCATCTGGCACCCCTCGTCGCTGGTTGCAGCCACTCGCGAACTGCTCGACTCGGGCGTACGCCGCGTCTACACCTACTACGACGGACTCGATCACACGGCGCACGTGCACGGCTTCACCGGTTCGTACTTCGATCTCGAATTGCAGTTTTGCGATTGGCTCGTGGGGGCCATGCTCGATGCGTTGCCCACGGGAACGGCCCTTGTCGTGACCGCCGATCACGGCCAGATCGAAGCCCCCGAGATCGTCGAGGTAGCTCCGCAATGTTTGGCACTGGCTACCGGCCGATCCGGGGAACCACGCTTTCGTTGGCTGCACGCGAAGCCCGGGGCCACAAACGATCTGTACACGGCGGCTATCGAACAACACGGTGAGCTGGCGTGGGTGCGTACCAAAGAGCAGGTGATCGACGAGGGCTGGTTCGGGCCGGTCGTGACCGAGGCCGCAAACGCCCGACTCGGCGACGTGTGCCTCGTGCCGTTCGCCCCCATTGGCTTCGATGACCCTGGCGAGCGCCATGCATCCAAGCTCGTTGGCCGTCACGGGTCGCTTACGTCGGAAGAAATGCTCGTGCCGATTCTCCATTGCGTCGTGTGAGCCCATAGAACAGGGAGAGAAATTTCTCCGCTGTAGTTCGCTATGGTGGCTACCCATTTCGTTCGTCGAGGAGATTGATGGCAGGGTCCTTCACCCACCTGCACGTGCACACCGAATTTTCGATGCTCGACGGAGCGTCGCGGCTCGATGATCTGGTGGCTGCGGCCGCCGCAGATGGCCAGCCGGCACTCGGCATCACCGACCATGGCAACATGTACGGGATCCTCGACTTCTACAAGTCCTGCAACAACGCGGGTATCAAACCCATATTGGGTACCGAGGCGTACATGGCCCACGAGCATCGCTCGGAGCGCCCGTCTCGCCGAGGCAAAGTCGATGACTCCGGCGGAAGCACCGCCGGTGGCGGCAAGCTCTACTATCACCTGATTTTGTTGGCCGAGAACAACGTCGGCTACCAAAACATGATCCAGCTCGCCTCGAAGGCGTTCATGGAGGGCTACTACTACAAGCCCCGTGTCGATTGGGAACTGCTCGACCAGCATTCCGAAGGGCTGATCGCCACCACTGGCTGCCTCGGTGGGCAGGTGCTTCAGGCCCTGTTAGCCGGAGACTTCGACGAGGCCGTGCAGCGCGCCGGGCGCCTCCAGGACATCTTTGGCCGAGACAACCTGTTCATCGAGCTCCAAGATCACGGTATTCCAGAGCAGATTCGCACGAACCCACAGCTGCTGGAGATCGCGAAGAAGATCGGCGCCCCGATTCTTGCGACCAACGACAGCCACTACACCCACCAGGTCGACCATTCGGCGCACGACGCGTTGTTGTGTGTGCAGACCGGTTCGTTGCGCAGCGACCCGGACCGATTCAAGTTCCACGGCGACCAGCATTATCTCAAGACGGCGGCCGAGATGCGCCACATGTGGCGTGAGGTCGAGGTTGCGTGCGACAACAGTTTGTGGATCGCCGAGCGCTGCAACGTCGAGATCGAATTCGGCGAGCCGCTGCTTCCCAGTTTCCCGCTGCCGCCCGGCTTTGCCGACGACGACGAGTACTTGCTGCACCTCACGATGGAGGGGGCAAAGAAGCGTTGGGGCGACACGATCCCCGCCGAGGCCGAAGAGCGTCTCCTGTTCGAGCTCAACGTCATCAAGACCATGGGCTTCTCGTCGTACTTCATCATCACGTGGGACATGATCAAGTACGCACGAGACGAAGGCATCCGCGTGGGCCCGGGGCGTGGTTCGGCCGCTGGCTGTGCCGTTGCCTATTGCTTGTGGATCACCGACCTCGACCCGATCAAGTACGACCTGTTGTTCGAACGCTTCTTGAACCCGTCGCGTATGTCGATGCCCGATATCGACATGGACTTCGATACCCGGTACCGCGACCAGATGATCCGCTACTGCGCCGAGCGGTACGGGCGAGACCACGTGGCCCAAATCGTCACGTTCAGCCAGATCAAGGCTCGTGCTGCGGTGCGAGATGCCGCCCGAGTGCTCGGCTACCCCTATGCGGTCGGCGACAAGGTCGCAAAGGCGATGCCGCCGCTCATCATGGGCCGTGACACGCCGCTGCAGTACTGCTTTGAGAAGCATCCCAAGTACGAGGGTGGTTACGCCCAAGCCGGGGACCTTCGAGAGATGGTCGCCACCGACTCGGTCGTCGCCGAGGTGGTCGATGTGGCCAAGGGCCTCGAAGGGTTGCGCCGTTCCGATGGCATTCACGCAGCCGCCGTGGTGATTACCAAGGACCCGATCACCGACTACGTGCCGATCCAGCGAAAGCCAGAGGCCGGTCAAGACCCCGAAGACGCCCCGGTGGTCACCCAGTACGAGATGAACGGCGTCGAGTCGCTGGGCCTGTTGAAAATGGACTTTTTGGGGCTGAGAAACCTCGACGTCATCGACGACACACTCAAGTCGATCAAGATCACTCGTGGCATCGACGTCGATATCGACAACGTCGACCTCGAAGACACACAGACATACGAGCTGCTGCAACGGGGCGAGACCATCGGCGTATTCCAGCTCGAGTCCACGCCGATGCGCGCCCTGATGAAGTCGCTCGGACCGACCGAGTTCGAAGATGTCGCCGCGCTCGTCGCCCTCTATCGGCCGGGTCCGATGGAAGCGAACATGCACAACGACTACGCGGATCGAAAGAACGGTCGCCAAGAAGTCACGTTGCTGCACGACGACGCGTCCGAAATTCTCGGCGACACCTACGGTCTGATGATCTATCAGGAATCCATGATGCGGGTCGCGCAGAAGTTCGCCGGGTACTCGCTCGCGGATGCCGACTCGTTGCGCAAAGCCTGCGGCAAGAAGATTCGCGAGGTCATGCAAAAGGAGAAGGCCAAGTTCATCGATGGCTGTGAAGCCACCGGTTATGGCATTCCTCTTGGCGAGGAGTGGTGGAAGATCATCGAGCCCTTCGCCGACTACGCCTTCAATAAGAGCCACAGCTACGGCTACGGCTTCGTGGCCTACCAGATCGCGTACCTGAAGGCCCACTATCCGGTCGAGTATCTGGCAGCGTTACTCACGTCGGTGAAGGGCAGCCTCGATAAGGCCGCCGTGTACCTCAACGAATGCCGCATCATGGGCATCAACGTGGTGGTGCCCGACATCAACCGGGCCCGCATCGATTTCCATCCCGAGCCGAACCTCGATGAGACGGCCACGTTGGGCGAGATCGTGTTTGGTTTGTCCGCGGTGCGAAACGTGGGCGAGGCACTGGTCGAACCAATCATCGCCGAGCGCGAGGCAAACGGTCCGTTCGAGAGCTTCTTGGACTTCGTGGAGCGTGTCGAATACTCGGTGTTGAACAAGCGTACGATCGAGTCGTTGATCAAGGCGGGCTCGTTCGATTCGCTCGGTCATCCCCGTAAGGGCCTCTTGAGTGTGTACGAGGCGATCATCGATCGCACGGTGGCGTCTCGCAAGGACCACGACATTGGTGTGGCGACGCTCTTTGGCAGCCTGGGCGACGAGCCCACGTTCGATGACCGTCCCGACATCCCCGACGTCGAGTTCGACAAAATGCCCAAGCTCGCCAACGAAAAGGAAATGCTCGGGCTTTACATTTCGGACCATCCGATCCTCGGCTATGAGGCGGCGTTGTCGCGCCGGTGCGACAAGACGGTGGGCGCGCTCGAAGACGAAGCCGACGGCGCGTTCTTGCGAGTCGGCGGTGTGATCACGAACTTGCAAAAGAAGTGGACGCGCAAGGGCGACCTGATGGCGATCTTCGAACTGGAAGATCTCGAGGGGTCGATCGAGGTCATGATGTTCCCGCGCACGATGAACGAGCATGGGCACAAGCTGATCGACGATTCGATCGTGGTCGTGCGCGGGCGTCTCGACGGCAAAGACGACATTCCCAAGCTCATCGCCCAAGACCTCGAGGTGTTCGATTCGTCGTCGATGTCGGCGCAACAGCCGCTGCGTCTACGGCTTCCAACCCACGCTCAGGACCCGACTACCCTCGACAACCTCAAGGGGCTCCTACAGGAGCACGCAGGCCAGTCTGAGGTGTTCTTGCACCTCGACAGCAAGCAGGTCATCCGGCTGCCCGAGACGTATCGGGTCGAGACGGGCAGCGGTCTGGTCGCCGAGTTGCGGGTGCTGCTCGGCCCCGATGCCGTCGTCGTGTGAGCTCTGCGCCCTTCAGTTTGCGTTTTCTCCATTTCTTGAGTGGACTAGAGGCTGCGGTAGTCGCAACGGGGCAAGCACGAATGAGGCAAGGTAGTCGCCAATGGCACTCGACGTAGAAACCAAGGACTGCAACGCGTTAAGCGACGCAGACATATCGGAGATGGCCGATATGTGCACAGAGAGTGCGCTCAACTTTGAGGTCGGCTACCTATCGAAACAAGCCGAAGAGTGGGTCCTGTGCTGTCAGGCGCACGACAACGGCGTCATGAAGGGTTTTGCCTACTACACGCTCGAGCGCATCGGGGGCACGCCGGCCATCATCATCGGCCTCGGCTCGATTGCGCGCACGGCCCGCCGTGACAGCGTGATGCGCTCCATGATCATCGATCTCATGCACCGTGCGGTCATGGCCTTTCCCGACGAGGACGTCGTCATTGGGCTTCGCATGCAAACCGCCGATGGCTTTGAGATGCTGCAGTCGTTCAACGACATCATTCCTCGCCCCGATCACAAGGCCTCGGGTGAGGAACGTGCGTGGGGCCGCCGCTTCGCCAAGCGGTTCGGTATCTCGCCGCTGCGCTACGCCGACCGTGCCTTCACGAGCCCCGGCAAGGGCGACATGCCGTGCGCGTTCGATCACGAATCGCTCACCGCAGACGAGCTCGACCCGGGCATTGTTGCGTTCTTCGATGACGTCGACGTTGCGAACGGCGACGTATTGATCGCCTACGGTTGGGCAATGTCAGAAGAACTTGCCAAGTTCGCCTGATACCTCTTCGGCGAAGGCAACGCTCGACGTCTTTGCTGCGCTGTCGCAGCGCCGAATGGTGCGCAGCTATCGGCCAGATCCAATAACGGATACACAACTCGGCGAACTCGTGCGCGCCGGGCATCGAGGGCCACGGGCGGGAAACACAGCTTCGCTCGAATTGCTCGTTCTCACCGGGCCCGATGTGGCTGCGTATTGGGACGTGTCACTGGTCGGCCCGTCGCGCGACCGCTTTGCTTGGCCCGGCTTGTTGGTCGCCCCTGCGTTGATCATTCCCTACGTGAACCCCGACGCTTACGTTGCCCGCTATAGCGAGCCGGACAAGCAGCGAACCGGTCTCGGCACGGACGTCGACGCGTGGCCAGTTCCGTTCTGGTGGGTGGACGGCGGGGCTGCAGCGGAGAACATCTTACTGGCCGCGGTCGGACTGGGCCTCGGCGCGTGCCTCTTTGGCCAGTTCGATCACGAACCCGGCATCGCACACCGTTTCGGGGTTCCCGAACCGTGGCGAGCCATTGCCACGATCGCCGTTGGGCACCCCGACCACGACACCGATCGGACGAGCAGGTCGGCCAAGCGCCCACGCCCCACCGTTACGCACAGAGGGTATTGGGGAGATCGCGGGCGTTGGGCATCGAGCGACGATACGTTGACCTCGTGAACCAAACCGTGCCTACCGGGCCAGCCCTGTGGATTATTGGCGCTCGCCCCAAAACCTTGCCCGCCGCCGTCGTCCCGGTGGCGGTGGGAACCGCCGTAGTCCATGATTCGGTCACGCCGTGGCGAGCAGTGGCGGCCCTGATCGTTGCCGTGGCGCTCCAGGTGGCCACGAACTATGCCAACGACTACAGCGACGGCGTGCGCGGTACCGACGACGACCGGGTCGGGCCCTTGCGCCTCGTTGGTTCAGGCGCTGCGTCGCCAAGCGCCGTCAAGCGCGCCATGTTCACCGCATTCGGTGTCGCCGGACTCGCCGGCCTCACCGTCAGCCTCGCCGTGAACCCCTGGCTGCTCGCCCTCGGCGTCGTGTGCATCGCCGCTGGCTGGTTCTACACCGGCGGCGACAACCCCTACGGCTATGTTGGCCTGGGCGAAGTGGCCGTGTTCGTTTTCTTCGGTGTGGTGGCAACCGTGGGTTCGGCATATGTGCACACGGGAGAATTGTCTGGGCTGGCGTTCGCGCTCTCGATTCCCGTCGGCATTTTTGCCACTGCATTGTTGGTGATCAACAATTTGCGTGACCGCGAAGGCGACGCGGCTTCGGGCAAACGCACGGTTGCGGTTCGTATCGGCGACTCGGCCACCCGTACGTTGTTTGTCGGGTCGATGATTTTGGCGTTCGTAATGATCGGCGTAGTTGCGGTCGTGGCCGATCGCCTGCCCGTGTTGTTGGGCCTGGTCGGTCTCGTGCCAGCGTTCCCGGCAATCCGCACGGTGCTGTTGGGGGCGACCGGGCGGTCGCTGATCCGTGTGCTCGAGGCAACGGGAAGAACCCAATTGGTCGCCGGCATCGCGATGACCATCGGCTTGCTCCTCAGCTAAGCCGCGGTACCTCGCTGCAGCTCTGCTGCAGTACCTCGCTGCGGCACGGCCTCAGTACCTCGCTGCGGCACGGCCTCAGTACCTCGCTGCGGCAAGGCCTCAGTACCTCGCTGCGGCAAGGCCTCAGTACCTCGCTGCGGCAAGGCCGCAGGTGTAATAGCAGCCGTCGTTACTGCGGTGCCGTTGCCGAGGCCGATGACCAACTCGGCGCGTTCGATGGTCGAGAGTCGGTGAGCGATGACGATCACGGTGACCGACCCCGCAATGTCACCGATCGTTTCGGTAATGCGTTGTTCCGATGTGGGGTCGAGCGCAGACGTTGGTTCGTCGAGCACCAGCATGCGGGGCTTACCTGCCAGCGCTCGAGCGATGGCGATGCGCTGCTTTTGGCCGCCGGAAATTTTCGACCCCATCGTGCCCGGATCGGTGTCGAGCCCGTCGGGCCAAGCTTCGACGTCGGCGAGCACGTTGGCGCTGCGCAACGCTTCGGTGATGTCGTCGTTGGTGATCCACGGTCGAAAGAAACGCACGTTGTCCGAAATCGAACCCCGAATGAGCTCGGGTTCTTGGCGAACGAGGGCAATGCGCCGCTGCCAGTCCGCGGTATCGAGCACCTGCCCGTCGCTCGATACGGTGATCTCCCCAGCATCGGGGGAGCGCAGGCCCAACACGAGCTCGGCGAACGTCGACTTGCCTGCACCCGATGGCCCAACGAGGCCAACGAAGGCTCCCTGGGGGATCGTGCACGTCACGTCGGTGAGCACGGGGGCATCGGGCGAGTACCCAAAGGACACGCTATCGAATGACACCGCGAGCGCCCCTGAGGTTCGGCTGTCGGCGGTAGCGGACGGGGCGACGAGATCGATGAACTCTGCCGACTCGGCGTCGAGACGTCCGAGGTCGCCTTCGAGCTGATCGAGCCACGCCGAGGACTCACCCAAGCTGTGCCAGCTGCGTTGTGCGCCCTGGCCATAGGACACCGAGCGCAACAACACCGAGGCCACGCCAGCGAAAGCGCTCACGTCGTTCGTGCCGACCATGACCGCCACCGATAAGAGAGTAAGGATCAGGATCAAGGCCGACGCTTTGTAGACGGTGGTGTTCACCTTCGTCAGCAGCGTCGTGCGGAACAGCAGCGCACAGTGTCGTACGCTCAACCGATCGATGGGGGCGATGCTTTGCTCGTGTACGCCGAACACTTCGATCTCTCGGCTGAGCGCACGGTGTTCCTGCACCGATGCCACAAATGCCCGGTTCACCTTCGACGAGGCTGCTTGTTGGGTGCGGGCGACCGCTGCGAGCGGCAGGGACAGCGCAATGAGCATCCCGACGCCCACGACGACGAGGCCTGCAGCGATCGGGTCGATGAGTAACGCAGCCACGATGAGGGCCGCGAAGTTGAGGCTGGACGTGGTGAAGCTGGCCATTTGCAGCGACAGGTTCGAGCTCAACATGGCGTTCATGGTGGCAAGCTGCACGAGGTCGGTGCCCTCGAGGGATTCCTTGGCGGCCCACGTCGATGCGGCGTTGGTGTTGAGCACGGTGCGGCGGACCCCGAGCGTCGTCCGAGAGATAAGTCGGGCCGACACCGTGGCGGAGCAGGTTTCGACGATGGCGTACGCTCCGATCAGCCCGAAGCCAACCGCGAGCAGCGTTCGTTGATCTACCTGGTCGAGCCCTATGGGGGTGAGCAGCGTGCCACCGCCGACGTCTGCGAGCGACGTGGCGATGTCAGCGACGATGAGCAGGATCGTGGCCTCGATCATGCCGACGATGACGGCTGCGAGGCCGATGGTGGTGAGCGCTCCGGTCATGGGCGCGCTCAGCTTTTCCAGCCGTCGTTGGGGCCAGCTTTGACGAAGGTGAAGCGGTCCAATCCGGTTGGACCCCACAGGGGGAAGTCGCACATGGGTCAATCGGCTCAGCAGCGCCGATTTCAAGCCATTGGGGGGCAACGATCGTGGATGGCCTCTAGCTGTTGCGGGTGGCCGTGATCAGTTGGGCGGCGCCCAACGTGAGCTGTGTATGAGTGACGTTGGTGAACCCGACGTTTTCGAGATCGGTGAGTAGCTGCTCGCGTGGCGGCAAATAGGCCAGTGAGCGCGGCAGGTAGCCATAGGCGTCCTTGTTGGAGAGCAGCCCGCCCACGAACGGGACGACCTTGCCAAAATACAGGCCGTGGCCGAACGCGAACACCGGATTGTCGGGGGCGCTTGCGTCGAGTAGCGCGATGCGGCCGCCCGGGCGTGTAATGCGGGCGAGTTCGCCAAAGACCTCTTGGAGGTCGACGAAGTTGCGCAGGGCAAACCCGCAGGTGGCTCCGTCCACGGAGCCGGTGGCGATGGGCAACGACATGCCGTCGCCTTGGAGGAGTGGTTCGGTGGTTCTGGCTGCAGCGAGCATGCCGAAGCTAAAGTCGGCGCCCACCGACCGGTAGCCATATTCGGCGAGTTCACGGCAGAAATCGCCGGTGCCGGTTGCGAGGTCTACGAGCAGTGATCCCTTTGGCAGGTCGAGGGCTTCGATCGCCCGACGCCGCCAGCGCACATCGAGACGGAACGTCAAGATTCGGTTCACGAGGTCATAGCGCGGAGCGATCGTGTCGAACATGGCCTGTACGGCGTCGCCCTTCGCCGCGCCCTCGGGCAGGGGTTGATCGAGGGAAGGAAGGTCCGCTGTTGGCGGCTGATGTGGCGTTGCGTTCACGCTTCCAGCGTAGGAGGTCTACGCTCCGGCCACGGGATGGATCGGGGGCTTTGTGCCGGTAGCGTCTGATCCATGGATAGCAGTGTCGACTCCGCCGATGATCGTGAGTCTGAGGTTGCGGCGATGGCTCGCCGTGCGGCCTTGGCGGCGTCGGGTCGGCGCAAGCTTGCCCGCAGCGGGGAAGCGCTTTTCGCAGACGACGTCGACCCCGCCGTGCTCGACGCGTTGGACGATCTACTCGTAGAGCTCGCAGATTGGACGCCGGGCTTCGCTGGCGCAATGTTGCTGCGTGCGTCGAATGCCCAGCCGATCGTGAGCCACATCACCTCCGGTGATCAAGAGGCCATGCGTCGTGCGCTAATGCACTCGGGGACCGCTGCTCGTACCGAGCTCGAACTGATCGACGCCGGTCCGCTCGGGTCTTTCGTGGACTCGGTCTCGTCTACCACGAAAGGCGCCACGATCGTGACGCGCCTTGACGGCCACTTTCTCGTCACTTCTATCACCGGGCGGCCTGCTCGCCTCGCCGATGCGTGGGCGGCCGTGGCTGCATTCCGAGATCAGATCGAGGCAACCGCTAGCGAGCTCATCGCCTCGAGCTAAACCACTCGCCGCTAGCTAGATCACTCGCCCCGGCGCTTGCGCAGTTCCTTGGAGTGGCGTTCGAGGATCTGCTTTTGTTGTTTGGTCAGGCTGTCGATGCCCTTTTCGCTGACCTGATCGAGGAGTGAGTCGATCTCGGCTTCGCTCGCTGCGGTCGGCACCGCCTGCAGGTGGGTGGCTTTGCGCGCTTTGCGGGACTGCTTTGGCTTCTTGGCCTTTGGCGATGGGGCGCTTCCGTAACCAACGCTGGAGGCCCCGGTGGCCGACGCGGGAAGTTGAATCGATGGAATCCATTCGACGTTCGAGAACCCGAACGAGCGGGTGAGGATCAGGCCAAGGGCGCCGGTGGCGAGCACCATAACCAGGTTCGCCGGTGACCGGAGAAACGTGAGCACCTGCACGGCGAAGATGAACGCCACTACGACCCAAAAGGGAATGCCGAAGAACGATCGAGCTTGGGGCATCGATGCAGCGAAACCGGCGGCGATCCCGAGGAACACCAGCGACAGACCTTGGGACAGCACCGTGCCGCCTCCAATGAAGGCAACCAGGCTGCCGAGGAAAGCGGGAAGCACGACTAGGGCTCCGACGAGAACCGTGAACGCCCGACGACCCAACATGGACTCGAACTGCGAGCCGATCATGAAGAAGAAGATCAGGCCGAGCAGCGCCCAAAAGAAGTCGCTTCCCGGAGGAATCGGGTGAGTGAACAGGCGCCAGAGCTGGCCGCCGGCGACGGCCGATTCGGTGAGGCGAAGGGCGCTGCTGATCGGGCCGCTGATCCCTTCGACGGCGGCGAGGAGCACACCGAAGAGGCCCAGGGCCGTGACGGCCACGGTGGTGGTCACCTGCAGTGAGCCGACGGTAAACCAGGGGTTTGCATTGCCTCCCTGGGAGAATGGGCTTTGAAATGCGTAACGATCAGCCATTGGGTTGAGACTAGTGCAGGTTTGCCCAAACTCGCCGCAATCGGCGAGCGATCGGGCACGATCGGCGGGCGTGTCTAGGAGGGGCGTTTGCGGGGAGCGTCGACCGGCGTCGAAGTTTTGGACTGGCTGGCGCGAAGTTGGCCGCAGGCGGCGTCGATGTCGGTGCCCCGGTTGCGGCGAATGGTGGCGTTGGTGTTGCGCCCGAGCAACCACTTTTGGAAGCGGTGTACGCCCTCCATTGGTGTGCCCACCGTGAGGTATCCGGGTGTGGGGTTGAGGGGAATGAGGTTGACGTGGGCCCGCAGGTCCTTGCATAGCGCGGCCAGCGCGATCGCTTGCTCCTCGGTGTCGTTGACGCCGTCGATGAGAGCCCATTCAAAGCTCAACCGCCGCCGGGATGCGGCCACGTATTCGGCGCACGCATCAGCGAGCATTTCGATCGGGTAGCGCTTGTTGAGCGGCACGAGCTCGGTGCGCAAATCGTTGGTGGCCGCGTGCAGCGACACCGCAAGGCTGATCGGAAGTTGCTCGGTCGCCATACGGCGGATGCCGGGCACAACGCCGACGGTGCTCATGGTGATGTGTCGGGCGGAGAGGCCGACGTCGCCGTGGATGCGTTCGACCGCACCCCACACGGCGTCGTAGTTCGCGAGCGGTTCGCCCATGCCCATGAACACGACGTTGGAGAGCCGGCGGGGTTTGGCGGCTTCGCGGGCGCGGATGACCTGTTCGACGATTTCGCCCGTCGTGAGGTGCCGGCGGAACCCCTCTTGGCCCGTCGAGCAGAACCCGCAGGCCATGGCGCATCCGGCCTGACTGCTCACACAGACCGTGGACCGGTCGGTGTAGTGCATGAGGACGGTTTCGACGGCGTCACCGTCGCCGAGGCCCCAAAGCCACTTGTGGGTTTCGCCACCTTCGCTGACGCGCTCGATGCGATGGTGCAGGGCCGAGGGCAAGCGCTCGTCGAGTTCGGTGCGCATGGCCTTGGGCAGCGTGGAGATCTCGGAGATGTCGAGGCCGTCTTCGTAGAGGCCCTTCCAGACCTGTTCAACCCGGTAGCTCGGGTGGTCCGACAGCAGCTCGCCAAAGGCGGCGCGGTCGAGTTGGTAGCGGGTTTCGACGGCGGTCATGGGGTGTGGCTCTCTTCGATGGTGGAGCGGTCTTGGTTGGTCGCACGGTGCCACAGGGTGTCGATTCGGTGCGTGGTGAACCCGATGCGTTCATAGGTGGCAACGGCGGGAGCGTTGTCGCTCTCGACGTACAACATCGCAGTGAGCAGCCCAGCGTCCGCCAGCCAGCCAAGCCCGGCGAGGGTCATGGCCTTGCCCAACCCCTGCCCATGAAACGCCGGGTCCACGGCGATGACATAAATCTCTCCGAGATTTCGAGTGTTGGGGATCTCTCCGAGATTTCGAGTGTTGGGGATCTCTCCGAGATTTCGAGTGTTGGGGATCTCTCCGAGATTTCGAGTGTCCTCGTCGGCTTGGTGGATCTTGGTCCAGCAGAAGGCGGCCAGGTGCCCATCGATTCGGTGCAGGCGAAAGCCGTCGGGGTCGAACCAGTCGCTGGCCATGTCGTTACGCACATCGTCGGGGGTCAGCCCGGATTGTTCGGGGTGCCAATGGAAGGCCCGGTTGTTCACGGCCACAAAGTCGTCGATGTCGGCTTCGGTGAACGGCGTGGTGTCGATGTTGGACGCTGGCATCGGCAGCCGTGCACGCATCTGCAACAGGGTGCGGTTGGAGGTCCGGCCGGTTGCAGCGACAGCGACCCGGCGCTCATTCGTGGTGCCATGCAGCCACAATGCCGCTCCGGCCCCGGCGTTGTCGGCGAGAGCGAGCGCGTCGGTCAACGTGGTGAGCGAGTCGCCCTCATCGAGCGTCAGATGCACGGTGGGGCTCTGTTCGGCGTGCTTTTCGACGAGGAATTCCACGCTCATACTGTATGGGCGGCACCGTTGGAAAGACGGTGCCGTTGGAAACAGCGTGCCATAGTCTTTGACCTATGGAATCGGATCTTGCTGAGCTGTCGACCGTGTCAACGCAGATCGACGATCTCGTCGATCGTGTCGTCGACGTCGCCGAGTCTTACCGAGGCGGTGACCGCGACGACATCGCGATCCGGTTGTTCGAGGTCGAGCGCTCGCTGCATGCCGCCCGACGTAACCTGCAAAGCGCCCTGCGAGCGTTCTCATGACGCGGCCCAACGTTCGCGCCGATGTGGCCCTTCGCCCCGGCTACCACTCACCGCAAATCGATGTTGACGTCCGCCTGAACACCAACGAGGCGCCCGAGGCCCCGCCCGCGGGTTTTGCCGCGGCGTTGCACGATGCCCTCGATTCCATTTCCTGGCACCGATACCCGAACCGCGCGGCAACCGAACTGCGGGCAAAGATCGGGCACCGCTACGGCCGAGAATCGGGAGAAGTGTTCGTTGCGAACGGCTCGAATGAGGTCCTCCAAACCATCATGTTGACCTTCGGGGGGCCGGGGCGCACCGCAGCGGTTTTCGAACCCACCTACGCGCTGCACGCACACATTTCCAAGACCACGGCGACCAACGTCGTGGAGGGTGTGCGCCGGGACGATTTCACGCTCGATCTCGATGAGGTCCGCCGGGTGGTCGACACGCACAACCCCGATGTGGTGTTCGTGTGCTCGCCGAACAACCCAACGGGCCTGGTCGATCCGCCCGACACCGTCGAGTCAATTCTCGACATCATGGACGGCAGCGGCGGACTGTTGGTCGTCGACGAGGCGTACGGGCAATTCTCGCCGACTTCAGCGGTCGACCGGATCGACGACGACGTGCCCCTGGTCGTGAGCCGCACGTTCTCCAAGACCTGGTCGATGGCAGCGGCCCGCTTGGGCTATTTACTCGCTCCGGCGTGGCTGGTCTCCGAGCTCGAAAAGGTGGTCCTGCCCTATCACCTCGATGCGTTCAAGCAGGCTGCCGGCGTCGCCGCCCTCGACTTCGGCGCCGCCATGGACGCCCGGGTTGCGTTCACCATTTCCGAACGTGACCGCATCGTGGCCGCACTCGCCGAGCTCCCGGTGCAAACCTGGCCGAGCGGGGCGAACTTTTTCTTGTTCCGGGCAAACGGCATGGCCGGAGACGACCTGTGGCAGGCGCTGGTAGATGAGTCCGTGCTCGTGCGCAACTGTGCGTCGTGGCCACGACTCGATGGCTGCTTGCGGGTCACCATAGGGTCCACGGCCGAGAATGACGCGTTCCTTTCAGCGTTGGGCCGCGTGCTGGCCTAACCGGGCGCTCCTAGACTGGGAGCATGCGCAACGCTTCAGCCTCCCGGAATACCAAAGAGACCCAGATTTCGATCGACATCGAGCTCGACGGCGAAGGCAACACCAGTTGTGACACGGGCTTGCCGTTCTTTGATCACATGCTCGACCAGCTGGGTCGCCATGGCGGGTTCGACCTGACGGTGAAGGCCGTCGGCGATCTACACATCGATTCCCATCACACGGTCGAGGACACCGGAATCCTGCTTGGCGGGGCCTTCCGTGAGGCGCTTGGCGACAAGGTGGGTGTGCGTCGGTTCGCGTCGAACGCCGTGCCGCTCGACGAGGCGTTGATCGAGACCGCCCTCGATCTGTCCGGGCGTCCGTTCATGCACTACGACGTCGAGTTCCCGGGCGAGAAAATTCTGGGCAACCCACCGTTCGATCCGCAGCTGTGCGAGGAGTTCTGGCGGGCGTTCGTGATGTCATCGGGGATGACGCTGCACATCGTGTCAGTGCGTGGCAAGAACACCCATCACATCATCGAAGCCACCTTCAAGGGTGTCGCCCGTGCGTTGCGTGACGCGGTCACGATCACGGGCGGCGGCCTGCCCTCCACAAAGGGCACGCTTTAACGCTGGTAGTGACAGCCTGGCGGCTGGTAGTTGCAGCCGCTCAGTCGGTGATGCGTACCGCGACGCCGGCGGCGGCCATTTCGGCCTTGATCTCGCCGACCGTGTAGTCGCCGTAGTGCACCATGGACGCAACGAGCGCGGCGTCGGCTCCGCCGGCGGTGACCGCGTCGGTGAGGTGGCGGGGTTCGCCGCCGCCCCCCGATGCAATGACCGGAATGCCCACCGAGCTCGACACCATGGCGGTGAGCGCGAGCTCATAGCCGTTGCGCACGCCGTCGGTATCGATGGCGTTCAGGCACACTTCGCCCGCGCCACGCTTCTCGGCTTCGGTGACCCAAGCCAACGCGTCGAGCCCGGTCGGGGTGCGTCCGCCCTGGATGACCACCTCGTAGCCCGACGGAATTTCGGCGGTGGCCTCGACCGCTTTTGCATCCACGCCGAGCACCACACATTGGGCACCGAACGCCTCGGCGCCTTGGGTGAGTAACTCGGGGTTGCGCACGGCGGGCGAGTTCAGGCTCACCTTTTCGGCACCGGCGAGCAGCACGGCGCGCATGGCGTCGAGCGAATCGATTCCTCCGCCGACCGAGAACGGCACACTGATCGAGGCGGCCACGTTCTCCACGACGTCGAGGAACAAGTTGCGGTCCTCGGCTGACGCGGTGATGTCGTAGAACACCAGCTCATCGACGCCCTGCGCGTCGTAGCGCATCGCGTATTCGACGGGGTCGCCAAGGTCCACATTGCCTTGAAACTTGACGCCCTTGGTGACTTGGCCGCGACGCACGTCGAGGCACACGATGACTCGTTTCAGTAGCGCCATGGCCTAGTTCCCCTGCAGAAATTGGTTGAGAATGTTCATACCGACCGGGCCACTTTTTTCGGGGTGGCATTGCAACGCGACGAGGTTGTCCTTGCGCACGCCGACCGCGAAGGCGTGGCCGTGGTCGGTGGTGGCGATCACCTCAACTGACGGGTCGGGGTCGCAGTAGTAGCTGTGCACGAAGTAACAGGCCGTGTCGGTGGCGGTGGCGAGCCCGCGAGCGAGGGGTTCGCCCGGCGCGAAGGTGACCGGGTTCCATCCCATGTGGGGAACCTTCAGCGACGGGTCGCCGAGTTCGAATTTGCGCACTCGCCCCGGGAGGAGTCCGAGGCAGTCGACGCCGCCGTCCTCTTCGCTCGAATCGAACAGCAGCTGCATGCCGACGCAAATGCCAAAGACCGGTTTGCCCGCTTCGACAGCGCGGGCAAGCGCCTGGTCGAGGCCCCGCTCACGCACCACACGCATGCAGGTCGCTGCGGCACCGACGCCGGGAAAGATCACGTGGTCGGCGCGGTGGATCGTGTCCAGGTCTGCGGTGATGTTGGCCTCGAAACCGAGACGGCGAACGGCGTGGGCGACCGAGGTGACGTTGCCCGCGTTGTAGTCGAGAATTGCGACTGTCATGGGAGCCATCGTCGCACACCGCGCCGCAATTTCCTCGCTTCGTGACGAGTGCAACCGCTGTTTGCGAACAGAATGGGCGACCGGGGCATAAGGCTTGCTCGTCGGCAGTAGATTGTGTGTGTGACCGAAGCGGCAAAAAGATCTCCGAAGAACACCGGTATCCAACCCAAGAACGGCGATGGCGAACGCCTTCCGATCAAGATGCTCAACGACCGAATTCTGGTGCGTCTTGGCGACGCCGAGGGCGAACGTCGTTCGACGGGCGGAATCCTCATTCCGGCCACCGCCCAGGTGGGCAAGCGGCTCACGTGGGCGCCCATCGAGGCCACCGGCCCTAACGTGCGCAACATGGAGATCGGCGACCAGGTGCTGTTCAACCCCGATGACCGCTACGAGGTAGAGGTCGGCGGCACCGACTATGTGATCTTGCGTGAACGAGACGTGCACGCCGTGGCCGCCGGACGGCTCGAGGAGGGTTCTACGGGCCTCTACCTGTAGCCACCAATGTCGATACACCCCACCTTCGAACACTTTGTAGAACTTGCCAGCGCCCACAGGGTCGTGCCGGTTTGGCGGGCGCTGCTCGCCGACCAGGTCACCCCGGTGGCGATCTTTGCCCGCTGTGTCGGCGACGACGACGGCTTTTTGCTCGAGTCCGTCGAGAACGGTGAACGCTGGAGCCGCTGGTCGTTCGTTGGGCGCAATCCCCTGGCCACGATCGTGTCGCGCGAGGGCGACGTCACGGTGTCGGGCCCACTGGCGAGCGAGATCCCGACCGGCGACGGGATGTTGGGCACGCTCGAGGCGTTACTCGAACAGTTCTCGTCACCGGATTTGGCCGAACTTCCGCCGTTGCACTCGGGCCTTATGGGCTACTTGGGTTACGACGTTGTGCGTGAGGTGGAACGCCTACCCGATGTGCCCGTCGACGACACCGGACACGCCGATGGCGTCATGGCACTCATTGGCGAACTCGCCGCATTCGACCACTTCAAGCAGCAGGTCACGCTGATTTCGAACACCGTCGTGCCACAGGGAGCCACCGAGCAGCAGCTGCGTGGGGTCTACGACGAGGCCATTGCCCGCCTCGAAAGCTTGCAGGCCAGTGGCGCCCAGCCGATCGACGAACCGCTGGTGTCCCCGCCGCCGCTCGACGCTGCACTGCCAAACGTCACCTCCACGATGGGGGAGAGCGCCTATTGCCAAGCCGTCGACGCCGCCAAGGAATACATCCTCGCCGGCGACATCTTTCAGGTGGTTTTGTCGCAACGATTCGACTTCGACCTCGACGCCGATCCCTTCGACCTCTACCGAGTGCTGCGCCAGGTCAACCCGAGCCCGTACATGTACTTCTTTCGGATCGGCGACCTCCACATTGTGGGGGCGTCGCCCGAGCCAATGGTGCAGTTGCGTGATGGCACGGTCATCTCTCGCCCGATTGCTGGCACCCGGCCACGCGGTATCACTGAAGAAGAGGACCGCCGTCTTGGCGCAGAGCTTCGTGAGCACCCCAAGGAGGTCGCCGAGCATGTCATGTTGGTCGATCTCGCCCGCAACGACATTGGTCGGGTCATCCAATACGGCAGCGAAAGCCGCGACCAGATCATGGCCCTCGAGAAGTACTCTCACGTGATGCACCTCACGTCGCAGGTCAGCGGCCAGCTCGCAGATGGCAAGTCCGCAATCGACGTGCTGCGGGCAACGCTGCCCGCAGGCACCGTGTCGGGGGCTCCCAAGGTTCGGGCGATGGAGATCATCGATGAACTCGAGCCCGTCAAACGCGGGCCGTACGCTGGGGTCATTGGTTACCTCGACTTCTCCGGCAACATCGACACTGCAATCGCGATCCGCACGATGTTCATCCGCGGAAACCGTGCCTCGGTGCAGGCTGGCGCCGGCGTCGTTGCCGACAGCGTGCCGCTCGAAGAGCACAACGAATGCATCAACAAGTCGAAGGCGTTGCTGGCTGCCGTTCCCGGTGCTCGGTTGATGACCCAACAGCGAAAGGCTCTGTCGTGAGCGTGTACATCGGCGAACGAGATGTCGTGTCGGTGAGCGGCGAGGAAGCCACCGGATACCTGCAAGGACAGCTCAGCCAGGACATTTCTGGCCTCGCCGTCGGCGACAGCGCCTGGAGCCTCATTCTGCAGCCGCAAGGCAAAGTGGACGCGTGGTTTCGCATCACCAAAACCGAAGCCGACGCGTACGTGCTCGACGTGGACCCCGGGTTCGGTGAGGCGCTGCTCGCCAGGTTGCAGCGATTCAAACTGCGCACCAAAGCCGACCTTGCACTCGCCACGTGGACACTGCACGCCTACGACGACGCAAGCCAAGCCCCGCAAACGGTTTCGACTGCGACAGCGGTGGTGGCCCCGTCCGCGTCGGGCGCCGGCGTCGACGTCGTAGGCCTCGATCTGCCAACCAGCGATGCTGCACCGCTCACGGCCGACGATTACCTGCGTCACCGGATCCTGGCGGGTATCCCGGCCATGGGTAGCGAACTCACCGAATCCACCATCCCGGCCGAAGCTCGCATCGTGAACCGGTCGGTGTCGTTCACCAAGGGCTGCTACACGGGCCAAGAACTCGTGGCCCGAGTGGATTCCCGTGGCGACAACACGCCACGCCGCTTGCGCATCGTGTCGGGCAACGGCCCCGTGCCAGCTACCGGCCAGCTCACGGCTCCACCCAGCGACGACGAAACCCCCGCGGTCGCGGGCGAGATCACCTCGATAGTGGCGACCAACGACGGTTGGGTTGCGTTGGCGTACGTGAAACGTGCGTTCTTCGACACCGACGAGTTACGCCTCGGCGATTCCATGGTGGCCGTCCGCCCCGTCCCCGCGGACGCACCGTGACCACCTACCTTGACGGCATCCTCGAATCGCATCGGGCAACCGCGGCGGCCGACAGACGATCGCTCGACTCGTTGATCGAACAGGCCGCGCAGATGGCACCTACGCGCGGGTTTGCCCGATCGATTAGATCGGCGCCGGGGCTCGGCGTGATTGCCGAGGTAAAGCGACGGTCACCGTCGAAGGGCGACCTGAACCTCGGGCTCGACCCCAAAGCGCTGAGTATGGCGTACGCGTCCGGTGGCGCCGCTTGTTGCTCGGTGCTCACCGACGAGCAGTACTTTGGCGGTTCCGTGGCCGACCTCCAAGCGGTGCGCGCCGCCGTCGACCTGCCGGTCCTGCGCAAGGACTTCACTGTTTCGGCTCACGACGTCGTCGACGCTCGCCTGATGGGCGCCGATTGTGTGTTGCTCATCGTGGCCGCACTCGACGACGCCGAGCTGCGCGACTTTCATGCGCTGGCCACCGAACTCGGCCTCGACGCGCTGATCGAGGTGCACGATGAGGCCGAAGCCGCACGGGCCCTGGCCATCGAAGCAACACTGCCTCTGCAGATCACACCGGCTGGTTCGGGCACGCCTTCGGCGTTGTCACCGGCCAAGATGATCGGTGTGAACCAACGGGACCTCATGACCTTCGAAGTCGATGTGCAACGGGCCCGGCGGGTGGCGTCCTCGTTGCCACAAGACGTGGTGCGCATTGCCGAATCGGGCATTACCGGCCCCGACGACATCGCCGATCTCGTCGGCGCAGGATTCGAAGCGGTATTGGTGGGAGAGTCTTTGGTCACCCACGATGGTCCGAGCGAGGGCGTGCGCTCGCTCATCGCCGCCGCCGAGCAGCGGGGGTAACAAAAACCATGTGGATAAAGATCTGTGGCATTACCAGCGTTGATGATGGCCTGCTGGCCGTCGCGCTCGGCGCTGATTCGGTGGGCCTGAACTTCGTGTCGGGTTCCGTACGCCAAATAGCGCCCGCTCGTGGTCGAGAAATTGCGTCTCGTCTGCCGCAAGAGACCTTGGCGGTCGGGATCTTCCGCAACGAAGCCAAAGAACGCGTCGTCGACATCGTCAACTCGACCGGCATCACGGCCGCACAATTGCACGGCAACGAAACCCCCGATGATGTCGCGTGGGTAGCCCAGCGTGTTCCCGTCGTTATCAAGGCCGTGACCGCGGGATCGCCCGATGCACAGCGTGCCGATGCATTCGACGTGTCGATGTTGCTCGTGGACGCCGCGGTTCCCGGAAGCGGGGAGGTCTTTGACTGGTCGCTGGCTGCATCGTTGCCCCGAGATACCCCACTCGTGCTCGCGGGCGGTCTTGGCCCCGACAACGTTGCACAAGCAATCTCGGCGGTCTCGCCGTGGGGCGTCGATGTCGCATCCGGTGTTGAGAGCGGGCCGGGGCGCAAGGACCCAACGGCGATGCGCCGATTCATTCAGAATGCGAAACGAGCAGGAGCGGCAGTCGCCGACCCCGCACCGAACGAAGCCAACCGTCCCGGCAGTGACCGGGAAGGGGAGTAACACAAGCAATGTCTAAGCAAGCAATGTCTAAGCAAGCAATGTCTAAGCAAGCAATGTCTAAGCAAGCAATGTCTAAGCAAGCAATGTCTGCAGAACACGTCATGTCCACCGCCGCGTCCCCGACGTTGATGGGCGACCCCGGAGCGTCGGGTCGATTCGGGCAATTCGGTGGGCAATTCGTTCCCGAGACCCTCGTCCCGGCCTGCCAGGAACTGGAAAACGCCTTCCGTTCGGCGTGGGCCGACCCCGAGTTCCGTGGCGAGCTCTCCACGCTTCTCGCCGACTACGCCGGACGCCCATCGCCGATCACCGAATGCCATCGCCTCAGCGAAGAGCTCGGGTATCGGGTGTTACTCAAGCGCGAGGACCTCAACCACACCGGATCGCACAAGATCAACAACGTGATGGGCCAGGCGCTGCTCGCTAAGCGCATGGGCAAGACACGCCTCATCGCCGAAACGGGTGCGGGCCAGCATGGTGTGGCCACCGCAACAGCGGCTGCGTTGTTCGGCATGGAATGCCGCGTATACATGGGCGAGGTCGACATTGAGCGGCAGAAACTCAACGTGTTTCGCATGAACCTGCTCGGTGCCGAGGTCGTGCCCGCAATGAGCGGCTCGCGCACCCTTAAGGACGCGGTCAACGAGGCCATGCGCGACTGGGTGGCCAAGGTCGAGGACAGCTATTACTGCCTTGGATCGGCAATGGGCCCCCACCCGTACCCGTGGATGGTGCGCACGTTCCATGAGGTGATTGGCATCGAGGCCCGTGAGCAATGTGCTCGCTTGCTCGACGGTGGCGTCCCCGATGTGGTGACGGCCTGTGTCGGCGGCGGTTCCAATGCGATCGGTATCTTCTCCGGGTTTGCCGATACCGACGCCGAGCTCGTGGGCGTGGAGCCAGCCGGTGGCGCTGCGGTGGGTCGCATGGTCCCGGGCGTCGTGCACGGTTCGAAGTCGTACCTCATGCAAGACGAGGTGGGCCAGGTGCTCGAAGCCGAGTCCATTTCTGCGGGCCTCGACTACCCCGGGGTGGGCCCCGAACATGCGCACCTCGCCGATATCGGCCGCGCCCGATACGAGTCGGTCACCGACGCGGAGGTGGTAGAAGGGTTTCAGCTGCTGGCACGCACCGAGGGCATCATTCCTGCGCTCGAATGCGCACATGCGCTGGCGTGGATGTCACGCGAGCGCGAGTCGCTTGCGGGCAAGACCTTGTTGATGAACTTGAGCGGGCGCGGCGACAAAGACGTTGCGCAGATGATGGAGGTATTGGGCCGATGACGAATCCTGTTGCACCAGGTCCAGCGCCGACCGAAATTGGCATGTTCGAAGCGGCACTGCGAGCCCGCCGCAACGCCGGCGGCAAGATTCTGGTTCCCTACATCACCGGCGGCTTGGGCGATGACTGGATCGAAACGCTCCATGCCGTGGCCGCGGCCGGAGCCGACGCGATCGAAATCGGCATCCCGTTCTCCGATCCGGTCATGGACGGCCCCACCATTCAAGAGGCAAACGATCGGGCACTCACGGCCGGGGCCACGCCCCAATCGATCCTGAGCGCCATTCGCGAGTCCGACATCGAGGTGCCGCTCGCGGTCATGACGTATTACAACATCGCTTTCCGTGCTGGCGACACTCGCTTCGCCTCCGACCTCGTAGAGGCTGGAATCTCGGCGTGCATCCTTCCAGACCTGCCGCTCGAAGAAGCCGGCTCGTGGACGGTGGCCGCCGATGCTGCGGGTGTGGAAACGATTCTGCTCGCAGCACCTACCGCTCCCGATGAGCGGCTGCCACGCATCTGTGAACGGTCCCGTGGCTTCGTGTACGGGGTTGGCCTGCTCGGAATCACCGGAGTGCGTGCTGCGCTTGCCCAGTCGGCGATGGACATTGCGGGCCGTCTCAAGGCCGTGACCGACAAGCCGGTCCTCGTAGGCGTGGGCGTTGGCACACCCGAACAGGCCGTAGAGGTCAGCACTGTATCCGACGGGGTAGTCGTAGGTTCGGCGATCGTGGATCGAATGCTGAGTGGTGCGGGGCCCGAGGGCGTGGGCGAACTGGTGGCGGAGTTCCGGGCTGCCCTGGACGCAGCCAACTAGCGGAGCGGCTACTCGTCGTAGAGCCCGTCGGCGAACATCAGCTCTTCGGGCTGCGAAACCGTCGGGCCGGTGGTGGCGTCGTCGCCGAGACTCACCGGGTCTGCCGGGGTGACGACCGTCGGTGTCGTCGATCGGCCTTCGTCGTTGGTGAGCGTGTCATCGGAGGCGCATCCGGTAACGAGAGCGCATACGAGCGCGAGGGAGGTCCACTTGGGCATCCCTGTCTATCGGCGCGTCGGGCCGTTAACTAAATACTCTGAGACGATGCGGGCCTATCGGTCTGGAACTAGTGCTGTTGGGCGTGGGGACTAGGCGTCGTTGCAGATTTCGGCGATTTTGGAGCTGAAGTCGCGCAGTCGGGCGATCGCTTCGGAATCGGCGGGCACGGCGCGTGCGGCCAGTTGGCGCTTGATGTCTTCGAACACCTCGTGTTCGAGCCCGCAACCCACGCAGGCGTCGAGGTGCGCCCGGATCTTGTCCATGCGCGCGTCGTCGAGCTCGCCATCGAGGTATGTCTGAAGGCGCAACGCAACGTCTCTGCAACTTATTTTTGATGCCATGTCAGATCTCCTCGGGAAGGGAAGCCTCGAGAGCGGTTCGAATATTCCGTCTCGCTCGATGCAATCGGGACATCACTGTTCCGACGGGAATACCGAGCGTGTCGGCGGCCTCCTGGTATGAGAGCTCATTGAGGTCCACCAACTCCACGACGTGGCGAAACTTGTCAGGAAGCGAAGCGAGCGCCCGCTCGATGGGGGCCTCGAACTCGTTGTGGAGCAGGTGTGATTCTGCGTCTTGGGCCTCGACCGATTCATCGGCCATGCGCGACAGCGTTTCGTCGGGGTCCCGCATCAGCTCGGGGCGTTTGCGGCGGACCCGGTTGACTTGCGCGTTGCGCATGATCGTGAGTAGCCACGCCCGCGGGTAGCGCCCATCGAAGCGTTCGATCGCCCGGTAGGCGCGCAGCAAGGTGTCCTGCACGAGGTCCTCGGCGTCGGTGTTATTTCGCGTGATCGAAAACGCCACGCGATAGAGCACGTCGAGCTCGGGGACCACAAACTCGTTGAAGCGTGCGTCTTGGCCGGCGGAGCTATTTCGGTGGGCTTCGGTCACCCTCCCATGCTAGCGAACGTACGTTTCGAGGAGGCGATGTAATTCGAGTTCGCGTGCCAACGGCACGATCGTGACTGTTGACTTTCCAACGAATTGTCTACTGAATGTCGCATATCAGTCATATTGCTGCAGTAGGGTTACCCTTGCTTGTAATTCGCAAGAGCCCGCCAAAGTGGTTGGCGTAGGAGGATTTCAAAATGAACAAGAGTGAATTGGTAGCGGAGATCGCGTCAAAGGCTGGCGTAACGCAGTCCGACGCTGGATCATGCGTTGACGCAATGATGGAAATCATTGCCGGCGAGGTAAAGGGCGGCGGAGAAGTAAACATCCCCGGCTACATGAAGTTCTCGCGCAAGGACACCAAGGAGCGCATGGGTCGTAACCCACGCACCGGCGAGTCCCGCATGATTCCTGCGGGCACCGCAGTAAAGATCCAGGCTGGATCAAAGCTCAAGGCTGCTGGCAAGGGCGCATAACGTTCCTAACGAACGCAATTTGGATTCGGGGCGACGTTCTACGTCGCCCCGTTTCGCTTTTTCGGTTTATCTTTGTTTCCTCGAAAGCTAAGGCTGCAACAATGTCGCAATTTCCTGCCCCGATCGATGTGCTCCCGCATCGTGCCCCCTTCCTGTTCCTCGACGAGGTACTCGAACTTGTTCCCTGTGAGTACGCGAAAGCCACGTGGGTGCTCAACGGCGAAGAGTTCTGGTTCCCCGGGCATTTCCCGGGGCGGCCAACCCTTCCCGGCGTATTGATGTGCGAGGCTATTGCGCAGATGGGCGCCTACACGGTGCTCACCGACCCGGAGCGTTACGCGGGCAAGCTTCCGCTCTTTGGTGGCCTCGATAACGCGCGCTTCCGCAAGCAGGTCGGCCCCGGCGACACCGTGCACGTCGAAGCCGAGATCCACAAGCTCTCGGCCCGGGCCGGCAAGGGCAAGGGTCGTGTCTTGCTCGACGGCGACGTTGCTTGCAGCGCCGACATCATGTTCGTGGTAGTCGACGCCTAGGCGACGATGTTGACGAGCTTTCCCGGGATCACGATGACCTTGCGGACCTCCGCGCCGTCGAGCAGCTCGACTATGCGTGGGTCGGCCAGTGCGGCCGCTTCCATCGCCGCCTGATCCGCGTCGGCGCCGATCGTGATGCGGCTCTTGACTTTGCCCTTGATCTGGATCGGGATTTCGATCTCATCGTCGACCAACAGTGCTGGGTCGGCGGTAGGGAAGTCGGCGTACACCACCGACGTCTCGTTGCCCAGCTTGCGCCACAGCTCTTCGGCCACATGTGGCACCAGCGGGCTGATCATGGCAACGAGTGCATCGGCAACGGTCCTAGGCGTGGGGCCGTCGAGTTTGGTCAGCTCGTTGTTGAGTTCGGTGATGCGGGCGATTGCGGTGTTGAAGCTGAGCGCATTCATATCGGCGCGCACCGACTCGATCGTGCGATGCAACGCCCGGTTAAACGCGTCGGGCGCCTCAACGTCGGCCACGGTGAGTTCGCCGGTGGTTTCATCGACGAGGTTGCGCCAGATGCGTTGCAGGAGGCGTTGTGAACCGACGACCGATTTCGTTTCCCACGGCCGGTCCTGGTCGATCGGGCCCATGAACATCTCATAGAGGCGAAGGGTGTCGGCGCCATAGTCGCGGTACATGTCGTCTGGGGTCACCGAGTTCTTCAGCGACTTGCCCATCTTTCCGTACTCACGCGTGACCGGTTCACCGCCGTATTCGTAACCGCCGTCGTCGGCCTCGGTGACCTGCGATGCCTCCACGTACATGCCTCGGTCATCGACGAAAGCGTACGCCTGGATGTAGCCCTGGTTGATCAACCGTTTGAACGGTTCTGGCGTGCTCACGTGGCCCAAATCGTAGAGCACCTTGTGCCAGAAGCGGCTGTAGAGCAGATGCAATACGGCGTGCTCCACGCCTCCCACGTACAGGTCGACGCCGCCGTTGTTCGGGTCGTCGCCGCCCATCCAGTACTTCTCGGAAACCGGGTCGGCCATGGCCTCGGTGCTCACCGGGTCGATGTAGCGCATGTAGTACCAGCACGAGCCCGCCCACTGCGGCATCGTGTTCAGGTCGCGCTTGTAGGACTTCAGACCATCGCCGAGGTCGACTTCGAGTGTGGTCCATCCGTCGGCTCGACCCAGCGGCGGTTCGGGGTCGGAGTCCTCGTCGAGGGTGCGCGGTGCCCAGTCGATCAGTTCGGGCAGGTTGACGGGCAGTTCCGAGTCCGGCAGAGAGCGAGCGTTGCCATCTTCGTCGAACACGATCGGGATTGGTTCGCCCCAATAACGCTGGCGGGCAAAGAGCCAGTCGCGCAGTTTCGTTGTGACGGTGCCGCTTCCGGCCCCAATTTCGGCGAGGTGCTCGATCATTGCGGCCTTAGCCTCGTCGACCTCCATGCCGTCGAGGAAGCCGCTGTTGATAGCAGCACCGGATCCCGTATACGCGCCGCCGTCGAAGCCCTCAGGTGGCGCAACGGTGCGAATGATGTCGATGTCGAACGCGGTGGCGAAGTCCCAGTCCCGTTCGTCTTGGGCCGGTACCGCCATGATTGCACCGGTGCCGTACCCCATCAGCACATAGTCGGCTATGAACACCGGGATGGACTCGTCGTTGACCGGGTTCACTGCGTAGCTGCCGGTGAACACACCGGTCTTCTCTTTGTTTTCTTGGCGTTCCAGGTCGGTCATTTGCGCCGTGCGGCTTCGATACGCGTCGACGGCTTCGGCTGGTGTTGGGGCCCCGACCGTCCAGGCGTCGTTCGTGCCCGCAGGCCAGGTGTCTGCCGTGAGTGACTCGACGAGTGGGTGCTCGGGGGCGACGACCATGTAGGTGGCGCCAAACAACGTGTCGGGGCGAGTGGTGAACACCGAAATGGTCGCTACCTCGCCATCGGCGGCGCTGGCGGTGGGCACCCGGAAGTCCACGTGGGCGCCCTCTGACCGGCCGATCCAGTTGCGCTGCATCGTCTTAATGCTGTCGGTCCAATCGAGCAGGTCGAGGTCGGCTAGCAAGCGGTCGGAATAGGCGGTGATTCGCATCATCCATTGCTTGAGCGGGCGACGGAACACCGGAAAGTTGCCCCGATCGGAGCGGCCCTCGGCGGTGACCTCTTCGTTTGCGAGCACCGTGCCAAGGCCCGGACACCAGTTGACCGGAGCCTCCGACACGTACGCCAGCCGGAAGTCGTTTACGAGGGCTCGGCGATCCCCCGCAGACATCTCAGCCCAGCTGCGGCCGTCGGCGGGGGTGCGGGCGCCAGACTCGAACTCGGCTTCGAGCTCGCTGATCGGGCGGGCCTTGCCTTGGTCCTCGTCGAACCAGGCGTTGAAGATCTGGGTGAAGATCCATTGGGTCCAGCGATAGAACGACTCGTCGGTGGTGGCGACCGAGCGGCGATCGTCGTGGCCAAGGCCCAGACGCGCCAGCTGACGACTCATGTTCGCAATGTTTGCTTCGGTATTCGTGCGTGGATGTTCGCCGGTGGCACGGGCGTGTTCCTCGGCTGGCAGTCCAAACGCGTCGTAGCCCATGGTGTGGAGCACGTTGTGCCCGGTCATGCGCTTGAATCGGGCGTACACGTCGGTGCTGATGTAACCGAGCGGGTGACCAACGTGCAGGCCGGTGCCCGACGGGTACGGGAACATGTCCATGATGAACAGCTTCGGGCGATCTGCAAGGTCGGCGGGGCCATCGGCGGGCCCGTCGGTGAGTGAACCCGACGGGTTCGGCGTGTGGTAGGTGCCGGTTTCTTTCCAGCGGGCCTGCCAGGCGGTTTCGATGCGGTCTGCGAGCACCGCGTCGTATCGGTACGCGGGCATTTCCGATTGCTCATTCACGCCCTCCATCCTAGGGCTCGCACGATCAGCGATAACGTTTGGGTATGCAACAAAAGCGGCCGGCTGCGCGGGTAGTGCTCCTCGATCGACAGAATCGGATCTTCCTGATCAACGGTGTCGACCCCGGCGATCCAACGAAGCCGCCGTGGTGGGAGATTCCGGGCGGGGGGATCGACCCTGGCGAGTCCAGCGAGGATGCGGCACGGCGCGAGATCGTGGAGGAAACGGGCATCACCGACTTCGAACTCGGGCCGTGTGTGTGGACCCAACAGTGCCAGTTCACATTCGCCGGGATGTTCTTCGACTCCCAGGAGTGGATTCATGTTGCGTGGTGTGACGGCGGCGAATACAACCCGAAGGGTCTTGAGTACTTCGAGGCGCTCGCGTTTCGTGGGGCGAAGTGGTGGGACATCGATGAGCTGCTCGACAGCCACGTACCGGTGCTGCCCCCGAGGATGCGAGAGTTCCTTGCCCCAATCGCAGCCGGGCAGCTACCCGAAACCCCGATCGATATTTCCTAGTCGGTTACTGTTGGCAGGCGGGTGCTGGGATGAGCCGGTAACCGCTAGCAGGCGGTGATGACACGAATTTGATCGAGAGCGGGACCAAATCGCATTCGCCAGCTGATCGAGTTCGCTCCCGGTGTGAGGACGAGCGACATGGTATCGCTGGTTTCCATGGGGCCATTGGAGTATGCGGTTGCCGGGTTCTGTAAGAAGTTTGACGCCACAAGTTCGTTGAGTCGATAGATCACCCCAATGATAGGGCTCGTCGTGAAGGTGAGCTGGCCCGTGAGGATCCCGTTGTCGTCCAAGCGGTCGCCGTTCACGTAGTAGCTGCAAATTGTGGTTCCCGCCGTGATGGTTGCGCCCTCGTGCGAGCCGCCGGTGAACGCGCCCGCAGTCACACGGTTCACGACCAAATCGGACGCCAGCGTGACCGGGCCGCTCTCCAAGAACGCAAACGTATTCGTGTTGCTGTCGAGGGGGCCGCCTTCGGCCAGCGATGCGGGCGGGGTATCGAGCCAGACGGCACCGTTGCTCACCGCCGGAATCTCACAGCTGCCCGATACGGCAGCAGCAGCAGAGCTGGGAAGCGACAAAACGGTGGGCGCGATCCACGCACCGGCAGCAACAGCGGCACTCGATCCTAACACGGCGCGACGAGAGGTCATTGGTGCCTATCGGCGCCCCGGCCGCAGAATCAACCAGCATTGTTGTGCGCCGAGTCGACACTGCCTGGGGAGTCTAGAGCTCGAAACAGACCTTTACCGAACCACGGGCACCGGCTTGGGCGGCGTGGGAGATTGCTTGCTTGTACTGGTGCAGCGGGTACTTGGCCGATACGAGCCGACCGAGCTTGGCCTTGCCCACCAGTTCTTTGGCGCGCTTGAAGCTCGAAATCTCGGTGCCGTCTGGCCACACGTCGGTGCCGTAGGTGTAGGCGCCGATCAGTTCGGTTTCGCGGTGCCACAATGCGGTCAGGTCGATGTTGAGCTTGCCCGGCATGCCCACGAGAACGACCTTGCCACGAGGGCGCGTCACACCGATTGCGGTTTCGATCGACGACGCGTTTCCGATCGCGTCGATCGTGACATCAGCGCCGCCGGAAAGGTCTTGGCCGAGCATGCGACAACCCGTTGCCCGGCGAACGGCGCGCTGGGTTTCGGCTGGGGAGACCACAAGGTCTGCGCCAAGTTCGGACGCATAGCGCTTCTGCACCGGATACTTGGCCACGGCGATGATAGTTTCTGCGTTGGTGTAGCGGCGCAACGCGGCAATGGTGACCAGGCCCATAGTGCCAGCGCCGTAGACGAGCACGACTCCGCCGTCGACCTGTGCCTTAGCCGCGGCATGTACGCCACCGGCGGCCGGTTCGAGCATCACTGCGTCTTCGTCCGACAGGGTTTTGGGGATGGTGTGCAGCTGGCTCTTGTGTGCGACGAAATGTTCGCCCCACCCGCCGCCGGTGCTCGCACAAAACCCAACCTGGATGCCGTCGTCAATGTCGCCGGCGAGCAGGTAGCCATAGTCGGTGCCGTCACCGGGGGCTGCGCCTTTGAACGGGGGCGCTTCCCCGCGGCTCTCGGGGCCGAGGACCGGCTCGAGGGCCACGCGCTTGCCTGCGCTCGTCGTGCCCACTACTTCGTGCCCGGGGACGAATGGAAAGCTCACCAGGTTGTCGAAGTACCCCGACGAATGTCCGTCGATGGTCGAGAGGTCCGAGCCGCAAATACCGGTGAGGGTGGGGGTCACCAACGACCAGTCTTTGCCAGGCAGCTCGGGGGTGGCGATTTCGGCGAGGTGCAGCGGGCCGACGGCGGCGCCGGCCCCCGGCATCACACGAGACGCAACGGAGGCTGCGGCATAGCGGGCTTCTTTACGTTCGAACACGAGGGCTTTCACCGCAACAGTCTGCCCGGTTTTCCCTCGTTGCTCAAAGTCGTCAAAACTTTACCCAAGAATTCCTGGACGATCGTTCAGAACCATGCTTTACACTTTGTGCACCTGACCCGGACCTCCTCTCCGCACCCCGCCGAGACGAGCATCGAGAAAGAAACAACACATGAGAATTCTTTGCGCAGACGCAATC
This sequence comes from Caprella mutica, assembly GCA_947561585.1. Lineage (NCBI taxonomy): Eukaryota > Metazoa > Arthropoda > Malacostraca > Amphipoda > Caprellidae > Caprella > Caprella mutica. Next base: position 609,284 of record CANNZV010000094.1, on the reverse strand, counting down.
GCGGACGAGCTTTTGGCTCCGCTCCGCAACAACGGCCACGAGGTGCTCGTCGAGGGCGACCTCACCGCCGAGACGATCCCGGCCCGGTTGGAACAAATCCCGGTCGACGTCCTCGTCGTTCGCTCGACCAAGGTGACCGCGGCGGCCATTGCAGCGTCGAGCTCACTCGGGCTCATCGTTCGTGCTGGAGCCGGCACCGATAACATCGACAAGGAGGCCGCTTCTGCCCGAGGTATCTACGTATCGAACGTGCCCGGACAAAATGCGATAGCCGTCGCGGAGCTCGCCATGGGGCTGTTGTTGGCAATCGATCGCCACATCGCAGCCGGCATGGCCGACCTCGCTGCGGGCCAGTGGAACAAAGGCATGTACTCCAAGGCCGACGGCATCTACGGCAAGACCCTGGCCATCATCGGCCTCGGCGAAATCGGCTTCGCACTCGCCGAACGGGCGAACAGCTTTGGTATGAACGTCATTGCGCTGCGCAAGCCGGGACGCTCGGCTAGCGCGCTCGGCCGTCTGCGCGCAGCGGGGATCAACCTCGTCGACAGCACCGACGAGATGTTGGCTAACGCAGACGTTGTGTCGCTGCATGTGCCGAAGTCGCCGGAAACGATCGGCATGGTCAACGCCGAATTCCTCGACGCAATGAAGCACGGGGCAATCCTGCTCAATACGTCGCGAGGTGAAGTAGTCGACGGTGACGCCCTCATTGCGGCAATGAATAGCAAAGGCATCCGCGCTGGGCTCGATGTATGGCCAAATGAACCCTCGGGCAAGGCCGGCGAGTGGACGTCTGCGCTCTCCACGCATCCAAACGTCGTCGGATCACATCACATTGGAGCGTCCACGGAGCAGGCACAAAACGCCGTCGCCGTCGGCACCGTCAACGTCATCGATGAGTATCTGTCGGGGCGGATCACGAACTGCGTCAACATGGTCAATGAGCGAGCGGGAAGCGTGGTGCTCACCGTTCGCCACGTCGACCGGGTCGGCGTGCTTGCCAAGGTCTTTGGCACGTTGCGCTCTGGCGGTCTCAACATACGCCAGATGGAAAATCAGCTGTTCACCGGGTCCGTGGCCGCGGTCGCGTCGATCATTCTCGAACACGCACCGTCCGAGGATGTGCTCGCCTCCATTTCCACCGACGACGATGTGCTCGCGGTGTCCGTCTCTGGTCAGGGCGACTGATGGTTGGCTTCACACCCTTTGTCGGGGCCTACGTCAAGCCCGATTTTGTTCGGCGTGTACCCGCTCCAGCGTTCGATTCGATGTCGGTGGCTCAACGCGTTGCCTACCTGAGCACCCACCCCGAGAGCTACACGCTAGTGACCCGCTCGCCGGGCGACGGGGGCCCCGAAGATGACGCCACGCCCGCACGCCTCCTCGAGCTTGGCGCACAAGCGCTCGAACGCATTCTGGACGCCGATGCCTTCGTTGGCGTCGATCAAGAAGCCTTCTTCCTGTACCGGCTTACCCTCGACGGGCACGCCCAGGTGGGCATCGTGGGCCTGATCGAGACCGCCGACTACCTCGAAGGACGCCTCAAACGCCACGAGCGGGTTAGCCATGACCGGGCCGTGCATTTGTCGAACCACTTCGAAAGACTCGGCGTGCACTCGGCCCCGATCGCCGTGGGCTACCGCAGCAACCAGGCGGTTCATGAACGGCTCGATCACATTTTGGCCTCAGCCGAGCCGGTCTTGGACTTCACGTCCGGCGATGGTCTCGAGCAGGCGGTGTGGGTCGTGGACAACCCCGAGGATTGCTCGGCGATCTCGGCCGCGTTCGCTACCCAAGACATGTACATCATGGACGGGCACCATCGGGCCGCCGCAGCTGGCGCCCTCGCCGAACGTGTTGGCGAACCACGGGGCAAGTACATGCTTGGCGTCGCGTTCGCCGATGACCGTGTGAACATCGACCCGTTCCATCGCAAGGTCGCCGTCGGCGCCGAGGTCGATCTCGCCGACCTCGAACGAGATCTGATTTCGTTGCTCGGGCTACAACCGGCGCCCAATGCCGCTCACCAATCGCCCACGGCGCACGGAGCCGTTGGCGTGTACGTGGCACAACAGTGGTGGCTGGGCACGTTGCCAGCGCCGGTGTCGGATTCGCCGCTCGATGCTATCGATGCGGTCCGGCTCCAGACCGAGGTCATTGGCCCGCTGACGACTCGGCGTCGACCCCGAGTCGTCAGCGGGCCAGATCAGCTACTTCCTCGACGACGTCGACCGAAACGCACTGGCAGCAGCTTGTAGCGAACGTGACGTGTTGTTCGTGATTGGGGCGGTTACCCCGGCTGAGGTGTTCGCCGTGGCTGACGCCGGGCTCGACATGCCGCCTAAGAGCACGTACGTGACACCAAAGCCCCGTAGCGGCGTCTTCTTGCGCCGCTTCTAGTTCGCTGCGGGGCTGGGAACATCGGAGACGAACACTTCGTCCCAGCCCCGTACCGAATTGATCGTCCACACCCGTGCGGCACGTCGAAGGTCGTCGAGTGTGAGCACACGCTCGGCGACCTGGCCGCGGTCGAGGAGTTCCTCGCGCAGCGTTCCCGCCAGCAGTCCGCTCGCATGGTCGGGGGTGACAAGCTCGCCATCGAGTTCGAG